>JAVYIG010001066.1:0-392550 GCA_035222895.1 Strongylocentrotus droebachiensis
CCATATGAAATTGCACCATCCAAGTAACTACTTCGTTTTCAATAATTGTAACGTCACAATAACTTCAAGTAACAACTTGGATTGGGATATGTAAATTCTAGATGTTCGACTTTGTACAGGTAAATGATTATATTAGTGTTACGGTAGGCCTACTGTTTTCTTGAAATTCAAACATTTTTAACTTTCATGTTAGTTGTGCACCAGCACCACATAAATGCTTGGGAAATTTCATATTTGCACTCGTTTCAAGCTTCAATTGCCAAGATGCAGTTTACAAGTACATGTACTAGTATATTATAAAAAATGGTGAATAAATCACAATATCTCTGTGGAGTATCTAAATAATAATTATAATATTGGATGATCAATTTTCGCGAAATACGTGAAATATTGTTACTCGCTGAAGAAAAATATTTTCACGTATCATCCATTATTATGTGTATTCAGTTCGTTATCTCAAAGTAAAGTGCGGTGCACGCCTCTGCGCCCATGAATCCGCCTATGTTCAGATCTCTTTTTATCTACATGTGCATGTATTTTCAAATAAAAATTTCTTATAGTCATTTCTTGCATCTAAATCTTAACACACTGTCAAATTATCTGTTCAAATTTCTACTATTGTTTGCTTTCACTTTTACTACATATTTCTTCTTTATATAACTATTTATGCATACACATACTCCTGTATCTTTTGTATTACTTCTCTGACATTGAAGGATTAGATTACCTTCACGAAAAAAAAAGTATATGAATGTAAAGCAGTAAATAAAGTGCAAATGAATTCATGTAAAACTGGTGTATAATTTCCTTTATATGTTATGTGTCTGTACATTACACTAGACAAAGTGATGAATGGAAAAAGAGAGAAAGAGAGGTCTTATAAACAAATATGAATTTAAAATGAGAAAGAGAGAAAGGGAGAGAGAGAGACAGAGGTCTTAGAAACAAATATGAATTCAAGAAGTGAGAAAGAGAGGGGGTCTTAGAAACAAATATCATGAATTGAGAGCTAGAGAGAGAGAGGTCTTAGAAACAAATATCAAGAAATGAGAAAGAGAGGGGGGGGGGGTCTTAGAAACAAATATGAAGAGAGAGAGAGAGGCCTTAGAAACAAATATGAAGAGGGGGTTAATGAGAGAGAAAGAAAGAGGGGTCTGAGAAATCGAGAGAGAGAGTGGGTCGAGAGAGAGAGGTCTTAGAAAACAAATATGAATAGAGATGGGGGGGGGGCGGGGGAGAAATGGGTCTTAGAAAACAAATATGAAGAGAGATGAGGGGGGGGGGGGAGGTCTTAGAAAACAAATATGAAGGGAGAGGGGTCAAGAGAATTAGAGAAATTAGGTCTTAGAAACAAATGACATGAATTTAAAAAATGAAAGACGTGATCCCACAATAATAGAAAATGGTACGAGTGCAATATTTAAATCACAGTTTATGTATTACATTACCATTACACATATTATGTCGAGTGTAGTCTGTGTATGTGTCGATATGTGTACACGTGTGTTAGGGGGGGGGGGGGGGTCCGAATTAGCAAATGGTTTGAAAGTAGGCTACACGTCAAAAATTGAAACCCTGAAGAAGGCGGAATTAAACCACAAAAACCATAATATTATTTGGTTTCTCTCTTTCCTTACTTTGATTAATTCCTTCTCTAATTTCTCTCTTTCTTTCAAGTTAGTTTTTGTTTTCTCTCTCTGCTTATGACATTCTTTGTTTCCTCTCTGTTCTTTAATTATTTATTGTTTTTCTCTATTTCCTTCTGTTGTTATTCGTTGTTTTTCTCTCACTCGTACGTCTCGATACAAAAGTACATGTACCGCGTACCGCGACACTGGACATATAGGACGTACGTTGAGCATTGCAGAAGAGCTACGTGCGCGCGCAATATCTTGTCATGGATAGACTTTTCCCAGTCGGTTCCTTGAAATTTATTGGGAAAAGGTCCAGGCCAGGGTGTAAAACGCAAAGTCGCTAGCCGGCCGCTTGAACGCACACGCATTGTGCCTCGCGCTGAGCGGTCTCAAGGTACGGCATGTGCGATTTTTAATCTCGTTTGTGAGGTGGCTATCAGGCTGAATAATTCCGAGCTGAACGGGTTAAATGACAATGGAATAGCATAGTCTGCAAACAAGAATTCATGAATCAACACATTGGCTTTATGGCCAGCACGTAATTGTTTTTAACGGCGAGATAGAAAAAAACCCACTAGTCTTTATTTCCATTAATTGTTGGAGAATTAAATTTGAATGGGGCGCCCATAACCCGTGTGTCTAGATTGACACCTCCAAGTTACCTCCCCGAAAAAAATCTACTTTTTAAAAATTAATTCGGTTATATATACACAGATAAAAGGCAATTGTTTAAAATGCTAACAGTTCATTACAATACAACAGCTTGTTGAATTTTTTAAACAGGTCTTATTACTTGTAAACAACCCTTTTAAACGGTGTTTTTATTGTGCATAATGATCCATGCCAAACATACAGAGTACAGTGTTAATTAGACACGAACTCAAGCTAAGCTAAATAACTTAGTTTAGCCGCAGAGGGAGCTAAACAAGTATGACGAATCTTTCAATGGGTTGAAAATTTTCTGGCTTGAAAAGGACGTTACGGTGTTCGGACCACTGACCTCTACACCTGGACATTTCATTGGCTCACAGAACTGACTGCGTGGGTCCGCCATGTTGCACTTCCGAAAAATCGACGTGCGAGAGGGTTGGAATACAGATTTGTGTACAACTCGACTGCAGGTTCTGTTTCTGAACTTTGTTTTGAGGAATGTAATCGTTAAAAATGCCTACATGTGCTGCAATTAATTGCTCAAACCAGTATTATAAAGAATGTTGACGGACATTACATTCGAAAGTTCAACTATGTTTTCTATGTATTTTAAAAGCAGGTTGGAAGTTGGAAGTTGTTAGCGCCTAGCGCTCTGTGTAGTCCCATGTGTTGTATTTCATGTACGTATCACGTATGGCATAATGCCAATGGAAATGCAATTCAATCTGATTCTGATCATTTCAATTGCTGATAATCTATACTAAAATCTATAGCAATCCAATGTCATGCTATGTAATATTTTGGAGTAGATTTTGACTAGACTAAGTAGATTCAATTTATAACGTTTAGTCTACTAGTCATAATTAATTATATTATCTTGTTAATTGTAACAAGTTAACAACGAGGGTCTTACTTGAAAAGGGTATTATTTGTATATTTATCATAGATTTACCCCCATTTAACGTCATGCTACTACAGTATGAGTGACTCTATTGACGTTTATGCATACAAATACAATAAGTAATAAGTACAAAAAATTCGAGTAGCATTGAGCTGTTTACTTTAAGTTTAACTTCGTTGCATTTTATTTTATTTTCTCTGAATTGTGTTCAGACTCTCACCATCTGTAGTCTTTATTCTTCTAGAACTGTGGAAGTATCTGAATTTTCTACATTCCTTTACGGGTCACCTGTTATAGGCCCTATATATATATATATATATATATATATATATATATAACTGTAATGACTTCTACTACAAAGAAAGACAATTTTTTTTGAACAGATGTCTAGATGTCATGATGATCAATTTAATTTAATTTAATTAGAAATACTGGAACACTTTTTACAGTCTGGAATAAACCTCTGATGTAGTGTGTAGATGTACGAAGGGGAGAAATATTACGTATATAAAGAAAGTTAGAAAGACAGAGAGCAGATAGAAGAACGGATAATAGATAGAGTATACAGTTAGGGTGAGAGTGAGCTGTTGGAAAGACATACAAATATAGAATAATAATAATAATAATAATAGTGGGTTCTTGTATAGCGCTCATGTCAGTCAGATTTGACCCTCCTGGCGCTCCCGATTATTACCCTGGCTTTAGCACGGCTGCCATACGGCGCTCTAGCATTTAGAAAGAGAAGGAGAGAAATAAAAATACAGAATGAAAGAGATATGATAGAGAGAGCAGTTAGAATGAGAGAGAGAGATAATAAAAAAGGTATTCACTAGTGAGAAAGCAGTGAGAATGAGAGAAACAGTTAGAAAGAGAGAGAAAGGAGGAGGAGTGCAATGCACGAAAAAGTACAAAGAGAAGAAGAGGGTACAATATATTAAAAAACAATTGGCTGACAATATTAAAGTAAAATGAACATTAATATCGAGAGAGAGAGAGAGATGGGAGGGAGGGAGAGGAAGCGGGATAGCCTTCGAGGAGTTTGAGAAAGTGTTAGGAGGAACCTCAACTTGCATCTTGTACAATGATTAATTATGCATTCTTTCTAGAGAATAATAAAACAAGGGGCTTGATTTAACTTCTAAGGCCTCCTATAATAATAAAAACTGAAGCGATCCCAGGTAATGCCAGAAAAATGGTATATAAACGGTCACTAATACAGCATTTTAGTACGTAACGTATAGTGAGCCGTATCGCTCTTGGAAGTGTAAAATGGCCGCCGCGCGTGCGAGCCCACTTCAAGCGTTAGCACGGGCGGGAATGGGCGATGATTCGTCCATGTGTAGAGGTCAGTGGTTCGGACACACACAATGCGTCTTCTCGTGGGCAAATCGTGCATCCGGGATTAACTCAATACGGCTTTCATGCATGCGCTCTCAGGTTAAAAACACGCAGCTTCTCGCACATGAGAATTAATCCAAGGCGCCTTAGTTTGTTTGCCTTTATAAATAGTGAGGCAAAGCAATAAATAATCAAAGGTAGCTTGTTATGTATGAAAATGAGTTCATACTGGAATCTGGGCTCGCCGTGGTACGAAAAAATAAGACGCATCCGGTTGACTAGAGTCACAATTTTATCCTGTCTGTTATTAGGCCTTGGATCAAGCTGAGGCAAAATATTTTGTTTCCTTTCCATCTAAAGATATGCATAGACCTTTGTATTATTTGTATTAAATATCAGCCAACAATTTTGGTTGAAGTATAAGGTAGGCAAGCTTACAGAACATTGACAGCTAGAGACTAGGTGAGTAAGTAAACAAAAAGAAAGGGAGTGGGGTATTGGGGAGCGAGAGAGACTATGAAAGTGATGAATGGAGAACTCGTGATTTTTCAAGACAGCAAGAGAGATAGAGAGAGATTGAGAGAAAGGAGAAATAGACAGCGAGAGAGTGATAAATATCGATGGGGGGAATAGAGAGAGAGAGAGAGAGAGACAAAGAGAGACAGAGAGAAATGGCATGAGAATGATAGCTTGAAATGCGCGTAAAATTCAACGAGAGCACATAATGAGTTTCCCTTTACGAGTCGAAAACCAGTTTACGAACCGGGGTTGCGTGAGCCAGTTTGTGAACGTAGACAGAGAGCTGACCAAGCGAACGTGCCTCTAGACCAACTCACATCTCCCTGTGTGAAAGGTCGCCTTCTTTATACATTGTCCAAATAAGTACACTAGATAGACAAATCTTCCCAATGTCTTTCTTTGCCCGTGTTTATCAAACAGTCGGAAAATGTATAAACATAACTGTTTGCATGTTTATCTGCATAATAATGTTCACTCAAAAATCTTATGCAAACATTCAATGTAAAGAAAAAGGGTTTACATTATAATCGGGAAATATTTTTCATGACACAACACTAGATTATTGCGCATGAATATATGAAATGGATAAGTATAAGTAGTTTTATAGCTACATTTGTTTTCAAAATTTTTCATATCATTTTCATTGGCTCTAATTTTTTATTTGTGTGATGAAATGAATGAGTTTCGTCAAGTTTGCTTATGACTCATATGGCACATACAAGTCAAAGAATAAGAACAAGTGACAGTTTAAAATTAGGTTTTCTTAGTCTATATAACTATGTTCGTGTTACTGTGTATGCGTGCTTATCGCTCTCTCTCTCTCTATTTCTCTCGTCTCCCTCTCTCTCCCTCCCTCCATTTCTCTCTTGCCTGTCTTCCTTTCACATTGCTTTTTCTCTTCTTCTTCTTCTTCTTCGTCTCTCTATCTCTCTCTCTCTCTCTCTCCAGCCTCATTTAGTCTTTATCTTCTCTATCTCTAACTATACTATATCTATATCTATTCGATATCTCTTCTTCTCCACCTCCCTTTCTTACTCTCTTTTTTTAATCCATAGGTTTTTCGTGTCATATCTGAAAGGGGTCTAACAGCGAATTTATAATGAATGTAATGAATGTTTCCAATAATAACAAGAGTTTTAAACCGACAATATATATATAAAGCATTAAATGCAAAGTTAAATTATATTTTCATCGGGATTTACTGATGTCGATGGTCAGGAAGTAAAATTTTGAACAATAAGATAACAGAAAAATAATTTTAGTAGACACGATAGATCTCAAAATCTACGTTACGTGTCTTTTCAACACACTATGCACTGTTAATATTGCTTGGAAAAGCATGGCTCTTCAAATGCCTTCACATTTCTAATATGACAAGTAACAGCTTAAACATGAGCCACATTTTTATGCCACATGTTTGTGTAGTCCCATATACATCGTTCAGTGTACAGTGCTTGTTACTTTAAAGCCCAAGTCCACTCCAAAAATAATTTACTTTCAATAGAAGCAGAAAAATCAGACCAACCAATCAAAAAAAGTCTGAGCAAAATCAGAAGAAAGTTATGAATTTTTAATGACATTAACCACTTTTAAAATCACTAGACAAATTGGTAACTCACTCATTACTCTGTGCGTCATGTCCTCACTATCCACTAATTATTTTCTTTATATTGATGATATAAATTTCCTATTTTCTCCTTAAGAATCTTATTTCTTCACACCAGCATCCAAGTTAGATTAATAGTAATATGTTTCTGGGTGGATGCACTAATATAGAGTAATTTTTTCCAGTTAAATCATGAAAAATGTGAATTTTGATAAAAACTATTTATATAAAAATCAATAATTATGAATATACAAGATTCAGAAAATAGTATAAATTCTTCAAAGTTCATAAAAGATTTTGTGAAATGTCATGCACGCAATATGATCCAAATCATATAACCTGGGCAAAGGCATGGGGAAATCATATAGAGCAATTGATAAATAGTGAGGACATGACGTCAAAAATTGATAACCATCTTGGCAATTTGTGTTGTGATTCTCATTTTTCCAAAGTTTTACATACTTTTTCAAAAGTTCATAACTTTCTTATAAGTCATCCGATTTTGCTCAAATTTTTGATGATTGGATTGTCTGATTTTTCTGCTTTTATTGAAAATAAGTTTTTTTTTGGAGTGGACTTGTCCTTTAAGAAGACTGGGCCGAATTTATTATCCATAAAAATTAATTTTGGGATGAGGGCAGTATTTTGTGTAGGACATGATGATTGTGATCATGAACACATCATGTCCTACACAACATACTGCTCCCATCCCAAAATTTACTTTTGATTAGGGGGGCATTTCAATGGAGGGATGGGCCCGCGGGTAGGGTGAACATGTTTAAGACGGCAAATTATGTCTGTCACTTGGAACTTGGCTTTTTTAATGTAATATTTGACCTATATCCTAATTTGACTCTGAGAACACATTACATATTGGTTGCTGGGCATATTATTACCATAGCAACGGGAACTTGGCGAAATATTTCTTTAAAACATGATGAAAATGCATCATCTGACATCATACTTCCTATCAAAGTAGTCATCTGCTTGGTGATATTAATTTATCGCGATATATTCTATTTTTCACGTCACTTTGTTACCGTTGCTAAAAAGAATATATCCCTTAGCAACCAAATTTGCCATTTTGGCGCATAACAAAGTGTCAACTTTAGAGCGCTTTTATCTTTGTAGTTAGAAAGGCAATAGACTTGGAGTGTAGATATGATATCAACAATGTTTCTGAACATTTGTTAAGCAAGTTCAAAATCAGTTATCATCATAATCGATTAAATAAGGAGAAATATGTATTTTGGCGCAATTCATATTTTAGAAGAAGCAGGCAAGGGTTGGCAAAAGGGTCATTCAAAGTTGGACAACAAAAAATGACACTTTCCGGGAAAAGGGGCACCTACAAAGTGAAACCTCAAAGCGATAATATACGATATTTTAGACATTGGTTTATACCACTACATTATAATTACATTATCCGGAATTATTTTAATGTTTGTTTCTCTCTTTCATTGGTTCAAGATACTGTATAAGTATCATACATGTAATTTGCAGTTGAGCATTTTTGACATGATTATGTATTTGCGAGCGACGTAAATTATGGTCTGAAGCAATATTTCATTCAAATGAGAGCATTGAGACCGGGGACGGCCATCGGTTCTGGACACGAATTTTGTTCGTATTTTTTCGAGAAAAAACGGACTTATAACACGCGTGTCTATGGGGTTTTGATGAGGTCTTGACTTTTTAAATTTAGATAGGGATTTTTCATTTTGGACTTATTTTGACTTACAAAACGTATTTATATGTGAATTTTGATATTTCGAATTTTACTTAACGATTTTTATGAATTATTGACGTTTTGAATAGTTGATAGGTATTTTCTTTTTGGAACTGACTTTTAGCATGCGTGTCTATGGAATTTTAACTATTTGGCTTTCTTTCTATATAATTCTTTGTGTTTGACTTTCTGAGGAACGTTTACAACGCCGTTGTAGGTTGGATCAATATCTATTGTTCGTTCTAAATAGAGGAACGTGTATTTACCCATACTGTGATCCTCGCATGGCAACACCGCGACGAAGCGTATAGTAGCCTATGTGTAAAGGGTATTGATTTTGTATAGGTATAGTGTCTTTTGTATTCCTCTTTTCAGCAATAGTACCGTTGTATCTTATTGATCGTGCATTGACTTTATGAACCTCTCAACAGACTTTCGACAAATGAAGCTTGTTTTACTATTAAACGACCTGTTCATACCGCCGAGTTCTTTGGACTTTCACACAACACTTTGATATAGTCATGGCTGTGTTTAAACTCTCTCAAAACATCATTATGAACATACCTCGTATGTTGTACGACTATGCTGATGTAGAATACACACATCAATGAAATAAAACACTATGTAATACAGCAATTTTACTTTATCTTACTTTATTTGTTTCCGTATCGATGTGGACAACTTCATGCAAAACAGATTTGAATACAAAGATAACATTTACAATTTAGTTATGTTACCTGGGAACAGAGATAAAATATACAAAAGATTTTTCACTAAACTAAAGAAATAGAACCAAGTCACATTATTATATTATTTCAACGTTAATATGTAAAAAGTGCTAACATAATTGTACGACAAACATATAGTGTATAGGTATAATTATCTTTAAAACGTAAAACATAATAGAAAGGTTTTTGTTTTGGAATCGTTCAGGTATGCACGTTTAAACTCAGAAAGGTCGATTGATGTACAACATGTTGAAATAGAGTATATTTGTCAGATATAATCATTAGGGTTGCCCTTCCAAGGTACACGCTCTGCTGCAAGAAGTTGGAGTAAAGATCGAAAAAGTTGCGTTTGATGGCCATAGGACTTTCACGTGAGCCTTTTCTTTAGCTTCTTCTTCATCCATTCCATCGGAAATACATTTTTGATATTTTTCATCCCTCAGGTCCTCGGTGTTTGTCATGGCCTGTTCTAACCAATCTTGAAAAGCAAGGTTGTCTTCAAGTTCTTTCTCGGTAGGTGTCTCTGACTTTGACGATTCATCCTCTCCTTCACTTTCTGAATCACTTGTTTCAGCTTCATCGCTAGATTCTACAACTCTTTGCTTTTTAGAGGGTGGTTCGGAGACTCATCTTCACTAGCTTCTTCACCAGCGTTGGAATCTTCAGTCTCGTATCCATGATCTTTCATATCAGGATGTACATTTCGTACCTCTTCATGTCGAACTTGCGACTATAGTTCCTATCATATAGTGAACAAGCGTAACGGTTGGCCATATCGAAAGTATTCGTGTCGACTCGTTGATGTTAAACTAGGAACTGATACAAAGGAAATTGAATCTTTATAATTATATAGTTTGTCATTCTGTCGTAACGACGTAGATTAACGCCGTAACAACGTAGTTTAACACCGTAAACCGCAGTTTAACGCCATAGTTTAGCGCCGTAACGCCGCATCGTAAGATGCGCAACGCCGTTGACGGTTCATTCAGCTTTATGACTTATCACTAACTTTTCTAGATCACCCACTCTCTATATGACACTACTACTCTATTATCGACTCCGTAACTTTGTATCGTTAATTCCGCAACGCCGCTGACAGATCATTCGGAATTTGCTGGTCCATCTCAGCTTCATGATCAACCACAAGTTTTTCTATAGAACATCCACTATATTGCTCATATGACACAAGTTCTTTTTTTCTTTTTTTTTTGCATCTCACCTGTATATACCCCTTCATTTTTCTTCTCCGTGAAGGAAAAAAGGAAGAGAATAAACAAATGTTTTACTTTCCTGTATAAGCCGTATAAGTTGTTCGTCCAAGGATGTCGGATTTGAATCTCAAATACGATGTTTAAAGATCACTCTCACTTAAAGGGATCCGGTAACTTTGTCTCAGATTCTGAAAACATATTCTGGATTTAGCTCATGATGCAATGATAATTATAAACCTTTAGGTCAGTCAGGAACCCCGTGACTTTTTCAAGCCGATCGCCTGTCTGATTATCAAGATATTTATGATTGGAATTACAAATTTTGAAAACCGTTCGCCTGACGGTTTTCATAACACTACAGTCAATTGGCGAAAACGAGTATGGTAAAACCGGTCACTCAGAGATTTTTACTTTTTTGAGGCACTTCTTGATCGTTTTGAAGCGCAATTTTTTGGGGGCTTCAATATTACATCATATCACAGACACTGATAACACGTAGGGCCGTGTATCTCAGATTTAACATTGTTAAACGATCCCTCTAAGGTCTAAATATCGCGATTAGAGATGAGGACACTTGATCATGTGTGAAAAATCAACCGATGGTATATAACGAAGGCAAATTCCAGAGATTTAATGGGATCCTTGTTCCATCGTTGAATATTTATCTAGTAGTTTTTCTCTGCTTTTCTTTGTTTCATCTTTGCAAAATAAAGACATTGGTTTATACCACTACATGGTACGAACAAACTCATGTACAAAACCTATGGCCGTCCCCGGTCTCACTGCTTTAATTACTCGGTATCCAGACACCTACCCCTAGACATCTACCCCCCGGATAACCACCCCCACTCAACTACCCCCTAGGACAACTACCACCTAGGGCAACGACCCCGTAGGATAGTTCTCCGGGGGTTGTCACTATGAGCATGACGGACAAAGAAAGTGGACAAAATATACAGTTCCTCAGATAGACAAAAGAACATCCCTTTACTGCTAATATGTACAAATGTGTAGAACAGGTGTTACATACATATTCACCTGTTCTACACATTTGTACATAACAGCAGTGAAGGGATGTTCCTTTGTCTACCTGAGGAACTGTATATTTTTTCCTCTTTCTTTGTCTGTCATGTTCACAGTGAGTTATCCTAGAGGATAGGGGATAGAGGATATTGTCGTAGGGGATAGTTGTCCGGGGGTGGTTGCTCTAGGGGGTAGTTGTCCTAGGAGGCAGTTGACTGGGGTGGTTATCCGGGGGTGGATGTCGAGAAGGTAGGTGTCCTAGAACCAAATGAGACACTTGCTTAAAGATAAAGTTGAGTTCTGGTCATGCGATTGCATTTTGAAAGAAAAGGTGTTGAATGGAACAGAAAAAAATGATCACGTAGCATGTAAGTATTGATTTGTACTGCAAGGTTTCGAAGTCATCAAAATCATAATAAATTTGGCCCAGTCTTGGTAAAGTAACAAGCACTGTATACAGAAAGATGTATATGGGAATACACAAGTGGTGTCGGGCCTACTTAACTTGATTTCATTATCTTTCTATGCGCATTCCTCAGCCAGTATACATTTTATACCAAAATTGTTTGGCAAATGACATTTATTTGTAATCTTGAACATTCAGTGTCATTTCGTTTGATTCTGTGAGAATTGATTTTCTTTTCATACCAGAACTCAAGTTTATACTTACAATTTAAAAAAGTTTAATGTTGACCCTTAATTTTTAAGAGTACATTTTCTGTTTCATATATACTACGAATGTAATACATAAATGTATTGTTAACGCTGTTAGACCGACTCCAGATATGACACGATAAAACTGCGGCGTTGTCAAAATATATACTACGAGCAAGTACCGAATCATCTCTTCCTCTCACAAATTTCAGAAGTTTGTGGCGGATGTGCTTTGTAGAGCAATATTGCCACTATATTATACAGTGCGTCCCAGAAAAAAACGATACCGAGAATAATCGATGTTTTATCATAACTTAATCACAATTATAGTTGATAAATGACACATATTTGTAAAGCTTAGATCCTCTTCTTTCATTTGATGCAACTCGTATAAACATATTTCACGCATGAGTGATTAAAATGAATTTGAAGAGAGGAAACCCAAAAATCATTTGGCGGACGGTATCTGAATTTCAAAGAGAAAATCACATTTCTAGAAAGTTGAGTTTCTGCCCTTTCATAAGACACCTCAATCAGGATAAATGAGCAAGGAATAAACAGGTTGTGTTTGTTTGAAGTAGTGCTTGCATTTCCATAAATGTATTATTAACGCTGTTAGACCAACTCCAGATATGACACGATAAAACTGCGGCGTTGTCAAAATAAAAAAGTTTGTCTTTTGTCAATTCTGCTTGTTGCTACGGCAGGCAGCCAGTGAAACGAATTCGTTTGATAAAATTATGGGAATGCAAGCACTACTTTAAACAAACAGAACTTTGTCATTCCTTGCTCATTTTTCCTGATTGAGGTGTCATAATTATGAAAGGGCAGAAATTCAACTTTCTAGAAATGTGATTTTTCTCTTTGAAATTCAGATACCGTCCGCCATATAACTTTTTGGTTTCCTCTCTTCAAATTGATTGAGAATCTAGGCTTTACAAATATGTGTCATTTATTAATTATAAATGTGACTAAGTTATGATAAAACATCGATAATTCTCGGTTTCGTTTTTTCTGGGACGCACTGTATTATAAGCAAGAGTCGTATAGAGACACTCATTATATTAGTGTGGTACGGTATGTCACTGAAACAGCTCCCGTAGGACTTTTGTGCCAAAATTGATTTTTTTGGCATTTTTGGATTGATTGGGGTCCAAGCTATCAGAAATTGATGGGGTTCAAATTTTCCCGACCCTCAACCCCTCTCTGGGGGGGGGGGGGTAGTTTCCTATCATGAGACCCCCTAAAATTGGGTGTGTCATTCATCTAATGACTGGTTTCACAAAACTTGAGTTGTTTTCTAGAACTGTGGTTATCCCTCAACAGCGAGAAAGGTAATTTGAAGACTTTCAGTTGGATAAACCCTCCAACCAACCCATCCCCATCCCTACCCCACCCCTGTCAGCCCAATTTGCGTACCTTTGTCATTGTTCGGCCAGCTGTTTTAAGGTGTAGTACTTTTATTACCATTATCATATATATTTACTAGCCCATTTCCAAACACAAAGAGACAGAAACAAACATACAGACAACTTTAATGTATACACATCTAACTCCCCCCACACACGCGCACACACACACGCACGCACGCACACACACGCTCATGCACACACGCACACCCTTCCTCCCACACGCACATACTCACACACACCCAAACATTCACAGGCAAGTGCGCTCGCGCGCACACAGCGCGCACACATTCCTACATAATATTATGCTGCTCTGTGATCATTGTTTCCAGCTCTTCTGTGGTAAAAGTTGTTTTGTTCCGTGGTCTTCGCAAGTTTGACAGAATAAAGACCCCTCTTTTGCAGTATATTGCCTGATTTTCCAAGGTAAGCATAAACATATAGCCAATGGCAAATCTAGATTTTAAAATTTTATGTGATGTGGGTCTTCATTATCGGTTAGAGAAGAAGAAAACAAATAGTAAAAACAAGAGAGAACTTTATTACTCTTGATCAATCAATCAACTTAGATGGTTAAATTGACAAATTGGTAAACATTGTATGCATTGATATATACCCATATATATATATATATATAAGATCATAGACCTACTACGGAAGGACATTCAACGTTATTGTTTCTTTGATCCAATGAGATCCACCGCCTTCTGATTATGTGCATCTTAATGAGAACATTCAGCTGTTTTAACAATACGACTGCTCAAGCATTTTCGGTTACTAACAAAGGAGCAGTATCCCTCTCTTGGGTTTTGTCTTCCTGATTTTGTCAAGAAGGGTGTGAACATCTGGTTTGCCATTGACAACATTGATCTCTTGGAAGACACACCCACAGGGCAAGGAACCTTTCACGAGACAGTGGTTGTAATCAACCAACAGGCTGTAGATGGAGAGCCAGTGAATCAACCACGTGTCATACCCGAGAAATTTTCTTCGCAAGACCTTCTAGCATTTGAGATGAATGTGCTTCCAGAGCCAGACATCAGAACTAGCCCACTGAGATTTCTGGCCTACAAGAAGAGGAAACAAAATCTCATTTCTCAAGAATTCACACATACCTGGGATCTTGTGTACTACCTTACAACAGATGACAACGCGGAGAAATCATCCGAACTGAACCTCAGCTGCACGATGAAGAAGCCCAGCGCAGTGAAGAGATGCCAAGTGTGCAGAGTCTACAAATGATGAGGAAAATGAGCCTTCTAACAAGAAGGAGGAAGCCGGGTCTTCAAAGGACAGAGAGGAAACAAACTCTGTCGTGATCATCAAAAAGCAGGTGAAGAAATCAGATAAACTAGCAAAGAATGATGTTCTTCCAACATGGGCTGCAACTAGGTCCTTATTGTTGTCTCAATCCTCGCCCGCTAGCACGCCTACAAACACAGCGGTGGTTGCCCCATTATTCAAGACATCGCCAACTGATTATGGAACCCTCTATACTGTTCTTCGGTTATCCCAGGGATCTGCGACTGTTGTTGGCCCTCACAGAAAGACATTGATAACGCTAGATCTCGATCTTTACTCCCGAGCGTTGCAGATTCAGCAGTCGGTGGGAAACGCCAACTGGATCTTAAGAGCTGGAGCTCTCCACATTGCTTTCGCTGCCTTACATGCTCTTGGCAAAACCATCGATGGTAGCAGTCTTGACACGTGTGCTATCGAATGTGGTGCGTACACCTCAGCATCTCTTCGCAGGATCTTTGGTGGTAAAGCTTATAAGCGTGGCCTTGAATTCCACATTACTGCAAGCCTTGTAATCATGATGTTGCGTTTTGATGCCATACTATCGGATCTTCCCAAGGGTCCAATTCGCATCCAGTGCAATTATCTCAAAGAAAAACTTCATGGACGTGACCCGGAGATGGTGGAGATCTATGAAGAAAACCAATCCTGGTACTCAAGCAATGTCAAACCGCTTGAAGAAGCTGAAGACCTTGGCGAGTTTGCCCGGTTCTTGACCCGGTATCTTAACCAGGTGGAGAGTCTTCTACATCTCATTAGTTCATGTCGATCAGGGGACTGGGAGGGCTACTTGTCATCACTAGAAGACCTCACCACGTACTTTTTGCTCGTGATCTCCTGAACTATGCCTGATGCCAGTCCATCTCGCTCAAATGAATGCCCTAGAATAGGATGATCCAGAAACATGGAATGCCCTCAAGTCTGGAGACTTTGGGGTGGCAAAGTCAGAGATACCCTTTTCTCTTCTCTTCACTGATCAGGCTCTAGAGCAAGAAATCAAGAAACTAAAGGGGAATGGTGGGATGGTTGGACTCACAAGAAATGAAGCCGCTCTGAACCGACTAGTCACTACCACACCTCACCTTGCTGCTCTGCTAAATCATTACCTCAATGACTTCCCAAAAGCTAGTGGAGCTTCGGTGAGGAAGGAGCATCATCAGCTCTCAGGAGACATTGCAGTGAGGTCAAAGAAGAATGCTCTGAAACTACGCCACCTAATCGAGCTGCACTGCGGAGTCAATCCTTTCAAGGAGAAGACACAATTGAAGAGTCTGGTTTCATCGGCACTTGTGTCAAATGAGGCGAAAAGTGACATTCTCCACTTTGCAGAAAAGGGCCAGAAGCGCTTTGAGGAGTTTGTATCGGATCGTTTGCTTTCATCATCAACCCTCTCGGTGTGGGACAAAATGAAGAAACTGAAGCTGAAATCCTTTTCGAACTGGATGGAGAAAATGAAAGTGGTGTTGGAGACAAGGTCATCAAGTTGCGGGAGGAACGTGAATTTCTGGGAAGATTCCTTATCATCCAAGGCAGCCGCCCAAGCTTAGTTCCTAAACTTGCGAAAACAATAGGTGAATATGAAATGTCAGTGGTTCCCCGTTCACTATGTGCTGTCGATGGTTCTTTGTACATCCCAACAGACAAAGCAAATCTGATGCATGCAGTTGAAGATGCAAAGGCAGAACCTCCCGATGCTGTAAAACAGCCTGATGTCGTGGAGGATAATCATATTCAACTTCCCCAGAGTTTGAAATGATGCAGGAAGAGGTTCCGGTTACCGTAGAACATGAGATAACGCAGGTTCTTTCTGGAGCAGCCCAAAAACCTAACCTCTTGCATGATCTTCCTGTCAAGGTGCTGATAATTGACGTCATGGGTGTACTTCAAGGCATGAAAAAGACACTAGCTGCAATGCAAAATATGTCAGACCTGAAGAATGCATTCAACAGGCGCATCGAAGGGATGATGGCTAGCTATGATGAAGGTCGAGTTGTGTTTGATCGATATATGGAAGAGTCATTAAAGAACAAGACTCGACAAAAGAGGGCAACTACGTCAGTAGAATACGAGATACACCCAGAAATGAAGCTCACAATGTCCACCAAGGAGCTTCTATCTTCATCGTCAACCAAGAAAAAGCTGACGTGCCTGTTAGGTCAGGGGCTGCTTGATAACTTTTCACCGAACACGGACAGCCCTTTCAAGCTAGTGGTTGTGTATGATACCTTCATCAAGGGACATGATTTTAAGGAGGCGCACACACAATGAAGAGGCTGATACCCTAATTCCTAATCAAGTCCTTGCCTCTACTGCTAGTGGTGCCTTGCAAGAAATTACTGTCTGGTCCCCTGACACTGATGTCCTCCTTCTCTTAATTCATCTAGCATCTTGTGGAAACAATGCAGTGCCCACTTCTCTACAATTTGCTACAGGCAAGGGTACAAAGAAACGAGAAATAGATGTGCTGGAGCGGGTTCAAGTCATTGGACATCAAAAATGTCAAGGCCTCCTTGGACTTCATAATTTTTCTGGTGCTGACTGGGGAGGAAGTTTGTTGGGATATCCAAGAAGACATGGATCAATGCCTACTTAAAGCTTAATGATGATGATCCTGCCATTATTCTGCTTCAAAGAACTGGGCGAGGGTTCCATTCCAACTGAACTTAGCAATGGAGAGCTTCCAATACAGGTGAAGGCACTAGAGCATTTCATATGTCGTTTTTACTGTTCATCAGGTCCAACAACCCTACCATCGCTCAGATGGGAACTGTTCCGATCAAAGAACATGGAAGGTGAGATGTTACCTCCAACTCGTGCCGCATTACTACCTCACATCCTCCGTGCCAATTACATCACGATGAGAGATAAATCGTACGAGACTAACTACCCAGTGCTTCCTCCTATCAAAGAGAACGGATGGTATTCAGATAATCGAGGATGTCTTCCAGTCAAGTGTCTTGCGCTCCCTTCACCACGGGCAGTACTTGAACTCATCAAATGTGGCTGCAAAGCAGGATGCAAGGGACGGTGTAGCTGCTCCAACAACGATTTGCCCTGCACTCCTCTCTGTAAATGCTATAGTGGAGACTGTGAAAACCGGACAAGGGAGGATGCTCCAGATAGTGACAGCGATTGACTTTTACTGGAAGTATGATGAACTTTCCTGTTGTCATGGTAACCATGAAGTAGGTGGTTACCCCTTCCCCCGATTTTATTTTATGTTTTGTTTATAACTGGAAAATGTTTCCAAATAATTCTTTGATTTAGATCAAGATTGTGTCATGTACAAGTATTTCGGAACAAAATAGCTCAACTTGTTTCTTTTTTTTTTCTTCGGGGCGGGGGGGGGGGACCATATCACAAAACAAAATGCACATTTTCGTATTATTCTGCATTTGAAAAAAATATTACATATATAATTTGTCAACTTTCTGATTGACTGATGCAATTACAGTGCCTAGAAGTTGATATTTGAGAATTTTGTTAAATTATCATCTGAAGGTGTTTGGCGCCATCTGGTGTTTAAGTAAGTTATTCATTTGATAGAATACTAAAATAGGGTTGATTTTTATATTAACAGCCTAAAATAACAGTGTTAATGACATGTGATATGTTTCACAATTATTCCACTCTATAATAATACACAATAATGCCATTTCCACTTATTATTTCAAAATTCTAGCCCAAAAGAAAGAAGAAGGGCACATTTTTAGGAAATATTTCCCAGTTTTTCACAATTTTTCGCAAATTGCGCCCCCATAAGGTTAAAGTGAAAAAGTTTTATGACACAATATCATTAAAAATGAATCCTTATATACGTCAAACAACTTCACAGTGAAATTGGCGAAAAATATATGAATTAGGGTGGAAGACACCAAATTTCCCTATTGCGCTTTATATATGCAATTTTGGCGCCCAAAATGGACCCCCCAGGAAGTGAAGGAGGGGTCTGAAAATTTGAACCCCATCATTTTTGGCCAATTGGGACCCTTTTGAAGCCAAAACAGCAAAAAATTCAATTTTGGCAAAAAAATCCTACGGGATTACATACCATACCGCACTATATGCTCTCGTTGAATTGTACGTGCATTTCACATTAACATTCTCACGCCACTTCTCTCTGTCTAACTCTCTCTCTCCCTCTCTATTATTTCCCCATCGATATTCATCACTCTCTCGCTGTCGAATTTCTAAATCTCTCTCTCTCTCTCTCTCTTGCTGTCTTGAACAATCACCAGTTCTCCGCTCTAAGGCTCTCTCGCTTTCCATACCCCACTCCCTTTCCCTTTTGTTTACTTTCTCACCGAGTCCCTAGCTGTCAATATTCTCTAAGCTTGCCTACCTTATACTTCAACCAAAAATGTTGGCTGATATTTCATACAAATAATACAAAGGCCTATGCCTTTCTTTAGATGGAGAGGGAACAAAATATTTTGCCTCAGCCCGATCCAAGGCCTAATAACAGACATAAACTGAACGGGATAAAAATGTGACTCTAGTCAACCGGATACACTGGGGCAAGCAAGTCTCGAAATGACACGCTAGATGCAATCGGCTATTCTCCTTCCAAAGCTTAGACAAATAGCGTTCAACACATGGGAAATACATTAATAGACATGATAATAATTAAGTAATATGCAACTTTTTTCCTTCAATTATAGACTTTATTGATTAAAAGAATAAGGATTTACAATATAAACTCAAGATTGTCTGCGAAATTCAAGTGAAGTTGAAAATGATTTTGGAGATGTCTGACTGTCTACTGGATAACACCTGCCTGCACACGATCTGTCATTTGATGTGTCAGCAGGATCCATCAAGTCGAATTATTGGCCCATGCGCTTTTTGCCTTCACAAGCTTTGTTAGTGCAGGTAATTCAATTCTATTTTATTTAGAAACTGTACATTAATCTTGATCTAAGGAGACACGAACGAACGAACGAGTATAGGTAATAGCGCAATCGAAATGATGCCAATTTCAAATTGTAACAACCTACTTTGTTTATTGATATTATTTGTTATCATGCAAGTCAAGTTTATTTCATTTTTATTTTGTTTTACGTATATTTTACATTGGAAATACAAAATGAAAAGAATAACCTCCAAGAAATTAAGATTGCATTGGTTGAGTGAAGGTGGGAACAGACTGAATAAATATAATGCCATTATAAAAATAAATTTACTGGAAATACACAGATCTAACACAAAATAGAACCATTTCCACCACAATCCAGACATAGCACTTTAATTTTATTAAAAATACGCTGTTTGACCCCTTCAGATATGAAACGACAAAACCGCGGATTTTTTAAAAATTTTATATGATGAGGTAAAATGCATTACGCGTCACATTTCTGCATGTTATAACATATAGTTCAGTGGATACGCGCAAGTTAAACCGAAAATGGAAATTCTTTTTGCCCAATTGATCGTGAGCCCGGCAGCCACTGAGCAGCCAGCGCCAGATCGACGTTGCTTTATTCCTTATTGTTGAACGCCAAACAAGGTAGGAGCAACTCCCGTCTTTTGACTTCTTTTGGTATGATCGAACCCCACGACCTCCCGGTTGTGAGGCGGACGCTCTACTGACTAAGCCAAAAGGTTCAAATCCAATGGCATTTGAAAGACAATACTAATTTAGAACTGCCCTCAAAACATAAGGGCTTAAAAACGGCTTTTAGTGGGAAAATAACGACCATTAGTTGTCGAATCGACTTAAGTGATTGCAATCACCTAAGTAATAGTCTGATTTTCAGACCCTTTTACCGAATGGTCGTACGTGTTGTGCTGCACAAAGATTCAATCAGTTTAATTTTGGCCATTACAAGTAATGGGTTATTGATGTAGACAAAATGTTTATGTACTTACAGCTCATTTTAGGTACCTTATTACCAAAGGAAAAAAAGATGTCAGTCAGTCACTCAATAGTGTCTGGCAGCGAGGTCTAGAAGGTAAAGAGGTTTCCTTGCATGATTTGAATACTAGGACACTGCTAATGTTTAAATTAAACAGATAGGACATACATGACATATTCATAATTCCTGCAAAGTTCTACATAATTTGATGTTGGCTGCAAAAGGGACATAGTATCTTTGATGGTAGCAATACGTAATGAGGATTTGTTTTCAGAAGCAGAACGTGTCATGACCTCAATCTCCGGAAGGTCTACTTCGCGAGCGAATCTCTCCAATCACATAACTTAACAATGGTCTCATCGAAAGCTGGCTGGAGACACGCCTTCACTCTATTCATGTACCCCTTCATCTGGAGGTTGTCTTTAAAGATGTCCCGATTTTGGACGGTGAACTGCGCGAACTGTAGAAATAGTTCAAACAAAAGAAGAAAAGAAGAAGATGTTATATGACGAATTACAAATACCAAAACAAAAACACGATTATGAATCCTATGCCAAGGGTGGGTTTCTGACAGGTCTGTAATTACAGGCGTACGAGGAGGGCGGGAGAGTGTGGTGGCGGTCCGCGGCCCCGAATACTTGAAATTAACCATTTCAACCGCAGCCAGACACTAGGCACCCATCCCCTCATATTTAGGCAACCGCTACCAATGAGGTGCTTTATTTGAATTACAAATTCAGATCTAGTATTTTTTCATGACAAAATTATTATAATACAGATTAGAGGTTGAAAAATTGATAGGTCAGGTCATTTCAGCCCCCCCCCCCCTTCCCCAAAACTGGCGAACTTTGGCTCGTACACATATTCGATGCAGTCATTGATTATCACTTTTTGAATGAATTATGTGCTAAAACAATTCGATTTATTCAATGAGAAGCTCTTCACAAACTAATTTGCGAAAAAATGTCGAGTATAAAACATTCGATAATCTAATTCGGAAATCCGTCTTGCCGACTAGTAATTGCAGGTAGTTCAAAATTTGCTGACAGGTAAGATGATGATGTTGATGATGATAACGCCAATAATGATAATAATAATAATAATAATAATAATCATAATGATAATAATAATAATAATAATAATAATAATAATAACAATAATAATTATGGCGGGCATATGCATCCCATGGTATGCTCAAGGCGCCTACATACTACTGCTTTTAACCTGGTTTTTCGCATAACTGCCCTAATAAAGACACAATGTACCCATATATTACACCTGAGTAGAGAGAAGCAAATGTATATTTTCGTCTTTTCAAAGGACGTTAGTGCTGCGGCAGTATTCGAACCGGAAACTTGGTGATTCATAATCTGGTGACGTTTCCACTGGACTACGACACCCCTAAAAGGGCCTATACTTTACATAAGTAAACATTACCTCACAAACAGCCATGATATCACCGATAGATATCTGCTTGCCACAGAGGAAGTATTTATTTTTCAGGAAACACTTCTCGATCTTGTCCAGACCTTGCTTGAGATTCTCTGCCTCAGTCTTGATTTTGTCCTGATCCTTAACAGGAGCAAATACCTGAAAAGCAAGGAAAGAATATTACAGTTTTGGGGGTTAATATGCTGTATTTCTATTGTGTGTCAAAACACTTTCCTTGAGGACGTTTTGAAGAAAAAAAATATCTCTCATTATCTCCATTCATTAACATCGTGTATGGCAAATGAAGGCAAAGGGGGCGGGGCGAAGTAATGATAAAGCAATTGCTTTTAAACGTTGATTGAAAAAAAAAAGGATTTTGCTGGAAAAGGAGAAAAAAATGTGAACCGTATGAATAGACGAACTTAGTACTTATACTACCGATAAGTTCGTATTGTCGTCTCGCATTGTTTGAGAAGATCGGCCGAACACCAGCTTGAGTTGCATAGTATATTCAGCATGAAGAATGAGAAGAGAGAAAGACAGAAAAAAGGTAAGGAACAAAGAGATAAAAAAGGGACCGGAAAGAAGACAGAGAGACATAGAGATAGAGAGGAGGTATGGGAGGAGACAAGGGTAGTGGAATGAAAGGGAATACAATATGGCATTGTAGAATAAACATAACTATGAGGACTGTTATGAGAGGTCAAATGCCCAATAATTCGATAAACTCAGTTTGTCGAGCGAAAAACAATGTTTATCGCGAAAAAGTAAGTTCAGTAGTCGATATGCAGAGCTTTCGCTCGAAGGAAACCCTCTTTCCCGGCGATAAATCGGCAATGAACTATTGGACATTTGACTTCCCAAAGACTTCACATTTCATAACATAGTTTCTATATATATACCTCAGCCACGAAGAGTGCCATACACTTGCCCCTAGTGCCTGTATGATGAAAGGCGATGTACTCATCCACACGTGCACGGGCCTCTAGGTCCTTAGGGTACCAATGATCCTCAATCATGTCGGCATGCTTGGTTGCCAGGTAACGGAATATAGCCACCCTGTGAAAAGAATAGCCAACACAATTATAGAATGGAAAAAGTCACCATGCGAAAAGGATAGCCAAAAAAAGTATAAAACAAACTTCAGCGACTATGCAAACAAATATTCAAAACACGAAACTAAGAACGAAATTTGGCAAATCTGCGAAAAAATTAAAAGTCAAAATACGAAACAAAGAACGGAATATAGCGACTCTAGGAACGTGTAGTCAAACAAATCTAAGGGAGATATCACTCAAAAGGTCATACAATATCGTAAAAGGGATAATTGAGTTTTGTTGCAGAGGGCACTACACATAATCATTATTTTGTGTAAAAATGAAAAACTGAGTGTCAGATTTGAAGAACATACAATTTAAACGACAACATCATCTTTGTTTGATCAAAATCGGTTCAGAGACGGCTAAAATATCCATAAAGATAACAATTTCTAATATTTGTGGTGCCCAACAAATATTCGATAATTTGAACCAGCCGCTGACAAAAACGAAATAGCGCCTTTTACGTTTTATTCAAGCCAATGCCGGTGTTGGCTTTTTGTTGGTTTTTTCGTGTTGGTTAAAATACACAGAAAACCAGGCGGTCCGTGTATTATTATTATTCAATCAATTTGTAATAAGTAACGGTCACCATATTTTTTTAAGTGGGGCTGAGTTGGTAGGATCGTATTAGCTAACTTTCACATATGTTGGGGTCTAAATTTACTTTCATTGCAATTTTAGGTCCTAAAAGGGCTCTAGAAATATCATAAATATGAATAAAAACAATAACCATGCACTTTGAAGATATTTGCGTTTTGAAACAAGAACTCATTTATCCTTTTAAGAATATTCTTATTTTTAATATGGACTTAACGTGTTGGTGTTTGGGATTAGTCCTGCTGGTGGTATATACATCACATTAAGACGCCCATTGCTGTTCATACTACTATACTGCTATTAATACTACTACTACCACCACCTCCACTGCCACAACTAGTACTACTACCTCCAATTCTTCTACTACTACGCTATTAATACTTCCACTACTACCATTGCTATTACTACTACTACTACTACCACCACTACCATAACTAGTACTACTACCTCCACTACTTCTACTACTACGCCATTAATACTTCCTCTACTACAACTAGGAGTAATACTCTTTCTTTTATTAATACCATTACTCCCGGTGCGAGGTGAAAGAGTTATAATTGTTATGTATATATAATACATTTAAAATGATGATGGTAGGCCTATAGCACTTGTTATTCTGTAATACTCCTCCAATTGTCATGATACAGTACTCTGGTTTTGTCACATATGAAACACACGCATGGCAGGGAAAAGCAAATAAGAAACAATTCTTACATTTCACCGAGGTAGAAATCGCCATCTTTCAGTCCTGGAAGTGTTTGGAGTGGGAACTTGTCCGCGAACTCTGGCTTCTTGTGCTCGCCTTAAAAATGAAAATAAACACCTTGGCATTGACATAATTATGTCACCCAAATAGATTCTTAACGGCACAATAGGGGATTAACGACCTATAATTAATGAGTGTATGCTCATTCATTCAGCCCTGGAACCGTTTGGAGAGGAAACTTGTCCCTGTACAAGGGTTTCTTGTGCTCGCTCTTAAATAGAATATTTAAGGCTTCTCGTGCTCGCTCTAAAATAAAAGTAAACTCGTTTACATTTGAATATATGTGACTTACAATTGCCATATGTAAAATCTGTAAAGATTCTGGGAGTCTACATCCAGCAAAATTTGAAATGAGACACTCACATAAATGAAGTTTTAAAAAAGTGCAATAGAAAACTATACATTTTTAGAATGGTTAAGCAATATAAGTTACCAATTCCTGACCTAATTCAAATATATGTTGGTTACATTCGTCCTGTTTTAGAGTATTGTGCACCTTTTTTTAATGGAGGTCTTACCTTAGAGCACATACAGAATTTAGAAAGAATTCAGAAAAAGGTATGTAAAATCATGTTAAGTAAAAGTTATAATAATTATGAAGACGCTTTGAAACGATGCCAGCTTGAACGATTACAAATAAGGCGTGAAAAATTATGTATTGTTTTTGCTGAATCTCTAACTTAGAACCCACAATGCAAAGGCTGGATTCCTGAACGAAAAAGTGTTGCATGTCATTACGAAATAAATACAAGTATAGTCAATATAAATGCAGAACCTCTCGTTTTAAACAAAGTGCAATACCATATTTTATTGATCTTCTTAATAATCGCTGATTGTTTTAAGTTTTCCTTTTCAAACCCAATTTTTTTAATTTGTATATATGAAAAGTTGTCTTTTTAACCACACCAGTATTTTATCTGTCATGGTTTCATTGTACGATAATGTAGATATGTTTTGTGAATGGATGTTCTTTCCTATTTATATGTATCCTTGATCATTGTAAACACATACATTTCAGCTTTTTAGCTGCAGCATGTGCATCATTGTACTTTTTGTTTTTTCGAAATAAAACCTTGAATTTATATATCCCTCCTTGTCATTGGTATAATGTGTTGGACTGTTTAAGACAAAATAGGGGATTACAGACCTTTTTTTCTTAACAGTAGGCTTATTCGATCGGGAGGGGGGAGAGGATAACACCTGTGGCAGAGTATATTTCCCCTTTATTGCATGCCAACTCTGAACTGAGCCATGACATCGAGGTACTAAAGGGTGTCTCAATTAAAACAAAAGTCTATCGGACTTAATGGAAAAAGGTGACGCAAAAAAGAAATGATGATGCTGAAGATAATGATAATGATGATGAAAAAAGAAGGAGAAAACCAACAACAACAATAATAACAATGAAACAACATTAATAACAACAATAATAATATTAATAATAATAACAACAACAATGACAAAAATACTACTTCTTCTCCTACTAATAATAATGATAGTAATAATAACAACAATAATAAAGTCAATGATACAAACAGAAATATCAACAAAAATCAATTTTTGTCTAGACAGAATATTGGGTTCACTAGTCGTGAAATGAATAACATCTGAAAGCACTCCCAGCTTCCCCTATTCCAGGATGAGTATCCATCCACCCCTGTCTCAAAGATTGTATGCAAAGGAACTTATACAAGAATCACAACAGGCAGTTACGCACAGTGACAGTGTTTGAAAAAGAGCTTACATGAAACGAGTGGGTTCTATTGTTGGTTTGTTAGTTGTTAAGACAGTCTAAGTGACACTAAGTGACAGTGACAACAGAGAATCCGATCATGTCCTTACTGACCCATCTCAGACAGGTTTGAAATACAAAATTATCTTCAAACTTCATACTAAGAAGGGTGAAAGGATAATGTTTAGTTTGATTGAGATTGCGAATGACTAAGCAATATTTCTGCCTAAGCAGAAGTAGATTAGGAGGACAAAGGGAAGAAAAAAAGGTTTGGATGGTTATACAAACCAACGATTTTAGGACAATCGATGATAACGATCTAAATTGTGTCTTTGTAAAACGTATGCTTAATATTCAGCATTAATTTCTCGGAACCCACATATTTTCTAAACTTAAACCAATTTATTTCAATCAAACTCTTTTCCAATTCTTGACATGGGACCGGCCCTGAACATTAGGAGGAAAGCACCTATTTACAGTTTAACGTCTCATAGATATTTTCGGGAGTATTTAACTTCAATTTGTTATCGATTTTATCTATTGATGTTTAAGAAGAAAAGAAGAAAAGAGAGTATAGGGATGACCAAAATAATCCACCCTGGTAACATCCAACAGACCGATACCAGAAAAGAACCGGTTAGCCCGGACCGAGTTGGCGGTGTGACTTGGGCCTGTAAGTGATCAGCAATCATCATGAAGTAAAGGGGGGTGAGCAAAATGAATAAGAGAAAACAAACTTGAGTCCCAATATGCCCATAAGTACACATCTTCATCAACATCGATTAACACTGAGGATTGTGCTATAACACTGCTATTCCCCCGTTAGAGAAACAAAACTCATCTGGAAGGTATATGCATGGGCTTTTTCTTTTAGTCTCCTAATTTTTGTTTTCTTCGCAAAAAAACCGGAGCCCTTAGTTTATTAGACTTTGGTTAAGTTGAAAAGCATAAACTTTATTTTCAATGATATAGGCCTATAGCAATTTTTGGAGTATAAATGTTCATATTGAATCACCCTGTACATACATGTACCTATTGAACTTTCTATATTGCTCGAAACTGGTCTTTGCCACAATTGCATGACTGAGCAATTCCTTTTCAATTCCTTTCATGGACACATTGCATAACAATATTGATCCAAACAGTTGATCGACCACCTAAATCTTGTATTCATTATTGTATGCGGACTACTGTAGGGGAAGAGGGTTGTTGCTAACGCATTTAATTGCTGACACGATGAGTTGGCATTTTGCATGATACCATGTAAGCAGATGGAACTATGTTTGTTTGCATTTAGTAATCGGTCATTTTTTCGTTGGCATATTGCACGATACCTGGTAGGCCAATGAAACCATGTTTGTTTGCAATTAATAAATCATTTTCGTAATGAAATTACATAGTTTAAAGCACCTCCAATCTTTGTTAATTAAGTGGCTCGTTATAAATTATTTCACCTGTTACGAATAATTGTATTTCAATCGTAAGAATGCAAATAACATACATTCGTTTTAGTTAGGTAGGACAAGCCATACTATTTGTAATATCTAGCAACGATTGTATTCGATTCGCATTACAATTATTCGTTACGGGTGAATTAAATATTTAATTTGATTACATTGAATAATATTTAAACAATCACCGCATGAGAAGAATGACAAATGTAATTAACACCGGTGCCCCGTCTTATAAAGAGTTTTTAATTATTAATCGCAACTTATTGCAATTGATATCAATGCAAATATGTACATAAGAGATAAGGGATTGCAAAATTGCGATTGATTAGAGGACTTGCGATTGATTTGGATCAATCGCAACTCTTCATAAGTCAGGGCCCAGGTCTGAAAACAGGAGAATAGGAGAGGTGTCATGGCTTCCTAATCGATGTCATAGACAAGTACTTGTTTATTTGTGGATGATATACGTGTAGAATACTGTTTTCATCAACGAGTGAAAAGACCAGATTTATGCGGAAAGACAGGAAGTGCTTCAAGAAAATTAATTACAAGCTTAACTCTATGAACTATTATATGCTGGGCAAATATAAATGCTCTGTAACTTCTTCTACATACAATTTAATAAGGCATTGGAATTGTATTGGGGTTCAAATTTATACGAGGTAACATAAGTATATTCAAAAGAGGGAAATTTCTAAATAAGCAAAACTGTACGCCGTACCCAAAGATTTACCAGAAATAATACTATAGGCTCAATAGCCTTGTCCGTGACCTATTGAAAAATGGGAACAGGATAACGGCGTATTATACTCTTAACTCGGAACTCTATGGGATATACAGCAGTGTATCGAAGTTGTTTTCTCGAAAGTCTTTGTGATCGCGATACAATATACCATTTTCTAATGTAACTAAATCTAATGCATGTGTCTTTGTGAAGTGCCTAAATACAAATATATTGTTCACATGTAATGAAATAGTTACATTTTTATAGTAAGAACGCTAAATATACATACACTTTCGGTTATAATGAATAATTATTTTTACCCCAATTAATGGAATGATTTTGACAATGATTTATTCCTCATAGATCTATATGATAGTATATATTCTAAGATTTTATTGAGTAATAATTTGTGAGTGTTTGTTTTGTGTGACTTGCTAAAGCATTTGCATGGTACTATGCTAATCAACTACGGGACCTACGTCCTTACGTCATAACTGACAGTAATGGGGATTAATGCCTCACAAAAGGGCACTAATATAGCACATCGACACAGTTTTGATCCTGGGGGCTCACAGTAACGAGGCCATGGCTTAGCCACTGAATAATGATTGTACGCAGCGGGGGCTAGGGTACGTCGCCGCCCCCACAAATAAAAAAACACAAAGAAAACGCAATAAATTATCATTAATTAATTTCATTTTGCCCCGACCCCAAACATAAAAAATCCTCTATGTGGGCATGCCTTGAAACATAATGCATGGCCCTACAAAGGAATTTGTCCTATTTTTATGTCCCGGAAGGGACATAAAAATTAACAAAATATAACAAAATTAATTCAGGCGAGAACAAATTTCAAATTCACGTCTCGGAGGGCACATAAAACCCCCAAAAAGGGTGATTTATATTTGTGTTAATGTTCTCGAATTTCATTTTAAACAATTTTCTCGATTTTTTTTTTTTTTGCTGTTCGAATTTTAAATGGATTTTTTTTTCCATCCTAGAAATAGATCGGTTTCTTTTTCTTCATGCTGGAGGAAGCCACTGCCGATGCTTGTACCGTACTGTCTTAAATTATAAGGCCTATACTCTTTATTCGCTGCATGCATGCTCACCATTTGCAGTAATCTGCGGCCACATTGAACATTTTGAGAATGATGCACACAACTTGTTTCTTTTGAAATTTGACGATGACATACCCGGTATATGCTTTGACATAACTCTTTTCTGATCTTCTTATTTTCCTTTTCCCCTTTGCTCAAATTTCAAGTGATGACAGGCGAAAATGGCAAAATCTCTGGAGCGTGATGACTTGATAAACTCTTATTTTGCCATGGGAATGACATGCTCTAACATTTGCTCCACAATTAACGCATCAGCGTGGTATTGTGATAAGCCAAAGGCATCTAAAACGTGGGTTGAAGCGTTTAAATCTGAAACGCAGAAAATGTTGCCATCTACTTGATGTCGTCAAATTTATTTTGAATCAGTTAGAAGGACCCGGACAACTTCATGGCTACCGAATGATGCACGCCAAGTGCAAAGACAATGGAATACATGTTCGCAAAGAACATGTTAGATTAATTGTTAAAGAACTTGATCCTGAAGGAGTTGAAATGAGGAAAGGCAGACGCCTAAGGAGACGCGCATATAATGCCAAAGTATTCTAACATGTTGAGGGATTAATGGGACCGTTTGCCCTACGATTTTTATCTAGATGGTATTTAATCAGTTTTACTCATGATCTGCGTAATCAACCTCAATTGAAGTTGATATATCTAACAAGAGTTTATACATGACTGTCCATTTTTGTGGTTATTTACTCAATGGATAAGGCGAAGACATCACTATTGATTCTCAATTAAATTATACAACTTGTTATGTTAATTGTACCATACAAAATACAAGAAATAGAAAACAAATCAATATATATGATAAACAATATCTTAATTTCACAATAAAATTAGAAAAAACAACTTTAACAATTAGCCAAACAAAAAAACTTTAACATTTGAAGAAAAAAATAACTTAGAAGTTTGAAGAAAAAAAACTTTTAAAATTCGAGAAAAAAAATTGAATTCGAAAAAACTATAAAATTCGAGAAAAAAACTTTAAAAATCAAATCCCGCTTTTTGTTTATGTTCCTTTTGATAATTTGTTCATGTCCCTTTCGGGGCTCCGCAGTATTCATAGCCACTCATTCATAATAAACCAATCACAACGAAAAGAGCATACCCGCAAAGATGTCGATGTATTTAAGCTCATGTGGAATACCCGTCAGCTTGAGAAAGATGACCACAGCACGGCATGGCTGGGATCTCAGATCAACGTACAGCTCGATGGTCATGGTGGCCTTGAATTCTCTGACTTTGACCTGGTTCTCAGTCGGAACGTGTGGTTTCGATCCTTACCTGTCGACTGCTGACAGATACAATGACACGGCAGTCGATCTTTATGTTGACGGTGTGCAGAGTGTTTGTGCGAGCTCCATGCATGAGGACAATAGGACGATTACGCAATAAAGGCGTACAAGTGGGCACAATGCCGAAGGGAGGGACGCTGTTTCTATGTTAAAGGGCAATCCAAGGACAAATAGTAAGCAAGTTATGAATACTCTCATGTCATGTGGTATATGCATGGTTACTAGGAGATTTGTGTTATTACCGATGTGTGACGTCATCTTGGCGCCATTTTGTTAATTTCTGATATAGGCCATATTTCATTCATACATCGTTCTGAACAACAAAATCCGCGCGAGTCAAAATTTAAATTGCTAAAAATCATTTTTCTTAAAGGTATTACAAAGTTTTGGGAAATTTTGAAAATTGGGTGGATAGTGAATCTTTACAAATTTGATATATTTGGATGCCCCTGTGGATGTATTACAAGCACTAAAAAAATTAACCCCCAAAACACTTCTGTTTTCGAGAAAAATTGAATATAAAAATTTACCGGTGCTCCCGGTAAATTTTGATAAATTTCAAATAGCGCCTATTAGGCCGTGCAATGGTAGCTGCGACCATGAAAATCTCAGAATATGTAGTTGTGATATATAATTTCCAAACGTAAATAGCTAATCGATCGATTTTAGTCAAGAAACATTGTTTCATAGCTAAATTGATATCTTGACCTTGAGAGGGAGCTATACAACATAAAGAGTTTATTATTTATAATTTCATAACTTTAGACTCGATTTCAACCGGGACAACGATCAATGAATATTGTAGGAACGCATATATGCTTCCAATATGCTAATTTGAACCAAATTCATGACCCCATACCAAAACTTTGTAATACCTTTAATCGAATAAGATTATGTTTTAGAATATTTCAAGTGTTTCAAAACTGTAGGCGCGTAAGCGCCCATACGCCCGTTTTGCGCGCGTGCAGTACGTACAGAACACAGGAACGCCGTTTCTTGGCAATTTTTAACTATTTACAGTCATTCTTGACATTCAATAATGCTACACGCGCGCGTCTAACTTTCAAATGTGTGCGCACGCCAAAGGCAATGTAAAATAAAAAGTGGTAAAACATTCCTACCTCGAATCCGCCATAGCTCGTCAGAAAGGCTGGAGACGCCCCAATTCTTTTCTTTCTGAAAGCCTATAAGTTAAAATAAAATTATGAATTCAATTGGGGGGTCAATTAGTCGCGCCGTCATCATATTTGCATATGATCTAAAAGAAATGATTTTGAAAAAAATGTCGTCCTAATTGTTATAGCCTATTAATTTGACAATAGGGGCTTTTCGATTTGCACGATTAGAACGTGGACTGCAACGTTTGACACTGTCAGTGCCTTAAAAGGACGTCACACGTGACTGCCAGTGCCTTAAAAGGAATTCACACGTCCACGTCCACGCAAATCGAAAAGTCCCTAATTCTCACTCATAGATGGTTGTAGTTGGTTGTTGTAACTTAGACAATTTTCTACAAGATCAACTACACAATTGTCATTTCGATGACGTCATAAACAAAAAGTTCGATTAAATGCGACATGTCAGAATGTTCTTAATTTGCGTGTCATGCCTATGGAAGGTGAATTTCGTTTATGAATCTACATGACATTGTTCTTTGAGCAGTTTCTCTGGGTTTTTTTGCTCTATTTGCTCCCACATATTATATAGCTGAGACTATGGGCTATGGGGAAAATATCTTCTGTTTTTTATCAGATGTCGGAATCACGTCGAATTTTCCAATTAAAAGTTGAAATTACGACTTTATCAAGGCCGTTTTTCAGCTTTGCGTGTATGGGAAGTATATTAAAAAAAGAAAATATTTTGGTATATTGGGCACTTGCCTTCCATTCAAGCGACCCGGGTTCATTCGGGGAGTATAAAAAAAATCTCTCTTTTGCAATGATTCTTCCTTCATTCTAGATTTTAGAAAAGGCAGTACACTCTAAATTGTATGATTATCTCAATGATAATGGTCTTCTTAGTGAGAGGCAATCGGACTTTCGACCGCTTCACTCAACAGGAACGGCGCTGGTTGATGTTAATTATGTCTTACTGAGGGGGAAACATTATTTTTGGACTTGAAACGAGCGTTCGATTCGGTGAATCACGATATTTTACTCTAAATATTAAACAAGTATGGTGTAAAGGGAAAAGAATTGGCCTGGTTTAAAAGTTACAATGCTTCGTGGTTAAAGGTGCTCAGTCTGGATTTTGAGGTGAAAATACTGGAATCCCACTGTTTGTATTAATGACCTCTGTTAATCGCCTTATTGTGAAAATACTAAAAATCTGTTTATACGCTGATAATGCGGCAGGATTTTGCCAAGGCAAAGAAATTACCCTTGTTGAGAAAACGCTTAAATGTGATTTTCAAAACATAGTTGATCACCTTGAAAAAGATTACTTAATGATTAATATTACGGAGTGTAAGATCATGGTATTTGGGACTAGAAAACGAATCAAAAAAACATAATGCATGGCCCTACAGGGGATTTTGTTCCTGTTCGGGAAAGGGGGAAAATGCAATGAATTATGGATAATTTATTGCATTTTCTTTTTTGGGGTATTTGTGGGGGCGGCCCCGTCCCCTGGCTCCCGCTGCGTACAGTCATGATTCAGTGGCTAAGCAATATCCTCGTAACTGTGAGGCCCCAGGATCAAAACCTTGTTGATCAGCTATATTAGTGCCCTTTTGTGAGTCATTAATCCTCATTACTGTGAGTTATGACTTAAGGACGCAGGTCCCCTAGTTGATTAGAATAGTAGCACACATATGATTTAGCAGTCACGCAAAACAAACATTCGCAAATTATTATTTAATACAATCTGAGAATGTATACTTTTTTTTAGATATATTAGAAATAAATCATTGTCAAAATCATTCCATAAATTTGGGTAAAAATTATTATTCCACCTGTATGACCAACAGTGTACAAGTGTGCAAGTAAAAGTTATATATTGACATCAAGATATGCTTTAAACACCAGTTCCTTCAGTTTACGTTTGAAAGTATATAAAGAAGGACTTTCGATTAACCGTAACGGGAGGACATTCCAGTAACTGGGTCCTGTAAACATAATTACTTTTGGGGGAAAACAGTTCGGGTACGTGGTAGGTGTTGTGCGTTGATCTGACGTGCTGGATAAGCATGTAGGCATCTATTTTTCCGAAACATTTGTAAAAAAATATTTCAGGTAGGTTATTAGCAGATACTTTATACATGAATATACCAATATTGTAATAGAATAAATCTGATACTTTTAGGACTTTGTTTTCATGATTAACATTTCTAATAGCGCATGTTTGAATGCGAAAAAAGTATATTTACTAAATTTCCACAAACGTTACCCAGGCGAGAATTCCATAGGTGAGGTATGGAGTCATTATAGCAGAATAAACCGACTATAACATTTTACTGGGCAAGAAGTGTTTAAGTCTGTTAAGTATACCAGTATTTCGTGAGAGGATCTTGCTCAAAGAAGTTATGTGGGATTTCCCAGATAAATCACTATCGATTATAAAGTTCCAGAAATTTAGTCCAGTCGACTTGTTCTAGTTTGGTATTATTAAATTTGATATGATTAGGAAGTATTTGTAATGTATTACTAAAAAGCATACAGTGAGTTTTGCCAGAGAGTAGTTGTTGAGGAATCTGTTTGACTCTAGGCATTTAATAAAAAGAACACTGAATAAGAAAAAATGACAAGCAAGAGACAGGCGAATACATGACAGAACAATAAGCACATAAGTAAATCTGTTTTCTCCGAATAAAATTTCGTACATGAGACTATACACATAAAAGTGTGTAGTTCGTATGACAAAAATACAAGCTATGCTATTATTACTTATCAACCTCAAACAATCAAGAATTCGGTTTGCTATGTACTTGGTTAATAGTGCAACAATAAAGAGTGCACATTTGACACATTGAAACACAAATTGTATACACCTTTACAGGTGTGTGTATGGTATCACTAGGAAAACACAAAGGGAATCAAAGAACACCTTAATCAATACTTTTGACCACGGCATACAAAGAAAAAGACCTACAAAATAAAACATAGAATGTTCCCATACTTTGTGAACATAATGAGCAAAAATATTTGCAATCTCTTGAAATGCCTTTGGCCACCCCCCCCCCCCCCCCTCCTCCCTCGTTCGCAAATATGGATTATACTTGACACCAATGAAAATGGGTTAAACAACAAATATTTTCCTTCTTTCTTCAAATATTGTCATTTTACCCCCATTTGTTTAAATACACAATACGTACGGTTGTGGTAGAACTCCTTCAAAGGTAGAAAAACTCAATATGCTTCGATACAGCAAGTTGTAAGGAACGGTCAGTTCAATTAGATAACAAAGCAATTGACTGTTTATACTTGAACAAGAATTCAAAATGAAACTGTGACCCACAACTTTGGGTTCGAGATACCTAAGTTTAATATCGTTGAACATCGTAATAACATGACATTAAGTAAATGTTTTGAGATACATTTTACTGAGAAAAGGAATTGTTTGTTTGTTGATTGACATTTTACAAAAAGCATCCATTCAAGTTCAAAGGTAAGACATTATCATTTATACAAAATACGTAAGGTTGTGGTAGTGCCACTTTAAAGGTAAAATAACTCAAAAATGCTAGGCTACTGCAAGTTGTAAACAATTTTCAGTCCAATTAAGATTACAATGCACGTGGCAGTTTAAACATGAACAGGAATTCAAAATGAAATTGTAGGCCGCATATGGGGCTTCGAGATATCTAAGTTTGATATCATTTAACTTTTAATAACATTAGAAAGTAGGCCTAATAGGATATTAAAAAAGAGACTTAATGTGCATAAGACTAATTTTGTTAGGTATAATTCGCATATACTGCATCCTCCACCTACGCCACTCGCCATCCCTCTCCATCTGCCCCGCATCCTTTCTCCATGACAACCGCATCAGCAAACTGCCTCAAACGTGTCTAAAGGACCGCAACTGCAACCTCCTAGCTATGCGCATGATGTTTATTCCCCTTGCTAACTGCCGTTATGGAACAAACATTAGGTGCTACTTCTAATTATATTGCTAGTGAAATTGTGAAAATAAATGGGAACTCCCTCTATCGGCGAGATAGAAATGATGATCACCGAGGTGGTGGTGTCTACAGTATGTAAAAAGCACTTTATCATGCATTCAGAGAAATGATCTTTTTGACAATTCCCTATAATTAATCTGGCTTGAAATTCAGAAGCTGAAACTAACAAAGTTACTTGTTTGTTGTATTTATAGTCCTCCTGATACAAATACTGAGTATTTCGAGAAGATCACAGAAAATGTTGAGAAGGCAAATGACACAAAAATTAATATGGAATTACTTATACTCGGGGATTTCAATGTTTTCAATGCCGATTACAAACTAGAAACCGTTCATGGTAATCCTGTTCATAGCTCGGAAAATTTATTTCTACTAACCTAATTGGTCACCAAGCCAAGTAGGAAAGTATCTGGAAAGAAATGATAGTTCATCATCTTGTTGTATAGACAGTGATAAAATTAATGATTTATTTGTAAATGTTATAATAATATTATCACAATCATTCCTCAAAGCAAGTCCATTAGATGGAAAACCCAGCATGTATGTATGAATTCAAAATAGAGTCTCTTAAAAAGGTGAATTACCTAAATGTTTGCTTCTTTTAGATAAATAAAGCAATACTGATGTACAAGGATTTGATACAAGATTACTTCAAGTAGCAGCAGCATATATATAAAAAGATATGAATCTTTAACAGATATATTAAATTAAAGCGTTAAATGTGGAGATGTACCAGAAGACTTGAAATTGGCTGGAAAAACTCCAATTTATGAGGGAAAAGGTTCATAGAAATAAGGAACAAACTAGCGTCACGTCTCTGTTGTATTAGAGCCATATCCTTTAAATAATAGAAAAATAAATTCAGGAACAACTGCTACGTTATCTTCTTAAACACAATCTTATCAAATTTTACATAGGAAAAGGGCGCATTTTACCTTAAAAAGTGCCCATATTACTTTTCTCCCAATGATAAGTGCCTCTTATATTTTGACCTGTGCCCCTTTTCCTTTGACGAGTCTCCATTTCCTTTGCAACATGTGTCTATTTTTAATTCTCTAAGTACCCTTTTTAATCTCTAGTAAGTGCCCCTTTTCAGGTACGAGAATTACCTCTTTTCAATTTTGATAAATGCCTCCTTCACCTCTGATAATGACCCAATTCAAATTTGAGAGGTGTTCCTTTTACTTTGACAAGTGCCCTTTGTAGGAAGTGTCTTTTCCCCTTTTAATAAGTACCCATTTTAAATCCGATTATCGTACCTTTTATTCTCACGTGTGCCCCTTTTCCAATTTAATAAGTGCCCATTTTTGTTATGATAAGTGTCCCCATGAAAAAAATGAGCTCCTTCCCCTTCTCATAAATGCCTCCTTTTCACCTATTAAAAGTGTCCCTTTTCATTCTCATAAGTACCCATTTTTATATCTGGTCAGTGTCTCTTTTCGGTAAAAGAAGTTCCCCTTTTTCACCTCTGATAATTACCCTTTGTACTTTAAAACGTGTTCCTTTTAAAACGTGCCCCTAATTTAAAGTGACTCAGGGCAATTTCTCCAGCAGCTCGCTCGCTACACTCACTCGCATTTATAGATGACTATTATGTCAGTCATCAAAGGTCTTGTCAGTCTTCCGTTATGAGAATGTGAGTAAAACCCTATTAGGATTGGTTTTTTCCTCTTTATTAGATGTAATTTTTCGCACTGCGACTCACAAATATTTCAAATTTTCCTCGCTCATATATAAATATTCAGACCATCACACCCAACTGTAAAGTATGCTGCTTAAACAATATCTTGTATGATGTATAAATATAAACAAATATTGAAAGCATCCCAGTTTATGTAATCACAATGTAGGGGTATATACCAATGTCACAAACTGTATATTTTCGCTTTGAGATTTCCCTTTCTATGTGCCCTTTTTCCAGAAAGTTCCCTTTTTAATTGGTCCAGTCCCCCACTTTGAAAGACGCTCCGACGCCCCTGCACTGTTAAAAAAAACAGTAGATTTTACAGAGAAAAAAATACAGAACCATTCTTTAAAGTGTTGTAACAGCAAATTTTCTGTAATTTAACAGGACAAATGTCTAGAAAAAATGAAGATTTTGTTTTTTTACAGGCAATTTGCGTGATTTCAGATCCCATATACAGATTTTTTACAATTCTACGGAATGTTCTTTTTTTATTAAGAAAACTTCATTTTTTAACGGATAATAAAAAAGAAATTACAGAAAACAAAAATACAGAACCATTCTGTAAATTGATGTAACTGGAATTTTCTGCAATTTAACAGGACAGATTTCTATAAGAAAGGGAGATGTTTTTTTTTAATAGGAATTCTGTATGCTTTCAGATCCAATATGCAGATTTATTATGATTCTACAGAGCGTTTTTTTTTTCAAAGTAAACCTCATGTTTTAATGAATAAAAAGAAAGAATCTACAGAAATTAAAATACAGATTCATTCTGTAAAAATGTAAACTAGAAACTTTCTGCAATTTAACAGATCTCTAAAAAGAAGATCCCATGTAAATAAATGGAGTGTCTTTTTATTCAAAGTAAACCTCATGTTTTAATGAATAAAAAAAATACAGGAAACAATAATACAGAACCACTCTGATAATTAATGTTACTTGACATTTTCTGCTGTGAAAAGGACGGATCTCTCTCCCTCTCTAAAAAAAGGATTGTTTTTTTCTTTATGGAAATTCGTAGGCCTATGTTTTTAAGCAGATTTTGCTTTTAATTCTACAAAGTGTCGATTTATTCAAAGCAATCTCATTTAGTTTAATGAATAAAAAAGACAGAATTTATAGAGGAAAATACCGTAAACAATTCTGTAAAATTAATAGCTGAATTTCACTGCAATTTGACAGAAATCTAAAAAAGAAGTTGATGAGGGTTTTTTTTCAAGGACATTCAGATCCCCTATAGATATTTAATGTTCTACAAAATACCCTTTTCAATTTAAAAAAAAAAAGACCTTAACTGCCTTTTAATGCCTTAAACTCAACAACGTAAAATAATTTGCGGTAAAAATACAAAACCTTTCTGTTAATTGACTCAAGCTGCCGAATTCGGGCACATTTAAAAGGGAAAGAAGATTTCGTTTTTACCGGAAATTAGTCTGCTTTTATCAGAGGTTATGCTTTATATAGGCCTAAATTTTAGTAGGCTAGGCATAATTATATATATACTTCAAAGTTCATGTAGACCTCTCAGAAATCTTTTTTTTTTATGCCATAAAAACAACACGAACTCCCACGAACTGAAACTGTAACTATACCGGTACCGTAATTTTTCTGCATCTTCTTAATCTTCTTCTTTTTCTTCTTTTCTATTCTTTTTTTCTTTTTTCTAACAGGAAGTTTTAATAGTGCTTTCATATCTTATTCAGATTTCTGTTTTTTTATTTTATTTTTTCTTTCTTTTCTTTTTTCTTGCCGCCAACTTTTTTGTTACCGTTAGCGATAGCGTGTAACATGCATGCGTGCACTTCGTTCGCGCCCATATGCATGCATGGCGATCGATCAGATCAGAACGAACCGCGCGCCGGGCCAGCGCCAGCTATAGAGTACCGAAGCCGTGACGTCACTGCCCCCAGACGACCGCTTGACTGGCTCTACACAAAAGGTTGCTATGCGTGGCTGAACCGCCCGACATCGCGCGTGCGACTTTTTGCATTGACTTTGCATTAGCAAATATGGACGCCATTTCGATAACAGCCTTAGCATCTTTTTTTTCAGACGAGCCGAAATCACTGCAACGAGGGGAAAACCACTACAAATCAGACCATGTAGAGAAATTTGATTATTTTCCAGGTGAACTACGTGGAGTTGTTAGAGCCAGCATGAAAGACAAAAGTTACAACGTTGTGGTGAGTTTTGTAGTTCACGAAAAAATGTCATGTCTTCACATGCACAAACACAAATATGCGCGAGTGGGACTACTGTCTGTAGTCCCACTCGCGCATATTTGTGTTTGTGCACAGTAAATTCAACGACTGTCGGGGGTTTGAAATTGAACTAGGCTTTGCAAAGTTTGTGACATGAACTCCGTGATTTATTTCTCGGTTTGAATACTAACTCATTGAACATGATTATCATTTACTCCATCCATATGATCATATCCTTTAAAAAATGAAGGAAAATAGTCAAGGTCGAAAGCCAGTTGCCTTCACTTCAGATTCAGAATCAGAGCTAACGTAACTAAAGACAAATTACAGCCTCATACACGATGGCCAGCTCCAGTGTGCTTTACCCATTTTTGTTTTGTTTTCAGTGAAAACATATATTATGAATATGTTCTGTATTTTATTGTTTAAAAATTCTATATAATAATTACTTACATGGATGGATTACACAATGAATTAACATTATTTTTTAAATAACTTTATGACTTTAATTGGCATTTTCAGTGCTATTTTGTTATTATATTCTAATTGGTTTTCTCTTTTTTTATTTCTCAAATTAATTTGTAGGTACAGCTGGGTGAGAAGAGCATTACCTCGTCAAGGTGCGACTGTCCGCGTGGTCACTACAAGTGCAGCCACGCAGCAACCCTCATCATCTTTGGCATCCACAACATCAGCAGGACAGACGTTGAATGCCAGTGGCGTAAGAAGAAGGGACCAGCAACCGTTAAATCTGTTGATGAGATGTACCCGCCACCAAAGGACTATAACCCTCTTACGAGGAGTATTACCAATGATGACCGCAACTGGCTTCAAAATGAACTAAAGACTTGTGGCCAATTCACCGGGATGTACTGGCTTTTATCCCCAGAGCCTGACGTCCAGCCACTACCAGTCCCTTCAGTAGAAGAACTGATTCTTTCGCCAGCCTTCCTGAAAGCGAACCTGAATGTTGATTTTCTTCAACTATGTATACAGGGTGTCCCATGAACAATGCCTGACACACTTCTGATAGCACACAGATCAACTTATTAATACCATTGGTAAGAGCAACATTTCCTTAAGGCCCTGTCACATTAGGCTTTGGTGACTTGCGAGGAAAATTTTTTTGCTACCCAGGGGTCCCCGCAGATGGTCCCAGTGCGGGCCATCTGTAGGGACCCCTGGGTAGCAAAAAAATACCTTTAGTAACTTTAGTAACTGACATCAAAATCACAACATGTTCATAGTAGTTTTTGCTTTATAACACTTTGGCAAAACTTGGTGAGCTGTAAAAAAGACCAGGCTGAATGAAATCTTAAATGGATGGTCTGTGGGGAATTAGTCTATAGCAACTGATTTAACTGCTTGCAAATAGAAGTGTTTTGAAAGTTATTAATCATATGTTACTCTTTCAACCTGCAAATTGCTTATCTTATGGACCAAAAGTGACTGGCAGATTTTTTTAAATAGGATATGATGCATGAAGAAAAGATGGTAAAAAAGCTTTTGATAAACAAGCCAATAGATTATCAGATCAGTTTGCTATGTTACTTGTATTTTACTTTAATTTGTATAGGCATGAGAGAAGAAAGCCTCACTAGGTCCTATATATGTATTCCTCTATCATTTGATATATATTTGTTCTTTTGAAGGTTGTTTTTAGTATAGTTGGTTTACATAATTTCTTTCCTATGTTCCTTGACCAAAACCAGTACAAACTCTCAATGTGTGTTCCAATATCACACAACTTTGGCTACATTTGGCTCGTTGGTGGGCAGTTTTGAACGTACATTATCAATGCAAGTTTAGATGGCTAGTTTCCCTTTTAATATTTCAGTTGTGTTTTGTGTGAAAACCTATGTCAGAGCTGCCAACCAGTAAGATTTTTTCGTTTTTTGGTGTTTTTTGTTAAATCGTATAGAAAAATCATCTCTATATGTCTCTATTTCATAAAACTTACATAAGTATTGGTAATTGGATGAATGTGTATTTCAGGTAACTTCAACTTTCAAGTAATTTGTTTTCTCCCAATCATAGCAATGTGATCCAATGTCTTTAATCATGTTGTTAAAACCACTGTGTTTATACCTGTGTTTCAATGTTGTTGTTTTTTTTTCATCTGCAAGAGCAGTGCACATCAGTTTTGGGGACCAAAGAATACAATTTTCATTCCCAGAGGTTGGCAGATCTGTAAAAAGTTTGTAGTCCAAGGTACTTATATGGATATAAGAACAACCCATGTCTCTCTCTTAGCTATGTACTTGAAATGAATTGTCATGGACCTGCATTGTTCTTATATTCATACATGTATATTAAATTTAATATAATGTTGACAGAACAAATTTAAAGCAAAAAAGTATTTACTTTGTAAGCAGTTGCTAGCAAATCGCAAGCGACTCGCACTCGCACTGCGATACAACAATATTACATTTTGAAATAGTTGAGAAGAGGATCGGTTGAAAAATACAAATTTTTGAGGTGCTGAGTATGTACTAATTTGTGTTTTCAAAGGTTGGCAGCTATGCTATGTACATCATCTTCATCTTTTATTGGAAACATGTACATATTTTTCATTGAGGCAAGTGGGTATTTTGAGAACAAAAATAGACATTTGTATGCTGTTTAGGAAAATAATGTACATTATGCCATCTTCAATCATGAGAACTGATGGCCATATTAATTTGATATTCTTGGCCCGAACTCACAAAGGAGGCTTAAAGGAGAATAAAAGTTAGACAGTCACATGATTTCAGTGAATGGAGAAGAACAACAAGACTTAACAGTAAAAGTTTGAGCAAATTTGGATAATCCGTTTTCGAGTTATGTATTTTTGAAGTTTTAGAAAATCCTTATTATGGACTTCCTTAAGTTGGCAACTTCGCCAGAATTTGTGATGTCATTGTGCTCAACTCTCCATTGGTTATGTACAGAGAGTTTCACTTTTTTCTAATTTTCATCAAAAATAATATTTCCGCCAGTGTATTTTGTTTTTGTATGACATGGCTACATCAATTCTGCAGTATGTCTGAAAGAATCAATACAATTGCCCTTTTAATATTTTATAAAAATAAAATGTTGTGAAACTCTCTGTACATAACCAATGGAGAGTTGAGCACAATGACATCACAAATTCTAGCGGAATTGCCAACTTAAGGAAGTCCATAATAAGGATTTTTTAAAACTTCAAAAATCCATAACCCAAAAAAGGATTATCCAAATTTGCTCAAACTTTTACTGTTAAGTCTCATTGGTATTCTCCATTCACTGAAATCATGTAAATGTCTGACTTTCATTCTCCTTTAAACTCTGTGGGGGGTTAAATCATGGTCTATGTAGATTTTGTGTATAATTTGCGCTTAATTTAGCGTGTATGCTGAGAAAGGTCCAATATGAAGGCACGCTGTATGGCAAAGGGCGCTCAATTCATGCTTGTTGCTATGATTTTAAACCATAGCTTTAAACCATGGCAAAAATCATGAATTTCTAGTACTTTGCCAAAAGCGTGCATTTATACTGGATCTTTGTCAGCTAATCATACACAAAATCTGCATAAACCATGGTCTAAACTTAAACTTCCTTTGTGAATTCCGACCATTGAGTGTGTGACCCTCAAATCGAGCAGAATTGCATCAAAATATCATCAGGTTAGATTTAGTGTGCATTTTGTTTACATTTTCTATGTTACAATGGACATGTTTGAAATAGACCCCCCCCCCCCCCGGCACAGTTTTAGCATTGTTATAGCACATCTGAAAGAGCACCTCAAAGTGGTCTTAGGGATCCCGTTAGAATTTGGTTTAGATGGTTGATTGGAAGGCTTCTCTTCTACCCAACCAGAAGAGCGACATGTTATGATCCTTGGACTGTGATTTGTATTTTTCTGCACTTCACACTATTTGCAATATGATATCTGATCATGCCAATCATTTATTTTTTTAGAAATGTGTTAAATTATGTTTTGTATGTGTTTAAATATGCCAATCACATACAAGTCATGTGTTGCAGTAGGTTCTATGCCTCCAGATTTTAAAGGTTTTCATTATTGGTTTGAGCCAAAATAATCTTTGTAAAGGAATGAAGAATGCAGGTGCCCTTTTCTTTAGGCATCTATACAGGGTGAGTCAGAAAAAAAAGTCCACTTTCAAAAATCTATATAATCTCTAATGTATGTTATTCTTCAAAGACTGTGGTATGTCCTAAAAGAGTATCTTCCTCTTTTATTTGGTATAAATTTTATCAGGTTTATAGCATGAATGTCATGCTTGTCTATACAGGAGGCCCTTTTTTTTTTTGAGAGAGAGAGGAAATAAAATTTCACCTGCGCCAGAAGTGGTGGCATGTCGATCATGAATTAGCAATAAATGATATACCTCGGTTAAACATGACTCTTTACGATTTCATATCATGGGGGGGGGGGGCACCCCGTAGGCTATATAGTTTTTTGTTACATTTTATATCTTTGTTACTCACTGAAGTTTGCTTTTATTGTTTTCTTGTTGATTAAGCTCCTTGCAGATCAGTATTTACATGTTTGTAATTGGTAATGATAAATGAACCCTTTTAAAACTACAAAATGTTGCAGTTGTTTGTTAGGCCATATAGTTTTTGTTACATTTGATATATTTGCTACTTACTGAAGTTTGCTTTTATTGTTTTACTGTTGATTAAGCTCCTTGCAGATCAGTATTTACATGTTTGTAATTGGTAATGATAAATAAACCCTTGAAAAACTACAAAATGTTGCAGTTGTTTGTTTGACTGACTTGTGTATCTGTAAAATTAAAGCAGGTGCCTGCAGCAGTCACAAGATTTATTTTTTTAGTGTGTGTTTTGATGGTAACTTGTACATACACACTCTAGCATTAAGGTCTTACAGATTTTTCATGAACATGTTTGTAGGATTTCTATAGGATATAATCTAAATAATTTCATGAGAAATTTCATTTATTACACACAAATGTTATAAAACAGATTGGCTGTAAATTATGAATCATGCTATAAAATTACAGAATTTCTCGAGACTTCTGCAAGCACCCTGCCCTTTTTATTATTTTTTCATTCCGTTATAATTTTTCTATTTTTTATTTTTGTTTATTTTTTATTCATTTTTTTTTTACATGCCGATTTTCTGTTTCAAAACAGATGGACTGTAGATTTTGAAGAGAAATATGTAGTCAAATTAAAGCACTCCTGTAAACCTTGATTCAGGCACTCCTCTGTCTTTATTTTAAAGATAAATTTCATGTATCACAGATGGCTTGTTATTAAAAAGATGAGCTGTAAATTTTGATAGTAGATCTGCTGCAAAATTACAGGAGTTCCTTGTAGTTCGGCAAGTTATCTTTCTGTTTTTTTAAGAATAAATTTCATTTATCATATGCAGATTTGCGGCTAAAAAACAGATGAATTGTAAATTGTGAAAAGAAAAATGTGGCAAAGCTAAAGGATTCCTGTAAACCCTGAATCAGACACTTTTCTGTCTTTTTTTTTTACAAAAATGAAATGTTATAATCACTTACAGATTGTATGTTATTAAACAGATCAGCTTTAAATTATGGTTACAAATATGGTGTAAAAAAAACTGGAGTTCTCTAGAGTTCTGGAAAAATATATATATAAAAAACAGAAAATTTGTATTTATCACCTCCATATTTGCTGTTAAAAAACTGATGACTTGTGAATTGTGATAACAAAGTTCTGTAAAATTACAGGAGTTCTCGAGACTCTGCTGCAGGCACTTTTCTGTATTTTTATGGAGAATTTTTTTAACAGTGTGCTCTGAGCATCATTAATCTCCGATCAGCAATTAAAATTGCCTTCGTGACCTAGTTCGAACGCAGCGTACTATCAATACGACGTCGTGTAGCCATCGTGTGGCCTTAGTGTGGCCTGCGGGTAAACTACTTAATACAAATTCACATCTTTGTGTTGCATTCGTGTGTGGTCGGGTGCCATCGTGTGACATTATGCAGGCATCGTACTTCCTTCGGCTGTTGATTGGCTGGCTGTTGACCAAGTTCGGGGCCATCTTCGTGCGAATTTCAAAATTACATACTCGTGTATCATTACTATCGATGAATTACTTGATGCATTTAATGAAAAAGAAAATTTGGGGCATGTTTATTAGATATATCGAAATGTTTCGATTGTGTAGACCATGATATTCTACTAGTCAGAATGCAGCAATATGGTAATGCTGGAAACTTGCTCATATGGTTTTCAAGTTATCTGAAGGGAAGAAAACAAGCTCTATTCTCGCAAGATAAACTTTCTGCAAAAAAAAAGTAGGGGTACCACAAGGAGGAGTACTTGCCCCGATCATTTTTTTATACTTTTTATCAACGTGTATCACAATCAGTCAAATCTGGAGTTATAACAATATATAAAGAGTTATTCCAAAAGGAGCTAATTCCACTTTGGGTACTTCTGAGTAAATCGCCTTTGTTTATTTCTCAACTTTCCCTTTAGCCATGTACCTTCATGTTATTGTATATGTCAAAGGTTCTGCCTGGACCACTAATACATGATAAGAAAGAATCTACCAGTTTTTCCTGAGTCTTACTCAATGTTTAAATTATTTTTTTCGTGGATTTTTAGTTCCTTTTGGAATGAAACACGGATTTAGCTTCAATAGGCAAAGTAGAATCTCGGAATGCCATCATCTGGAAGTTACAACTTCACACTATGGCGCTGACCCCAAAACTATACAATCTGCAGCTGTTGCCCTCTGCATGTCATCCGCAGAATATGCTTGCCCAGTTTGGAGTAGATCAGCCTATGTGAAGAAGCTTGATACTATAGTAAGTACACTCAATAACACATATCGAAAGCTGGCTGGCTGCCTGAAACCAACACAAGTTGAGGAGATATATCGCCTCGCTGGCATCGGATCTCCTAACCAAAGACGCTCTAACACCTGCCTAAAGGAATGGATGAAGCAGGCGACAGACGACAGACACATGATATACGGCTACCTACTGCCCCTCAGACGCCTTGTATCCAGACACAGCTTCCCCGATTATGTCCCACCACCTGAGCATAATCTCCACCACCAGCCAAGCCCATATACTCATCAAGGGACTAAACCTGAAGTGGCCAGAGTGGAAATGCCTAAATCGAATGGTGACAAGATTGGGGCGGTGTAAGGCCAACATGGCAAGATGGGGCTATGCCAATGAAGAAGATACTCTCTGCGACTGCGGAGAGACTCAGGCGATGGACCACATTTTGCAGTGCGGCAGAAGGGGTTGCACAGATGAATACCTGGCCCTCGTAAATGAGACGGTCATCGCAGCCATCGGGCGATGGAAGAACTTAATTTAATTTAATTTAATTTAGGAACCGTACATTGATCTTGATCTAAGGAGACACGAACGAACGAGCTCCTTTGGGCATCAAAACGGGTTTAGCTCATTTTAGAATGAAACTATGATATATTGTTTACTTTCTTTTCAAAAAAGTTTTTTAGGTATGATCGCATAATTATTATTTAAAAGGGAAGGCTTGCTACTAAATTTGAACTAATTTCAGTGACTTTATAGAAGCAGAAAAAAAAAATCATTCATTCACGCATTATCCTGTCACGCTACCTGTTAACTTTCGAGTATATTCTCTCTCAACATTCTTTTCAACACAAAGAACACTCCGTGCAGTCCTTAAATAAATGTAACAATTAGACAAAAATATTGTGATTCAAAGTTTTAATTTGAGAATCAACAGTCATCATGACTCAAAGAGTAAAAAGCACTTTCAAAGTTTTACCAAAATCAAAACTGCTTTTAGAGTCGATATACAGTGATCTCTTTTCTCTTCTTCTAAAATGGATACATTTTTTCCAGTTGCACCAGGCAAGAATATAAAAAAATATGCATATTAAACGTTTCCTACACAATCCATGTTGCAACCTTCTTTTACATTTTAATCCTATGAGCTATGAAGTATTGAATATTATCGATCCTTGTTTTCTACAATCTAGTAAGGAAATCCATCGTTAATATGAGGTCAAGACAATCGATTCGAGTTGCAGGGTAGTCAGTACAAGTCAAAATCACCAAAGCTCAATATGCAATTAAAAATAAATAAAATTACAATATAAATAGCGTAAAGAGATTTTGTAATGTTGTGGAGACTTGATTAAAAAGATTGCTAAATGTTGATATTTGCTTTTTAGCCAGGTTCTGGTGATAAAATTGTGTAATTTTCTGAACAAATTATGATTTTACAATCGCTTTTACGGAAATTATTTTATGAATCAGCAAATTAAACTGCCGAATTCGGGAGCTTTGCCGACATGCTTGACGATATATGCCTCCATGATTTTCTTCCCGCCTTTAGGTAAATGTGGTCTCGCATTTTGCAGAAAAAAATGTTTTATACCGGGGCCTTTGTTGGTTTCTTTGTATTCCTATTTATCATACTTTTTCATAAAAGTAGAGGGAGGGATAGAGCCCCCCCCCCCGAACCCCGCCCTAGCGCGGGCCCTGTACATTGTGTAACGCCCTGTGTGTCAACTGCTAGCTCGTGCTTTTAGCCCTTCCTTTCCTTTCCTTTCCTTTCCTTTCCACTGAAAGCCACTGACCCGTCTCCGTGGGCTATCTTGGTTAAGGCACATACATAAGGCATATTGAATAAAGCAATAACAAGTCGTAGACTTCCAGATATTTAATACATGTATATATTACATCAGGCCTTCTCAACTGGCGGCGCTTGCGGTCATTTGGAGTGGCGCGCGACTGTTGCAAAGAAACAAAAGAAGAAAAAAATGAAAATATATATTTTTAGAACACTCAGCAAAATCAACAAGTTGCAGTCGAAGTTGAGCTCAAAATGTCTACTTAGCCAACAACTAGGAAGAAAGGGGAATTTATCGCATTTACCATTTTATACGACTCTAAATCAGAGCTCTAAACAACAATAAGCATACGATGTACTACCAATTTTAGCATTACAGATCTCTGGAAACATCTTGTTTTTGTTTGTTTGATTTTCACTTGATTTTGACATTTCCCGTGTTTATCGCACCAAAATAAGTACATATAAATTTACCTCCAGTGTAATTTTACCCAGGAATTGTATTAATTTTTTTTTTTTTTTTTGAAATTATGATTGATATATTTTTGAATAAAATGGTGTTAAAATGCCACATCTGGGCCTTTAGAAAGCCCTAAAATCAACCAGCTTAGTACTTTGCCCCTGAACCCCACCCATTTTCGGCTCGGTCAAATACATAGGTTGGCACTTCAACTACAAATTCTTCTCGTTTTGGCACTTCTAATAAACTAGTTGAGAAGACCTGATTTAGATCGTCATGAGGTGACAAATATAGAGAGAGAGGCGTGTCTCATATTCACCCCCGTCCTTCTATCGATTTATTATGAATAAATATAATTGAATAACATCCAGTATTTTCTTTGGGTGTTACTAAATATAATTGATATGTATTTAAACACAAACACATACACACGAATATATAATATGTGAGTGGATGGGCGTATGTGTCTGTGTGTTTGCATTAATATATTATATGTTTATGATTATATCGCGATAAGAAAGAGACGATACTCTCTAAATTTGAAAGTCTTATTTTTAAATCTTAAAGTCTTACTTTTAAATATAACAGAGACTGATATTAGTGACGAACCCTTTGGGATTTAAAATAAGTCTAAGCTAAGACTTGAAATTTTAAGTCCCTGAAAAGGTTTAAAATTTAAGTCAATTGGATTTATATTTCAAGTCTTTTAATATTTATTTTAAACCTTTCTTGGATTCATTTCAAAAATAAATCTAAGCTAAGACTTAAAATTTTAAGTCCCTGAAAGATTTAAAGTTTAAGTCAATTGTATTTATATTTCAAGTCTTTTAGATTTACTGGTCTAGCTAAGCCATTAGAACCATTTGGTAAAACTTCCAACCAATTGAACGGCAACAACACTTCAATACTGGTACGTCTGTATTATCAATGTAAAGGCATCGGTAATAAGTAGACTTATACATAATTTAATTAATCGAATTTTTTTTCATATACTTGTATTTTATTGAAATTATTTTAGTTCATAGTTAATGTTTCCCTTATTCATGTTTAATTAAATGGAATTCATACGAAGTACCGAAATGTCCTAATAACTTCGAAATGAATTGCATATACCTAAATCATCAGTAATTAAGAAATATGCTGTAAATTCAGAAAAATTGTTAAAAAAACATAGATCTGCACGCACCCCATATTCAATATGCAAATTAATTGGTGTCAGCTGGTTCAACTGGAAATATGCCAACAGTCAGTCATCAACAGGTGCAACTGGAAATATGCACATCTTATTGGCGAGAAGTTTAAGTCTTTCCAAGATTTATATCTAGAAGCTGGTTTCGATAAAACTTTTAGTCGAATTCCCAATTTATTAAGTCTTAAAGACTTGAAATATTTTAAGTCTCAAAATGGATTTAAAATTTAAGTCCTAGAAATTAAGAGAGTATGATGGCGGTAGATTCAATCAGTTTAATTCGCACCATTTCAGCGATCTCGATTCTCGCTCTAAGATTAAAGAACATATAAGAAAAGGTATATATATATATATATATACATCAATGTGAACATATGTGTATTTAAAAGAGAGACAGCTTCCCTCCCCTCGGAGCTAACTTGTACGGCTTGAAACGTAATCGACCCATTGTATGCACAGGCTGGGCATGCATGAAGCTCACGCAAACACTCTGCGCTCTCTATCACCTCCCTAGTCAGAATAAACATCGACTGCCGTGTCATTGTATTTGTCAGCAGTCGACAGGTAAGGAACGAAGCTACACGTACCGAGTAAGAACCAGGGCAAAGTCTGAGAATTCAAAACCACCATGACCATCGAGCTGTACGTTGATCTGAGATCCCAGCCATGTCGTTCTGTGGCCATCTTTCTCAAGCTGATGGGCATTCCACATGAGCTTAAATACATCGACCTCTTTACGGGTATGCTCTTTTCGTTGTGATTGTTTTTTGTGAATGAGTGGCTATGAATAGGCCTACCATTTAAAGGTACTATGTCCCTTTTGCAGCCAACCTCAAATTTTGTAGAACTTTGCAGGAATTATGAATATGTCATGTATGTCCTATCTGTGAAATTTAAATGTTAGCAGTGTCCTAATATTCAAATTATGCAAGGAAACCTGTTTACTTGCTAGACTTCACTGTCAGACACTATTGAGTGACTGACTGGCTTTTTTTCTTGTTTGATAATAACATACATAAAATGAGCTGTAAAGGGTACATGAGCATTTGTCTACATCAATAACCCACTTCTTGTGGTGGCCAAAATTAAACTGATTGAATCTTTGCGCAGCATAAAACGTATGCCCATTCGGTACAATGGTCTGAAAATCAAGACTATTACGTATTGGCTCTATAGCTACTAATTTGATTTGACAACTAATAGTCATTATTTTCCAACTTGAGGACATTTTTAAGCCCCGCCTTTTTTAGGGAAGTTCTAAATTAGTAATATCTTTCAAATGCCGTTGGAATTTAATCTTTTCATTTTCTGGGCCTGCAAATGGGACATAGTACCTTTAAAGAGCAACTGTAATAATGGACCAAACACAAACCCATCGGGGATTTTAATGTATAAAGTGTCTCATATAAAATACAAATAGTTTGTTTGACGATCAAGTTTTACCTGACTGTTTAGAAAGCATGTATATGCTTCAGTAAACAACCAGAGTACCGATGATTTTATAAGTCCTCTCCGATGGACTAAGTAATGCGAATTAATGCCTAACGAAAGGGCACGAGAGTATGACATGGTTTTAAACCCGGGACCTCGATCGCGTTTACGAGACCACTGCTCTACCACTGAAAATGATTGTATTTCGATATTCAGAATACAAATTGCATGCATGATTAAGTTGTTGCTAGGTATATAGGCCAAAACAGAATGTTTTACCCTGCCCAAGATCTACACGTAATATATATGCATTTTGCGTTCATACTATTAACATACAATTATTTCAATACAGGTGAATGAAACATTTGTATTGAGGCACCTCATTTAAACGTATGCATTATATTTGGTTAAATATATTACGAAAATGGTCTACTGTAACACGATCGCAAAGACTTTCGAGAAGAAAAACAACTTCAATACACTGTTGTTACTTGTGTATATCCCATACAGATGCAAGTTCTGATTATAATACGTCGTTATCCTGTTCTCATGTTCCAATAGGGACAAGGTTATTTGGCCTTTAGTATTATTTCTCGAAAATCTGTGGGTACTTGTTTTGCGTACATTCTAGCTTATTTAGAAATTTTCCTCTATAAATGTCAACCTTATTACATTCTTAAATGCCTTATCAAATTTCATGAAGAGGAAGTTACAGAACATTTATATTTGCCCAGCATAAAACAGTTTACAGGGTTAAGGTTGTAATTATTTTTCTTGAACCACATCTTTTTCTTTCCACATACATATATTCTCACCAGTTGATAAAAACAGTGGGTTACATGTATTTACCAACAAATACAAAGTATACAGGAGAAGGGTTTTTCTTTAAAAGCCTTGCATGACATCGATTAGGAAGCGATGACACCTCTCCTTTTCTCTTGTTTTCAGACCCTGTGTTGTCATTATTCTCATGGGGTGATTATTTGACTATTATTCAGGTACTCAATAGACCATTTTCGTAATGTAATCCAAATTAATGCATACATCTTTGTTAAACACATCGGAGATTTCTGCTTAGAATCCAGGAAACAGTCTTGGTCCTTTGTTAAAAGTCTCTGAAAAGACTCCTCCGGAATTCTTGCATTAACAGAAAAGGGTGTCCTCTTTTCATAGGATAGACAGACGGCAGAAATACTAAACGAACAATTCCGTTTAGTCTTCACGACGGAGAACTTACAGACTCTACCAAATCTTCCTCAGTATAATATCCCTGGTATATAGAAAACATCTTCATACAAACTTCAGGGATTGAAAAACTCTTGGAGAACTTAGATCGAAAAAAGCCACCGGGGCCGATGAAATTTCCCCCCGTTTTCTATTAGAGTTTTCTCATGAACTAGCGCCTTTTCTTGCTAAAATTGTTCAAGCATTATAGACCAATATCTCTCACTTCTGTATGCTGTAAACTATTAGAATATGTTGTATACTCTCATATAATGAATCATCTCGAGTCGTACAACGTACTTAGTAAATGTCAACATGGATTTAAGAAAGGTCATTCCTGTGAACCACAACTAATTCAAACCATTCATGACCTTACCTTTTCCTCCGAAAAATGGACTCAGACCGACCTACTTGTTACTGACTTTTCTAAAGCGTTCGACACTATGCCCCATCCTTGTCTCCTCCTTAAACTTAATCAGTACAGAATCAATGGGAAAACCAAACGGTGGATCTCATCTATCTTATAGGATAGGTACCAACGGGTAGTTGTTTTTGTTTTTTTGTTTTTTTTGGGGGGGAACATTTTACAGTGGGTAAGGGTTTTTTCGGGCGTTCCCCAAGGCATAGTACTCGGACCTTTACTCTTTCTAACCTATGTTAACGACCAACCGGACGAGTTATCCTCGACTGTACGACTATAAGCTGACGACTGTATTATATACTCTGACATTAAAAATCAACTTGACGCTACCAGACTACAGGACGACCTGGACAGACTTTCTGCATGGATGGACGGGCTAATGCAACTACCGTGCCCCCCCCCCCCAATGTCATGTTTTAAGATTTGCTGCTTCTAGATCTCCTGTTATAACCAAGTACACTATAGGAGGTACAGTATTACAGAAAAAACCCTCTCACTCATACCTTGGTGTAGAAATCTACCGTGATTTAAAGTGGGAGACACATATTTCTAACATAACATCATCTTCAAATAAGGTTAATGGATACATTCGTAGCAGCCAAATATCATGTACTAAACAAACTAAATATATAACTAACACAACACTAGTCCGTTCAATCGTAGAATATAGTTCTAGTGTCTGGGACCCATATTCAAAATTACATTTCCATGAAATTGGCAAAGTACAGATAGTGGCAGCCAGAATAGTATGCAATGACTACAAATGACTACAGGCAAACTACCAGCGCTTCAAAACTTATGGGGGGTAGGCTGGGACCTACTTTCTATCATGGACCTAGGTCCCTGTTTCTACCCGAAGGTATAATTTCGAGGGTCTGTATATTGCACAAGGCCTTGGGCGAACTTGGCCCTGCCGGTGTCGGACTACTTGCGTCCAGCTACCGAGCAACCAGATCCGTACTTCAGGAAACTCCTTCATCCAATACTCCACCCGCACCAATTGTTTTAAACACTCTTATATTTCACGTACCATCAAGGACTAGAACTCACTACCCCCCGACATACACAGGGCCTCTAACACCGACACCTTCAAACTACAAGCGACCAACTTTTTCCGCAACCAACACTCAAGCCACAAGGAATAAATATTATGCAACAGTGCGCACCCCCTCATCCTCCTCGTTTGTTTCCCAACGGGACGTTGATGAGTATACCAAAGAAGAAGAAGAAGTGCCTCGTTAGAAATCATTTCACCTGTTACGAATAATCGTATATCAATATTCAGAATGCAAATTGCATATATTAATTGCTAGGTTGCTAGGTGTTATAAACATTATGGTTTGTCCTACCTAACATCACGGAATGTATGCTATTCGCATTATGACGTTTGAATTACAATTATTCGTACCAGGTAAGATAATTTGTGACGAGGCACTTCACAAAGATTGGTGCTTATAACTTGATTACATTACGAAAAATGGCCGATTAAATGCAAACAAACATGGTTTCGAAAATAATATCGCTAGTGATATTCGTTTGTCTCGCAATGTGGTCAATAAGGAATCTAAAAGATCACGACGTTTCGTATGCTACTGCAATACTTCGTCAGGTGATAAAAACTGTTGTAAGCAAGGGTCTTTTATACTTTACGGGAGGACCGTAAAGCGGTCTAAAATTCGATCGATAATTGGAACAATAACGCCCAATGCCTATTGGTCGACGCACACGGTGATCGACCAATCACCAAGGCCGCTGGTTCGGCCGCTGGTTCGGCTGATGCACCAGGCCTATTGGCCGACGCATACGGTACTCGACCAATCAACGGGCCGCTGGCTCGGGCCGTCTGCTGAATGGAATCGACCGTTGTTGGCTGGCAGGACGGCGAGTGTCATGGCGGCGTATCGTCCGCATCCAAAATTCGGGGATATCGATCCCGTTGTCTCTGTTGAAATTATTAGGATTGAGACGGATATTGATAGCTTCTTTTACCCTCCGTGTATACCAATGCCGTTCTTGGGAAAGGCACTGAACCCCGTCCCAGTCTGGTTGATGCTGGTTGTCCCAAGCATGTTCGGCTACGGCTGAGTTGTCAGTTCGACGGAGTCTGACGTCCCTCTTATGCTCAGTGATTCTTTCTTTTATCGGACGGGCAGTTTCACCGATGTAGGATCTATCACATCCTTTACAAGGGATGTTGTACACAATGCCGTCCCGTCTATGTGGAGGAATTGGATCCTTGGGGCGTGTAAGTTGTTGACGTAGGGTGGTATCTGATCTGAAAACCGTTCGAATGCCATGGCTCTCTAGGCGGCGCTTGAGTTGTTGGGAGACCCCATCAATGTACGGCAAGACTGTAAAAGTCTTGTATACCTTCTGATCCCTGGGTTCCGACGATCTATTCTTGGTATTGTGTATAAAACGGCGTGGGTAACCGTTGAGACTCAGGGCACTGCGAACACGGGTCCGTTCTGTGCATGGCTGTTGTGGACTTGTCACAATGCGTGAAGCTCTGTCAAATAGACATTTCACTAGACCTCTCTTCACCGATATGGGATGGTGAGAGTCAAACGCTATGTACTGGTCTGTGTGGGTAGGCTTCCTATAGACTGAGGTGGAGAGCCTATGGTTGTCGTGTCTATGAACTAGAGTGTCTAAGAATGCTATCTTCCCTTCACACTCTATCTCTGATGTGAACTGGATGGTTGGTTCAAGGCTATTCATGTGTTTAAGTAGCTTGTCTGTTTCAGAGATGGGAACTATGATGAAGGTGTCATCTACGTATCTCTTCCAAACACGAGGCAAGCAAGAGAGGGGACATGTGTCCAACGCTTCTTCTTCGAAACTCTCCATGTATAGGTTGGCCACAACAGCCGAGACTGGACTGCCCATGGCTGCCCCTTCTGTCTGTTCATAGTATGAACCTTTATACAGAAAATATGTGGATCGTAGAACAAACTCGAGGAGTTGAGTGAGTTGTTCCGGTGAGAGTGCGGTCCGGGTAGACAAATTGCTGTCTGATTGTAAGCGTTGCAATGTAGCATTGCATGCGCCCTCAATCGGTACATTGGTGAAGAGTGAAACTACGTCAAACGAAACCATGCGTTCTTGAGTACCGATGGTTTGCTCTGCTATGAACTCTGCAAAACCACTCGAATTGGGAATCGTATATTCAGTCAAACCGGTGAGCGGAGAAAGAATTTCAGCTAGGTACTTTGAGAGGTTATAGGCAAAGGAGCCTATGCATGACACTATAGGTCGTAATGGTACTGTGGGTTTGTGTATCTTGGGTAACCCGTATATTCTAGGAGGTTGCTTTTGTGTGGGTTTCAGTCTACGATAGGTCGGTTCATCCATCACATTGTCTTTCTTTAGGTTCAGCAAGGTGTTGGTAAGCTTGCGAGCCAAACGATCTGTGGGATCTTTCTTTAATACACGATACGGACCAGACTCCAATAAGTCGGTCAATTTCTCATGGTATATTGTGGTGTCTAGAATGATTGTGGCACGACCTTTGTCGGCTGGAAGAATAGTAATACTATCATCAGCCTTCAAAGTTTTGAGAGCGGTGTGCATTTCTTTCGAAATGTTGTGTTTGGGGGGGCGTGCTCTTTGTAGGATGTTGTCTACATCCAGCATCAACCAGCATCAACCAGACTGGGACGGGGTTCAGTGCCTTTCCCAAGAACGGCATTGGTATACACGGAGGGTAAAAGAAGCTATCAATATCCGTCTCAATCCTAATAATTTCAACAGAGACAACGGGATCGATATCCCCGAATTTTGGATGCGGACGATACGCCGCCATGACACTCGCCGTCCTGCCAGCCAACAACGGTCGATTCCATTCAGCAGACGGCCCGAGCCAGCGGCCCGTTGATTGGTCGAGTACCGTATGCGTCGGCCAATAGGCCTGGTGCATCAGCCGAACCAGCGGCCGAACCAGCGGCCTTGGTGATTGGTCGATCACCGTGTGCGTCGACCAATAGGCATTGGGCGTTATTGTTCCAATTATCGATCGAATTTTAGACCGCTTTACGGTCCTCCCGTAAAGTATAAAAGACCCTTGCTTACAACAGTTTTTATCACCTGACGAAGTATTGCAGTAGCATACGAAACGTCGTGATCTTTTAGATTCCTTATTGACCACATTGCGAGACAAACGAATATCACTAGCGATATTATTTTCGATACTATATCCGCAATGAGTAATATATTTAGCATTATTGATCGAACATACGGGCGCCCTGCCCTGAAACTGATGCGTAGATATGAACGTTGTAGCAAGAAGGTGGCCCGGTTCACCAATCACTTAACCTTTTTGGTTCGTTGCATTAAAGCATCCGTGGTCCCCAATGACCTACGGATTAAACCCCCGATGCGTACCATGGGGGCAAAGAAGGCAGCTGAAACGGCATCCCGTCGTTTCTTAAAAGAACGGATTTTTCCAACCAGACGCACTCTTGGCTCGGCCAAGACCGAATATGAAACTTTGAAGGCCGAAGTCATATCGAACTTAGTCCCCCAACATAGCGATGAGATAGTGAAGGTTAATGAAGATATCTACCGAGATATCTTCATGAAATGTAAAACGAGACAACAAACGAAATTTGTTAAACTTACACAGCCAAAGTCGAGCAGGACGGTGCCCTCATTAGCGAATGAGGAGAAGTGGGTTATTAACCTATCCTCTAGAACGATCACTTCTTCGGAAGAAGAGATTCTTAAGAAAGGCCTCGGCTTTGCCGTCTCCCCTAGACGGATTCCAGCTACCGAAATAATTGCGAAAGTTGAGACAGCGGTCAAGTATCTTGATGCGGAGTCGGCCGACGCCGCCCGCAGAGATGTAGACAACATCCTACAAAGAGCACGCCCCCCCAAACACAACATTTCGAAAGAAATGCACACCGCTCTCAAAACTTTGAAGGCTGATGATAGTATTACTATTCTTCCAGCCGACAAAGGTCGTGCCACAATCATTCTAGACACCACAATATACCATGAGAAATTGACCGACTTATTGGAGTCTGGTCCGTATCGTGTATTAAAGAAAGATCCCACAGATCGTTTGGCTCGCAAGCTTACCAACACCTTGCTGAACCTAAAGAAAGACAATGTGATGGATGAACCGACCTATCGTAGACTGAAACCCACACAAAAGCAACCTCCTAGAATATACGGGTTACCCAAGATACACAAACCCACAGTACCATTACGACCTATAGTGTCATGCATAGGCTCCTTTGCCTATAACCTCTCAAAGTACCTAGCTGAAATTCTTTCTCCGCTCACCGGTTTGACTGAATATACGATTCCCAATTCGAGTGGTTTTGCAGAGTTCATAGCAGAGCAAACCATCGGTACTCAAGAACGCATGGTTTCGTTTGACGTAGTTTCACTCTTCACCAATGTACCGATTGAGGGCGCATGCAATGCTACATTGCAACGCTTACAATCAGACAGCAATTTGTCTACCCGGACCGCACTCTCACCGGAACAACTCACTCAACTCCTCGAGTTTGTTCTACGATCCACATATTTTCTGTATAAAGGTTCATACTATGAACAGACAGAAGGGGCAGCCATGGGCAGTCCAGTCTCGGCTGTTGTGGCCAACCTATACATGGAGAGTTTCGAAGAAGAAGCGTTGGACACATGTCCCCTCTCTTGCTTGCCTCGTGTTTGGAAGAGATACGTAGATGACACCTTCATCATAGTTCCCATCTCTGAAACAGACAAGCTACTTAAACACATGAATAGCCTTGAACCAACCATCCAGTTCACATCAGAGATAGAGTGTGAAGGGAAGATAGCATTCTTAGACACTCTAGTTCATAGACACGACAACCATAGGCTCTCCACCTCAGTCTATAGGAAGCCTACCCACACAGACCAGTACATAGCGTTTGACTCTCACCATCCCATATCGGTGAAGAGAGGTCTAGTGAAATGTCTATTTGACAGAGCTTCACGCATTGTGACAAGTCCACAACAGCCATGCACAGAACGGACCCGTGTTCGCAGTGCCCTGAGTCTCAACGGTTACCCACGCCGTTTTATACACAATACCAAGAATAGATCGTCGGAACCCAGGGATCAGAAGGTATACAAGACTTTTACAGTCTTGCCGTACATTGATGGGGTCTCCCAACAACTCAAGCGCCGCCTAGAGAGCCATGGCATTCGAACGGTTTTCAGATCAGATACCACCCTACGTCAACAACTTACACGCCCCAAGGATCCAATTCCTCCACATAGACGGGACGGCATTGTGTACAACATCCCTTGTAAAGGATGTGATAGATCCTACATCGGTGAAACTGCCCGTCCGATAAAAGAAAGAATCACTGAGCATAAGAGGGACGTCAGACTCCGTCGAACTGACAACTCAGCCGTAGCCGAACATGCTTGGGACAACCAGCATCAACCAGACTGGGACGGGGTTCAGTGCCTTTCCCAAGAACGGCATTGGTATACACGGAGGGTAAAAGAAGCTATCAATATCCGTCTCAATCCTAATAATTTCAACAGAGACAACGGGATCGATATCCCCGAATTTTGGATGCGGACGATACGCCGCCATGACACTCGCCGTCCTGCCAGCCAACAACGGTCGATTCCATTCAGCAGACGGCCCGAGCCAGCGGCCCGTTGATTGGTCGAGTACCGTATGCGTCGGCCAATAGGCCTGGTGCATCAGCCGAACCAGCGGCCGAACCAGCGGCCTTGGTGATTGGTCGATCACCGTGTGCGTCGACCAATAGGCATTGGGCGTTATTGTTCCAATTATCGATCGAATTTTAGACCGCTTTACGGTCCTCCCGTAAAGTATAAAAGACCCTTGCTTACAACAGTTTTTATCACCTGACGAAGTATTGCAGTAGCATACGAAACGTCGTGATCTTTTAGATTCCTTATTGACCACATTGCGAGACAAACGAATATCACTAGCGATATTATTTTCGATACTATATCCGCAATGAGTAATATATTTAGCATTAAACATGGTTTCATCTGCGTACCTGGTATCGTGCAAAATGCCAACTCATTGTTTCAGCAGCAATCCTCTTTTTCTCAAGTAGACAATGATCAAACTGTGTATAGTATTGATATTGTTACGCAATGTAAACAGGACGGAATTGAAAAGGAATTGCATAGTCATGCAATCGTGGCAAAGTCCAGTTTCGAGCACCGGGAATAATTGAGATAGTTCAATAGGCATACACGATATGAATCAATATGAACTCCAAAAACATTGCTTGATATATCTTCACTTTCTCGAAAAGGTAGGCCTATATCATTGGAAATAATTTTGTATGCGTATCAACAATATCAAGGTCTTTAAAACTTAAAGGAAATTAGGACTGGGGGGTTGCGATGAAAAGAAAATTAGGCATCGAAAAGAAAAAACCCGTACATGGACTTTCCAGATGATTCTTTTCTTTTTCTTTTCTTTTTTAATAACGGGGGAATTGCACAACCCTCAGTATTAATCGATGTTGATGAGGATGTGTCCTTATCGGGATATGGCCACTCACGTTTGTTTTATTCTGTTTATTTTCCTCACCACTCCTTTCCTTCATGATGTTTGCTGATCCCTTACATGCCTCAGTCAAAAGCTCTCGAGCTACCGACAGTCAATGAACAAAATCACGACCATTATATTTGGAGGTAATGTAATCATCGATTTCCATTCGGTCGGTTTTTCCACTCTGTCGTGTGTGACTCAGGTGGATTATTTTGGTCATCGCTATACTCTCTTCTTTTTAAACATCAATTAATAAAATCAAAAGCAAATTGAGGATGAATACTACCGGCCGAAAATATGACTGGTACAATACACGAAAACAGTACACATGTGCTTTCCTTTTAATTTTCAGGGCTGTTCCAATGTCAATAATTTGAGAACAGTTTGATAACGAATAATTCGGTCTAAGTTTAGAAAATATTTGGGATCTGAGAAATTAATGCTGAATATTCATTCTCATAAATCGACTAGCATATATGTTTTACAAGACACAATTTAGATCGTTTTCATCGATCGTCCTCAAATCGTTGCTTTGTATAACCATCCAAACATGTTGGGTATTTGTTTCCCTTGTCCTTCTAATCTATCTATGTTTTGGCAGGACTATTGCTTAGTCATTCGCAATCTCAACAAATGTAAATAATTTTCTTGTACCCCTTCTTAGTATGGAGTTTGAAGATCATCTTGTTTGTCAAACCTGTCTGAGATCAGTCAGGACATGAACAGATTCCCTGTTTAGCGTAACTAAGATCATGTGAACAACCACCTGACCTGCAATAAAACCCTCTCGTTTCGTGTAATAAGCTCTTTCTTAAACACTTTCATTGTGCCTTTTGTGCAAGAAAGAGGCATAATTCTCGGTAGTTCTCAATTGTGCCTTTTGTGCCTTTGCATAAAATCTTTGGCAGGGGTGGATGGATACTCTTCCTGGAATGGGGGAAGCTGGGAGTGCTTTCAGATGTAACTCATGTCATGACTAGTAAACCCTATATTCTGGCCAGACAAACTTTGATTTTTGTTCAGATTTTTGATTGTGTCATTGACTTTATTATTGTTGTTATGATTATTATTAGTAGAAGTAGAAGTAGTAGTATTATTTTGTATAATTGTTATTATTATTATTATCATTATTATTTGTGTTCGTTATTATTGTTATTGTTATTATCGTTGTTGCGCTTTATTATTATTGTTGTCGTTGGTTTTTTCCTTTTTCTTATTATCTTCATTATCATTCTCTTCAGCATCATGATTTATTTATTTTGCGTCACTTTTTTGCGTCCGGTAGACTTTTGTTTATATTGAGACGCCCTTTATAGTGCCTAGATGTCATCGCTCAGTTCAGAGTTGTCATGCAATAAAGGGGAAATACACTCTGCCACAGGTGCAACCATCTCCCCCCCCCCCCCCCCCCTCCCGCCCTCGATAGGAAAGGCAGTTAAAAATAATAGGCCGTTAATCCCCTATTGTGTCTTTAACAGTCCAACACAGAACACATGATAATACCAATGCCAAGGAGAAATACATTTTCAAAGGAATACGTGTTTACTTTTATTTTAGAGCGAGCACAAGAAGCCCTAGAACGCGGACGAGTTCCCTTTCCAACCAGTAAATCCCATGTTAACAATCCTTTTAGGTAACCAAATGCTGTTAATGCCAAGGAATTAAGAATAACCATCTAAATGTAAACGTGTTTAACTTTATTTTTAAGGCGAGCACAAGAAGCCAGAGTACGCGGACAAGTTCCCTCTCCAAACAGTTCCAGGACTGAAAGATGGCGATTTCTACCTCGGTGAAATGTAAGAATTGTTTCTTATTTGCTTTTCCCTCCCATGAGTGTGTTTTTTACGTGACAAAACCTAGATTCCAAAGGTCTGTACTGTAGGTGTCAAGTGTATTGTTTCATGAAAATTGGAGGAATAGTGCAGAAATATACAAAGGACAATAGCAGGTGAATGAATGTTCCATCACCACTCACACCTGGGAGTGAAGCATCCATAAATTTGAATATATTTACTTGATAAATGACCTCACATAGTACGCCACGTTTTTAAGAAAATGGCATTGCCCTGAGAAATTGTACACTATTTTTGCTTTATGCCTCTTTCATACACTTTGGTGGGGGATCTTGTGAATTAATGGGCAAGAGTATGATAAAAACCTCTCAAAATAAGTGACTGAGTTATTTCTTTGGGTGAGGTATTGTATGACCTTTTGGGGTTATCTCCCCTATATTTGTTTTGACTACACGTTCGCACAATCGCTATATTCCGTTCTGTGTTTCGTATTTTGACTTTTTCGTTCGTAGATTGGCTATATTTCGTTTTTTGTTTCGTATTTTTACTATTTCTTTCTCAGAGTCGCCATATTTCGTTTTTTTGTTTCGTATATTGACTTTATGTTCGCAAAGTCGCTTTTCATTCTTTACTGAATTGTTTGGGCTATTCTTTTAGCAGGTTCGCTATATTCCGTTCTTGAATTCTTTTCACAGGGTGGCTCTATTCCGTTCTGTAATTTTTTTTTTGTCTATTCTTTTCGTAGGGTGGCCATATTCCGTTACCTGACTACTAAGTATGCCGACAAGGTTAAGGATAACTGGTACCCTAAGGACATGAAGTCCCGTGCACGTGTGGATGAGTACATCGCCTTTCATCATACAGGCACTAGGGGCAAGTGTGTTGCAATCTTCGTGGCTGAGGTATGATAGAAACTATACGTTGTGACGTATCAAGTATCAAGTATCAAGTTTATTTGTCTTCCAGAAATCACATACAACAAAATATAATAGAGTATAATCATAACAGTACAATTTAGAGGGGGGAAAGACGAGGAGGCCTTGGTTGAAGCACAGCTTGTTAGGTTAAGTCAAGTCAAATGCCCAATAGTTCATTGCCGATTAATCGCTGGGAAATTAGGTTTTTCGAGCAAAAGCTCTGCATATCTATTGATGAGCTTACCTTTTCGTGATTAACATTGTTTTTTTGCCCAAAAAACTTTGTTTATCGGCTATAAACTGCGTTTTTTCGATTTATTGGTCATTTTGGTCTTCGATGAACGTCCTCCGACTTTATGTTTTCTTTACAATGCCATATTTCCCGTCTTTCCCTGCCGAACCATTTCCACCCCCGGCCATGAACCATACCTTCATTCCGGCCGGCCGGCCACTACACTTGTCTCTCCCTCTCTCTCTCTCCCACCTCTCTCTTTCTCTCTTATCTCTCTCTGTCTTCTTTCCGGACCCTCTTTATTTATCTTTTTATTTATCTTTATCTGTCTCTCTCTCTCTTATTTCATTCTTTCTGCCGAATACATTATATCTTCTCAAACAATCCGAACTTCTCTGTAGTAAAAAAATTGTACTCAGTACGTGACATCCTTTTTCCCCCTTTCTATCGAAAACCCTTTGTTTCATCAACCTATTAAAGCAATTGCTGTATCTTCACTCCACCCCCCCCCCCCCTCTCCCCTTCCACCTTCATTTGCCAAATACACTGTCAATGAATGTAGATAATGACAGATATTTGATTTCAAAACGATACTATGTCCCTTTTGCAGCCAACATCAAAACTCTGTAGAACTTTGCAGGAATTATGAATATGTCATGAATGTCCTATCTGTGAAATTTAAACATTAGCAGTGTCCTAGTATTCAAATTATGCAAGGAAAACCATTTACCTTCTAGACTTCGCTGTCAGACACTATTGAGTGAATGACTGACATATTTTCTTTGGTAGTAACATACATACATGATCATTTGTCTACATCAATACCACTACTTGTAATGACCAAAATTAAGCTTATTGAATCTTTGTGCAGTACAAAACTTACGAACATTCGGTAAAAGGGTCTGAAAATCAGACTATTACTTATGTGACTGCAATCACTGAAGTCGATTTGACAACTAATGGTCGTTACTTTCGTTGTGGGGATAGTTCTAAATTAGTATTGCCTTTCAAATGCTGTTGTAATTTATTTTTTTGGCCTGCAAATGGGACATAGTACCTTTAAAGGCCTCATTTCAATCTGAGATGCACGGCACTAGATGTTATCAGTGTCTGTGATATGGTGTAATATTGAAGCTCTAACAAAATTGCGCTTCAAAATGATCAAGAAGTACCTCAAAAAAGTTTTTACAAATCTGTGAGTGAACGGTTATACTGATTTTCCTTAATAGTAGTGTTATAAAAACCGTTAGGAAAACGGAAAATTTGATTTCGATTTCCAATCACATATATCTTGATAATCAGAAAGGCGATCGGCTTGTAAAAGTCATGGGATTCCTGATTGACCTTAAGGTTTATAATTTTACGGAGTCACTTTAAGGAACTTGTTTTGACACGCTATAGAAATATGGAATATAAACCAACAAATTGTGACATTTTTATTTCTTGGTTGGTAGGTACTGGCTCCTTCTTTTTTCGGAAAGCCAGTGGATCAGGAAAAAGTCAAGACTGACGCAGAAAATCTCAAGCAGAGTCTGGACAAGATCGAGAGGAGTTTCCTTAAAGATAATGACTTCCTCTGTGGCAAGGAGATATCAATCGCTGATATCATGGCTGTTTGTGAGGTAATGTATACCTTTGTAGTGTAAAAGCCTTTCTTGAAGTGTTTAGTAGTTTAGTGGAAACGTCACCGGATTATGGATCACTTATGCCTAGGTCACATTTGCCGCGACGGCCGTGCGGTCTAAAATATCTACGGCCAATAGCAATTATAGGACCGCCGCAGCATTCGCACGGTCACATACAGTAGCGGTCATACATGTTAGGGTAGCCGCGCGGTGTATTTTGAATTTGGGGAGACAGAAAATCTACGACTGCCGTACGGCCTTTGAAGTGATGACGCACGGTCACCATAGGGCGTCCCTGTGGCGGCCGTAGCTTTTTGACAAATACTAAGGCAGACGCAAGGTAGCCGCAAGGTGCCCGCAAGGCGACCGAAGGGGGACCAAACGGCGACCGTGCGGCCAGACTGATGAATTCGCCTCATCCCTGGAGTATATAAAACGCAAGGCTACCGTACGCCCGACGTACGGTTGACGTGGAACCACTCTACGGCATGGCTACGGCGTGACATGAAAACAGTTATAACTCCGCGTTATAATCCCACGGCCACCTGTACGGCCTGTAAAGACAGGGATACGCCCTAGCGTAATCCTGAGGCCACTGAAGATTCTCTGTGGCCGCCGGAAGTATCTCTTGATTTCCGTGGTGTACGGGCGCCGTATCCTAGCCGTAGAGCAAATGTGACCTAGGCACAATAGGTTCCGGTTCGAGTCCCGCCGCAGCACTAACGTCCCTTTGAAAATACACTAATCTACATTTGCTACTTTCTACTCGGGTGTAGTGGATGGTTACCTGGGGGGTGTTTCACATAGGCCTAGATCCTAAGTTGAACTTATCTCTAAGTTGGACCTAACAATTATGGAAAGCCGTTAGCATCTTTACAAATATTTTATACAATTTATTTTAGAAGGAATACAATTTAAATAATGTTGTTTCAAATCATTCATATTTTCTATTATCAAGGAGATTTTATGTTCTTGATGTGGAATTCATGAAAAGTCCCATATACTTCAATTCTCGCTTTTTAATATAATTTATTTTAAGGCTACACACCAACTTAGAGATGGGTTCGACTAAGGATCTTTGTGAAACTACCCCCCCCCCCCCCTCCCCCCAGGTGTCTTAATTAGGCCAGCTTGGCTAAATCCAGGTTAATAGCAGTAGTATGTAGGGGCCTTGATCATCCACTGGGATGCATATGTGCACTATTATTACTATTAGTATTATTATTATTAGTATCATTATCAGCATCATCATTATCAACATTATCAACAAATTCTGAGTTTGCAATCAAAAGGATCGCCAGTGAGTGTATAGGAATTAGGGATGAACCCCCTCCCTTCAACTTACCTATCAGCAACTCTGGAACAGCCTGCAATTATTCGTCGGCAGGACAGATTTCCGAATTATATTAGTGAATGTTTTCTACTCGACATTTTCTCGCAAATTAGTTTGTGACAATTTCTCATGAAATTAATCGAACTGCTTTAGCACATAATTCATGAATCATAATTCATAATTCACATAATAACCAATGACTACATCGTCATAGGCGTACAAGCCTAAATTTGCCAGTGTGGGGGTGTCTGAAATGACTTGACCTATTATCAATATTCCAACTTCTTATCTGTGTTTTAAATTGAAATAGTAATTTTGTCATTATAATATGCTACATCTAAATTTATAATTCAAATAAAGCACCTCACTGGTAGCGGTTGCCCACATATGAGGGGATGGGTGCCTTGTGTCAGGTGGCGGTTAATATGGTTACTTTCAAATATTCGGGGCAGCGGCGGATCTCCTCCTCCCCCCCCCCCCCCCGGATCCCCCGCCCTCCTCGTACGCCTATAATTACAGACCAGTCAGAAACCCACATTTGGTAGAGGATTCACAATCGTGCTTTTTGTTTTTTGTATTTTGTCTGTCATATAACATCTTCTTTCTTTTTCTTGTTGTCAAACTTTGTCTACAGTTTATGCAGTTCACTGTGAATGGTCGTGACATCTTTAAAGACAACCCCAAGATGAAGGGGTACATGGATAGAGTGAAGGCTCGTCTCCAGCCAGCTTTTGATGAGATCAATGCTAAGTTATATGCTTGGAGAGATTCGCACGCAAAGTAGACCTTCCGAAGATTGAGATTATGACCGGTTCTCCTTCTGAAAACAAATCTTCATTTCGTACTGCCAGCATTAAGACCTATTTCACACTACAATCCTAACATCAGGTTTCAGCCAACATCGCAATTGTATAAATGGCGAAGTTTCAAAGCTAAGCCCTGCGCCCTAAGGGCTCATTCAGACATGACGCAAAAAGCACCCGCAAACAAAAACCGCCGTGGTTTTTTTGAGTTTACAAGAGAGGCAACTATAGTACGCACAACAAAAGATTTGCGCCTATCCACTGAACTCCGTGTTATAACTTGCAGGAATGTGCTGCGTATATAGGCATGATAAGGCATCATATATCTTATCGTGTCATATCTGGAGGGGGTCTAACAGTGTATTTATAATACTATTGAATTGCGACGTTCGGATTGTGGTGCAACTGGTTCTATTTGTAGTTAGATCAGGGGGTGTTTCACAAAGACTAAGGTTGACTTTAAGTTGGACTTAAATATGGCAGGCTGCTCATGCCACTGTTTTCTCTCACCATTATAATCTTTAGTTACGATTATTTCCTTCAATAATGAATTATCAAAAAATTCAAATTCTTTAGATTTGTAACCATGATTTGTACGCCCCTTGATATACCAATGCCAGTAAATGGTGAGTGCAAACAGTGGCATGAAGGGCCTGCCATAGTTAAGTCCAACGTATTCAAGTGGATCTTAGTTCTTGTGAAACACCCCCTGGGTGTATTCATATACTACTATTTTCATAATGGCATTATATTTATTCAGTCTGTTCCTAGCTTCACTCATCCAATGCGATCTTAGTTTCTTGGAGGTTCTATTTTTCATTTTCTATTTCCCACACTGTAAAATACATGTAAAATAAAATTAAAATGTTATAAACTTGACTATAATACCAACGAACATAGTTTGTTGTTACAATTTGATATTGGCGTCATACACTTACAAAGCCTGTGAAGACAAATGGCGCATGAGTCAGTTATTCAACTTAATGGATCCTGCTGACGCATCAAATGACAGATCGGGTGCAGCATGCATTTTCCAGTCGACAGTCAAACACCTCTATATACATGTTCATTTTCACTGAATTTGGTAGACAATCTTGAGTTTATAGTATTAATCCTTATTCTTTAATAAAGTGTATCATTGAGAAAACAAAAGATGCGTATTACTTTATTATTTACATGTCTATTAAATGTCTTTCCCATTTATTGAACACTATTTGCCCGAAGCTTTGGAAGGAGAATAGCCGATTGTATCTAGCGTGCCACTTCGAGACTTGCTTGCCCCAGTGTATTTGGCTGACTAGAGTCACAATTGTATCCCGTTCAATTTTTTCTTCTGTTATTAGGCCTTTGATCGAGGTCTAAAGATATGCATAGACCTTTGTATTTTTGTATAAAAAAATCAGCCAACATTTTTGGTCGAAGTATAAGGTAGGAAAGTTTGGAGAATATTGGGAGCTATAGAGACTCGGTGAGAAAGATTTTTTAAGGGGGAAATGGAGTGTGGTATGTGGAGCGAGAGAGACTCAGAAAGTGATGTTAAGAGAACTGGTGATTTTGTAAGACAGCAAGAGAGAGAAAGAGATTGAGAGAAATGAGAAATAGACAGCGAGAGAGAGATATATATCGATGGGAAAGAAAATAGAGAGAGAGAGAGAGGAACAGAGTATAGGGATGTGAGAATGATAGTTCGAAATGCACGTAAAATTCAACGAGAGCACATAACGGGTTCTCCTATACGAACCGAAAACACATTGCATCAAATACCAAGCTTGAACTGTATGGTATACAATTTCGTCAACGTAGTCGACATATTTATATTGTAATATTTTCAGTGACCTTTAACCACGTTTCGATGGGTGCGTTATGGCATATAGGCATAATAACACTGAACCAACAAAAGCCGTTGATCCGAGGACGTAGCGATCATAGATTGAGTAACCTGTAGTCTGGAAGCCTGTCCCGAAATAGTCTCTACATCAGACAATAAGATTCGACCCCTAAAAGTAATACGTTAAATGATTCTTAACTTTACGGTTGCCCGTTGGATTTAGCCCCTTGACGGAGCACCGGAACAAAGTGGCAATGTCGAACGATTTCACCCCCATGAAGCCCACGCAAGTATGACCAAAAGGGAGTGACTGTACACTATATACTCGGAAAACTGACAATTTTCAGTTGGGATATGAGCAATGATGATTGGCAAACGCCACTGGAGTCCAGAAGGAACCTCACAAAATATTCCATTAGGAAGGGGCTGTCCTGCCAAAACCACCTCAAGAAGTGTACACCCCCACGCACACATCCTTTTTTTGTATTGTTTTTTCTTTATGGCATTAAAACATTACTTAGCAATAAACTTCCTCAAAATTATTGTCTTTACATATACACCAGGGCCCTGTATTACAAACTTACAACTTAATTGCGATTGATATAAATCGCAACTATGTACATAAGAGAGAGGAGACTGCAAACTTGCGATTGATTGGAGGACTTGCGATTGATTTGGAGCATTCGCAACCCTTTGTAAGACGGGGCCATCGAAACTAGATCAGGGAATGTGAGTTTATTATTGATTCTATGTTAATCGTCCCGTGTTCACTTTTATTAACCATATTGATATGTGCCCTTGTTATACCAGCGTGTGTGTGAAAGGTCGCCCTCTTTTAACATTGTCCAAATAAGTACAATAAATAGATAACATTTTCGAAGTGTCTTCCTTTGCCGATGTTTATCAAACAGTAGGGAAATTCCTAAATGTAACTTTTTGCTTGTGTACCTGCATATGTTCACTCAGAAAATCTTATGCAAACATTCGAATTCAAATATAAAAAAGGGTTTAGATTATCATCGGGAAGTTTACATGACACAACACATATATTATGGCACATGAATATGTGAAATTGATATGAAGTACAAGTAGTGTTACTCCTTTTACTCATTATTCATAATTATCATTTGTTGTGAATTTTTATATTTGTGATGAACTGAATGAGTTTCGTCAAATTTGTTTGTGACTTATATGGGACAAACAAGTGAAAGAATAGCAACAAGTGACACTTCAAGACATACTCAATTTCAGGGGTATATTATTCGGGGATTTGTATTTTAAAAAAGCCATGTTTAAAACCATTCATACCCTAGGTTCATAGTACTCTTTATCATTGTCTATGTTTATGTAACGGTGTGTCCCTCTCTTTCTCTCTTGCCTGTCCTCCTTTCACATTGCTTTCCCCCTCTTCGTCTCTCTCCACCCCCCCCCCCTCTTTTCTCTCTCTCTCTCTCTCTCTCTCCTGCCTATTTTAGTTTTTTCTTCTCTATCTCTATCTTTCCTATATCTCTCCTTCTCCAACTCCCTCTCTCATTATTTTTCTTCAATCCATATGTTTCCAAAACAACTAGTGTTTCAAACGGACAAACTGATGTCAATAGAAGTAAAATGTTGAACAATAAGATAACAGAAACATAATTTTAGTAGACACAATAGATCTCAAAATCTATTTTACGTGACTTTTCAACACACTATGCAATGTAAATATTTCTTGGAAAATATTTTAATATAGGCCTACAACGAAATTTGGCAAATTCCTTTAGAAAAAAAGTAACAACATACGAAAGATAATCAATAGTCGTCCTATCAAAAAACAGTAAAATAATTGAGGGAAATCTGATTTGTTCGACAACATTATATTTTAATCATACTCCTCTTTTTCAGAAAAATGTAATAAAACTACTGTTAAAACAACCCAACAATTCACATTTTTTTATGAAGAATTAAAGAAGTATTATGAATAACAAAGTTCATGAAATTAATGTAAGTAAATATAATTTGGAATAATTATTTTCATGAGTGTGTGTGTGTGTGTGTGAGTGTGTGTGTGTGTAACGTCACCATCCAAAAGACGTATGAATGTTGATCACTACGTTTATGTCTGTTTTTTCATATTGTCATGTAAGACTCTATCTCGAAATGATTTCCCTATTTAATTTACAATAAAATGTATATCATTCAGATTTGTACGATGTATTTAACTATTGATAGTTATTTAATTTCATAATTGTTGGTAATGATTTTCGATTAATTGTTTCATTTTTCATTTTTCTACAAAATGTATTTCCTTTTCCGTAAGATGTAACTGTAACATGTTTGATATCATCGAGATGTAGTTTTAATCTTATGCACAAGTGGGTCGGGGTTTAACATTCCTTATCGTTCCTTCGTATTTCGTGTTCCTATAGAAACTTCATACTTTACAATGGAGGGGGCGATAGATAGTTGTCTTCTTACCTTTTTTGTATCTGCTTCTGTTTAGACGATTTAACATGGCTTGAAGTTATGCAAAAATAAAGAAATTAAAAAAAGGACTACATAGTCGTTTATTCGTTATACTTTTAGACCCATATATATTGTGCACAGGCAGATACAAACCTATACATACCTTACAGCGTCATTAGACGGACATATGTAGTGGAAAAAATAAGTCATTAAGTATACATGGTCATTAGCAGGAAATTTTCATGTCCTGTTAACGATTGAAAAATAAAATTACTGCCCTCTACGTACCTTGCAGGCAGAGGGCAGGTATAGACCTCCCAAGAAACAATAAGTTTATTCATCAGTCATTAGTTTAATTAGTTATATCGTTTTGAATTTAGGGTAAGGATTAGGGTAAGGGTATACCTCTTTTCATGATATCCTGTTAAAGTACCAGTTAGGATTATATATAGATGTCCTGCTAATACAACATGTATATATATAATTTACCAAAACATGACAACGAATTTTGAATATTGATGTATATCAAAATTATTAACCTGTAACATCATCAGGTAACCTAGTTCTACCTACTGGTGCTAAAGGTTATTCATATATCAATTTTATTTTGAATATATATAACCGTTCTCTGTCACTCTTCTGTGTCTTTTTTTAATCAAACATACCCATATCTTCCTTTCTTTCCATATGGAAAATGATAAATTTCTGTTTGTGCGTTGAGTAGTTAAGTAAATATTATGATTTCGATGAGACGTTACGAAGAGAAGGACCCGTTACTTCGGTATTATATGCAACATTCCATCCTGTCTGACTATAAGCATGGCAAACTTGACCGAAATTGATAAAAGTGGACGAATTATGAAAATAAATCAGATTTGTCATGCTCATATTCGCCCTATTATAATAATAATAATGAAAATTTATAATGCGCCATGTTTGTCTTAATTGACACTCCTGGCGCAGTTGTGAGAACATTGTATAATTGTGAGCATAGGTCTATTAATTATTTCAAGAAAGAAAGCAAAGAAAACATTAGTTTAACAAACTTCAGGGCATAATTTTGTGACAGTATTACAACATCAATTTTAACATACAAAGCAAGGTTACCCGCGCTAAAATATTGATTGATTGATTGATTGATCGATCGATTTGATTTATTTACCTACAGCTACAGCAATACATTTCATACAATAATTTACATTTACAAGAAGAGAAACTATTGGTTGGTAAAAGGGGCCAGATAATAGCACATGTGCTAGTCGAGTCTAACCCCTTAAACAGCTAAACAAAGTATTTTGGTACAAATCATTTTAGAGAACGTAACAAAACAAAATATAATGAATTTACTTTTATAATCGATACTTTAAAAAAACACGAATCAGTACTCAACAATGTCTTACAATATACAAACTTATAATGTAAAATACAGGTAAGAATTGAAAAATATTGGAGATATTGTTGTTAATATCCAATACAAAGTATATTACACTAATAAAAAGTTATATAATGGTAGTAAAGAGTAAGACATAATCAAACAAGCTAATATGTTATAAAGTAGAAATGTTTTTAAATGATATTTGAAATGTGGGTGGGGTTCTCATTTCAGTGTTAAGGAAGGAGTGTGTTCCACAGTTCGAGTCCAGAACTACACATACACATGCGTTAATATCTACAAGGAAAAAAAGCATTCTTCTGTTTGATGTACCACTGCGAATATTTACATTATGACGCATTATAACGGCCATTTATGATTACAGACTTATGCGAAATAGAATGGTATTACATGCACGCGTATGTGCTCGTTTGAGCTCGTTTGGGGCGTGCATTGACGCAGGTTCATTCCATAACGTTCTCTGTATCACAATGGCGCCGGTTGGGTGTGTGCGATTCGCTTCATGGTTAACATTTCTTCTTGCAGTCTTACAGTTGAATAGCTGCTACGGTCGTAAGCGATTTTCAATAGCTTTCATATCTCCTAAATTTGTACCCTTTCATTTGAATATTTTGTATTTGTTATAGTAATCATATATATATTACTTGACCTTACAACAATTCTTGTTTTCAATTTCAATTTTGAATATTTGCAGTATATTGACCGGCCACATTTGATTATTCACATACATATTATTTTCCGGCAATACTATTCTATTCCCTTTTTTAGTTGAATATTTATCTTGATCCTGTTATTTCTTGTTTGTTTTCAAATATGTCATTTGGTGTAAAATTGTCATTTTTTGTCACAAATTATATGATTATTTGATGTATTTACATTGATTCACACGGCCCCAATGGAAATCAGTCTTGTTACTGTCTGGGCTTTTTTTAACCGTGTATAAATAAAGATTTCAATTCTATTAACGTGTGCAATGTTATTTGATTTGCAAAGACAATTAATTTTGGCCGTCGTCTTAGGCCAGGAGATATATTTCGAACGTAACATTTGTTTATGATGAAACGTCTGACTAAAGTGACTTGGTAACATTTTTGAAGGTTGATGAAAAAATTGCTTAATTTGTGTATAAAATGTTACTTACTATATTCCTTCTACTGTACTAACCCTCTGACATGCAAAAAATCCTGAACAAATTCTCAAACCACGAAGATATCTATGGTTTTCTTTGAAGGAGTCGATGTACGACACCCTCTAACAGTGATTAACAGTTAATTATCCCAACCATTTTTGAATTTTCCCAACCGTTTTTCCATGAAAAAAAGACATAAAACAGGCTATAAAAAAATCTGTCAACACTTCAATGTCTGGAATGGAATGTAGAGCCAGTTTATTGCTTTGTGAGATTTCCATTCACCTAAAATGTAATTAAATTGTAATAATATAGTTGGGAGAATTAAGGAATCGATCAGATCAGTTTTCCCAATTTGTACCTTGAATAATGGTCCGTTTTCACTCAAAATTTCTGATTATCTTTAATTGTACATCTAGCATTGAAGTCACTATCTTAGCACCACTATCTCTCATCTGAACAATGTTACCAAGTCCCTTTAAAAACATATTTAAGAGAATGAAATGTCTGTTTTATAATTTGTGGTAATTAGATGATTATGCTAATTAGGCTATAAAAACAGTTGCTCAAGGTTGCCAAGCTGGCAACCAAGCTGAATTTACTTCAATACCCATCTAGAACACGATTCAACAACAAAACCTTGTACTTATCACCTTTTCCAGGTCGTGTACATGGTCTATGGTACCGTCTACTGGACTATTACGAAATACGACTTTGTCATTATCGCACATTTTAATAGGTGAAGCTTAAGGCTACTAGTTTCTATCGTGCTCAATATATACTTTATATTGGCGACTTTTAGATTTGCACGACGAGAACGTGGACTGCTAGGTGTGACATACTTTTAAGGCAATGTGACGTCCTTCCAAGGCACTGCGCAAATCTAAAAGTCCATAATGATTCTAATGAGTGAGAGAAAGAGAGAGAGAGGGGAGAGAGAGACAAAGAGAAAGTTAAAGGAAAACGTGAAGGCAGAATGATACTAGTTGAGACAAAATATGGTATAAAATAAGTTTTGAAAAAAATTATATCAATATTCAAATTAACAAGATTCGATTAAATATATTCAATTGTGGAATACTCAGCTCGATTTCAATTCCACTCTTTGCACGACACCGCTGTGAGGTTGCTATTGTGACGTACGGGGAATGAACTTTGGGTATTGTGTGTACGATGTTTTTTTTTTTTTTTTTAATGCTACCAATGTGGCGTTGCGCCTTGAATGATATAAATTAAACAGCATTGTGCGGAGGATGTCACTGTGACACATTGGAATAACAAACAGTCCATGTATACTGCATTTATGGTTGTTGTGTGACTGAAAGTAGGAACTTTTAGATTGAGTGGACGAGAACGGCGTGAATGTCCACTAATCATGCGTGTCCATGGCAAGCCGTTTTGACATTTATTCCTATTTCTTGATAATAAAATTCAATTTAGCCTCGGTTAAGCTACGGTCACAAAGGTTCGTACGAATCTCCCTGTTCGTAGGAATTCCAGAGTTCGTAGATATTCGTAGATGGGGTATAGTTTCTTACGTCGTTCTAACGGACTTCGTACGAACGCCGTTTAATTTGTTTATCATTTTTCGTAAGAATGCTTTGAGTTCTTTTTACGTCAGACTTACGACCATTTAACAAGTTTTTGCCCTCGCAAGATGATCCTACGTGTAACTGACGGCATTCTCAAAGTTATTTGTAAGAAGATTTTACGATTTTAAAATATTTTGTCAGGTTGCAAAAAAGCGCTGCATAAATAGAAAAACATGTGTAAGTACACCTTACAAACACCTTACGAACGCCTTACGAACGCCAGGAGTCGTTCTTACGAAAGCCATACGTTTAAATCTCTGTTCGTAAGGCGTTCTTTAGAATGCCGTAAGAGCCCGCTGTGAACAACTTCAGGCATGCTTAAGATCATTGTAAGAAATTTGAGGCTTCTATATTTGTCGCTCGACCCTAAAAAATGTACGAAGAACTAACGTGGTTCTTACGATGAAATTACAACGTTCGTATGGCCGCAATACGAAGAGAGGTTTTCGTTTAAAGAGGTTGAATAAAATCTTGGACAAGACCATCGGCCAATCTGCGAACTTACAAACGGTCTACGAATGGTCTACGACCGCTGGTTTCGTATGGCCTATTAAGAAGATCTTACGAAATGGTCTGAAAATCATTCGTACGGCGTTCGTAGCAGCCCGTAACGTTATTTGTGACCGTAGCTTTAGACTCGAACCCACCTTGGTTTGACATGCAACTACTAACGGTCATAAAAGTTCGTACGAACGATGATTTCGTACGAATCTTCCTGTTTTTCCACTATCTTCCCGAATTTCCATTGTCTGAAAATCGTTCGTACGGCGTTCGTAATAGTTCGTAATGGCATTTGTGACCAAGGCTTTAAGCCTTGGTCACACATGCCATTACCTTGCGATGACGCTTGGCACCACCCAACTTGCTTTCTCGCCTATATCTATGCATGCGTGCAAAACATAGGTTTTCAACCAGCTATGACAGACCTACTTCAATCATTCAATTATTTGTTTTGATATTTCCCTGCTCTCTATTACATGTTGCAGAGGAAACCTATAGTGTACGACTTGTGAATGGTCAATCGCCCAGTGAAGGAAGAGTAGAGATTTTGTACAATGGCCAATGGAACACTATCTGTGATGATTACTGGAGTCTTGAAGAAGCACAGGTTGTTTGTCGTCAGCTTGGCTATGACACTGATAATGCAACACCAAAGAATTCAGCCTACTATGGTCAAGGTTCTGGATCGATTCTACAAGCCGAGTGCTCCGGTTTGGAGAATACCTTGAATTCCTGTGCTCTGTATTCAGGGGATTACGTCTGTAGCCATAGTATGGATGCAGGAGTAAGATGTGGTAAGCTTGTACTTCCTTTTCGCATGACGGGCAGCTACACTCAGCAAAAACAGAAAATTGATACTCTCTAATGTTCAAAATGTTTGAATAAGTCCTCAATTAGATATAATAAGATATTTATATCGAATTAAAGTTAAACGACATCAATAGACCATTTTCGTAATGTAACCAAATCTAATGCACAAGTATTGTGAAGTGCCTCAATACAAATTATTTCATTCACCTGATAAGAATAATAGTAATTCAATAGTCAGAATGCAAACTGCATATATCAAGTGTTGCTAGGTAGGTCAAGCCATAATGTTTGTCCAACCTGGCAACAACTAATGTATGCAGTTCTGATTATGTCTATTGAAATACTATTATTCTTACCAGGTGAATGAAATAATTTGTATTGAGGCACTTCACAAAGACTTATGTATTAAATTTGGTTACATTACGAAAATGGCCTATTAAGATCAGGTTTTACACTTCCACGCTTGGATTGGCACAATCATTTTACAGTTCGAACTGGTCTGATTAAGAAAACTTTAAAATTAGAGTAAGTACTCATTCTAATAGTAATAGTAAGAACTTTTAGATTTGCACGTCGACAGCTTTGACTGCAACGTGTGACGTCATTTTAAGGCACCTCGCATGCGTCACGTCGTCTCAGTCGGCGATCGAGAATGCGTCAACCTTGATTTTCCTAAATCTAGTACGGTACTAGTATGCCGCGTGCGCATAAAATGTACAGTTCTTCAGGTAGACAAAGGAACATCGATCCCTTCCTTGCTATTATGTAAAAATGTGTAAGACAGGTGTCACAAGTATATTCACCTGTTCTACACATTTTTACATAATAGCAGTGAAGGGATGTTCTTTTGTCCGTCATGTTCGTAGTGTTACCTCCTGCATGCATGTTTATCGTCGAGTGCAATCTAAGATTTCTAATTGTAGTCAACATGGGCAGTTGAGTACGTTGACACGCATGATCAGTCGGCGTTCGTCGTGTTCTCGTCCACTCAATCTAAAAGTCCCTATTAAAGGAAACCTAAACCCAAAGAATAAGTGTAGGTATTCTGAAAAATGAGATGTATTCCTGCCCTTTGATGTACAATATTCCTTACGAGAATGTACAAGAGATATATAAATGAAGATGTTCCTGACATGATGTGATGCCTTTTAGCATGACATGGGCGCAGCCATTTTCTTGAAAATGTGACGTACCTGTTGAAGTTGTACATGTATCATGCAACAAGCTTTAGTTGAAAAAAAAAATTAAATCAATAACGAAACCTTTACTTTTTAATGAAAAAAAATAATAATAACTGAGATGATAGAAATTACATTAGGTGAAAAATAAATAACAGGGGCACAATTGTAACAAAATTCATTTATAAATACTACACTATAGCAGTTGACAAATCTATTTCATTTATGAGAAACCTTCACCCCAGAAGAGCACTAACTTATTTATGCAATTTGCGTTCTGGCAATTATAGTACAAAGGATAATAGCAGGTGAATGAAATGCTCTATCACCACACACGTCTGGGAAAGAAGCATCCATGAATTTGAATACATTTACTTAAACGATAAACGACTTCGCATGGTACGTCACATTATCAATAAAATGACGATGCCCATGTCGCGCTGAGAAACTGTACTTTATTTTTGCTTTATACTTCTCTCATACACTTTGGTGGGGAATCTTGTAGATTTATGGGCAATAATATAATAAATCTCTCAGAATAAGTAAGGCTATTACTTGGGGTTCGGTTTCCTTTAATGAACATGTGCATATGTAAGACATGACAATAGAACCAAAGAATTAAAAAACATTGAGAATGATGAGTTCTTGATGTTATCCGTTGTCTCAGGACTGCATGACTTTGACTTCACGGTCAAAATGCTTCTCCTTTCCACCCAAGATTATGAGTAATCCATAGGAAACCTCCAATGTTCATCAACATTGTAACTGTCAATTGCCCAATTTGGGGCGAAATTTTTTCAGAGACCTATAAATTGTTAAATGGCAACATGATTCAAATTGCGTATCATCTTTATGAGGATTAATTTGTGATTATTTTGAAATATTTAACATAAGTTTAAATTGAAATATTAACTTCAAAATCTTAACTATGAGTCGTGTACAACTTTCTTCTCTTTTTTGCTGACTGTCTTTCAGCTAAAAGATAGGGCCTATGATTATAACTATTTTACATACGTGTACAATAAAACTATAGATCGGTGCCATCTTTCTTATCACTCTAAAGGGGAAAAACAAATATTGATCTCAAAAGTGGCATGGGAATATTTTTATTTGGGGGAGACATGAGTAACTGGTCCGCAATTATTTCCGATAAAAAAAACTCAATGGCACTTTCAATACCCTATGGTATGTCCCATAGAATTGATGCTCAGATTACGTAATACGTCATTCCCATGATCGCACGTTTTAATATTTATAAATAACTTTTGAAAAACTATATTAATATTTGAACTAACAAGATTTTATTTTATATATTTAATTTAATTCAATTCATTTTATTTGCACATTTGATACAAATCACAATAACAAGCTTAAACAATACAAAATCAATTCAAACAAATAACACAACAAAAGAGAACTATCACAATGTGGGGGACAATCAAATGCCAAAGTAATTCAATAGATATTTAGTGGTACAACAGAAAGAAAAAGAAAACAAGGCAAACGTACCGTTTTACAGACTCAGAGTATGTATTATATTTAATAACATTAGATTTATATATTGTGTTAAACTAGATAAGGAAGGGCAATTCTTTATTTCGGACCTATGACTATTCCATACTTTTGGAGCGCTATATTATTGTGGTACGGAAAAATTCATGCTTATATTTTGACATTCGAATTTGGTTGGACTGTCGGGAAACAATCATTTACAAACATTGGCAGCAGATCTTGCAAGTACGAAAACATAAAACTTGCTAATTGCAACTTGTGTATTATTTTCTTGAACTTTTTTGTAAAATTGTAAATCTATTGAGATGGGTTGAAGCACAACTACCACAAATAATGTTGCAGTATGTGAAATAATCATGGACTGATAGATAGCAATAAGAATACGGTGAGGTAAAACTTTCTTTAATCGATTTAACACTTCAATGGATTTTAATACTTTACATACTATCTCAGAAATACGATTTTCCAACATAAAGGGGGTGTAGCAGCATGACGAGACTACGTGCCTTTCCCATGGCCTGACTCGGGGCCAATCGACGCGGCGACCGCAGTATTCACGTGCGTGCAACTTACGCGAAAATGTAAAGCGCCTTGAGCATGTTCATGTAAAGGCGCTATATAAATATTAATATGTATGTATGTATGTATGTATGAGCAGATCTTCGGTCTGTTTCGCGAACGCTAGCGCGCACTGACCGTTAATCAATTCCATTCGTTTACGTGTAGTTGTACAAAAGAAGTCGTAGATGGCGCTAACCAGTATTTGCCATGCTAGACTCCTATAATATATCATTCAGAACAATCCCTAATAAATTAGTAGAATGTACCAAAGGAATGTAGCAATGGTCAATGATTACAATCAGTGGCGTACAGATGGGGGGGCTTGGGGGGGGGCTGAAGCCCCCCCCCCCAAATTTTTCAAGAACAAGAAAAAAAAAGACAAAAGGAAAGAGAGAAGGGTGAAATATTATATTATTTTTTGAATATTATGTCAAAATCTATCACAAAGTTAGATTTTTGTACTAAAAATGTCGAAATTTTTACTCGCTCGCTTCGTTCGCTCGCAAATTTTTATTGATTTTATGCGATACGCCATATCCAGCCCCCTCAAAAAATTTGGCTCATTACGCCACTGATTACACCTCATCATATCAAAACGTTTGGAGCTACATGTAAATGGACCCTATTGGAATAGGCCATTTTCGTTATGTAACCAAATTTAATGCTTACGTTTTTGTGAAGTGCCTCAATACAAATTATTTCATTCACCTGATAAGAATAATAGTATTTTAATAGACAGAATTCGAACTGTATACTTTAGTTGTTGCCAGGTATGACAAACATTATTGCTTTTGATAGTGATTTTCAAATGCACTTCGGCCGCTTTCGCAATTTCCCACTCGTTTCATTGTGGTAAAGCGGCTTTGGGGTGGGGAGCGGTTAATGAATATAATCATTAGCTTTCTTCTGGTATTAAAATTGTTTTGATCGGTTGTATAATGTTGTAGGACTTTATCAATTCGCATATTGTAACTACCTGCCCGTTGAGGCCAGTGGCCCGTGACCCCCTGTACTTAACATTGTGTGGGAGTTAGTTTGCGGACAACTTCTTTTATGACACAAATCCAAGGCCAAACGTTTCAATATGTTCAAGAGCACCAGATATACCGGGTAGATCTAGTGACGAAACCGTAAATCTCTCATCACTTCCACATTTTGTAATGTGTGTAATCTACAGTTGCCATCTAATATTTTTTCTCACTATTGCTTATTCCAGCCCAACCAGCCCGCTTGTTTTACTTCAAGCATGGGACTGAATTAGGCGTTACAAACTTAGACGGGAGTGGGAATAGAGCCATCGAAGCATTCTCGACCCAAACGGTACTTACTAGATCCCTCAGCAAGTATGGCAGCAGGCTGTTCTGGAGAGCATGTGTAAGACTCGAGGGAAATACCAATTGCTCCGTGTACGAGTATGATATGAAGTCATCCATTCTCACGGTTCAGAACAAGAAGGTGACATTGGAGGATGGCAACGAGCCTGTCATCAACCCTACGACGATTCGGATCATATCAAACAGTAAGACGCCTGTATCTCAGGCCGCGTCAGATCTCTTGATAAAAACATCAATTTACAAACGACACAATTTTTGAGAGCCATAGTTATAACTCTCGTGTTTTGAAGATCAATTTGTTATTTCATCTTTATCTATGTTATTTTAATAAGAAACACACGAAATATAACATGTTAAAGAAAAAAAAACATTTTCTCAAGTGAGTCTGTTTAATGAGAACACATCTGAATGTGCACAATGTCAAATATATGCGCAGCGAGGAGGCAATAATTAATTAGTTGTTTCTTTAAAGAAAAAATAGCCGCAGCGTTATTTAGCTATACATTTGCATCCATTACTTTACAATACAGTGTGCATCAGATAGGGTTTGTTTCAGGGATGGGGTTAGGGGTAGGGTTAGGGTTAGGGTTGTGGCTATTTCAGGAGACTCGCTTGTGACACCGGCAGCGGCGTACTCGAAAGCGAAGAAGCATATTACCTGGTCTCAATACACACATAAAAAGCAGACATATTTTTGTTTAAATAGTGAAATCGGATAACTATTATACACGATATCCCTAAAAATTAAAAATAAAGTTTAATAATAAATTACTCAATGATTCCAAATTACTTTTTTATTATTGAATCCATAATTAAAAATCTTGACTTTTCTTCTTTCATATAACACCACTGAATGTAATCAATAAATAACGCATGACCTATTTCAGACTAAACTAGAGGCTGTGTCGGAAATCAAATTGTCCAAAAAAGGCCAATAGCTGTTTCATTTAGTTCACTATGATATTTGAAAGTATTTTTTTTTCTTCTTCAAATACACATCATTCAAAAGCTCATAATTCTAGTCTTTCGTATGATACCATAAGTATGATGAAAGGATCATGCATAAATAAGTAGGCACAATTTGTCATTGGTAATGCACATTGACATTTGTTCAGTTGCCTAAATCACTTCTTACAAGAAAATGTCAATTTGCCTATGATCAGTTCAAAATGATGATGCCTGCTTAGGTATGTGTGATCCTTCCATCGTCATTATTCATTCATATTCACACAGACAATTTTGAGTAACTCGCATTCAAAAGAAGGGTCCCTATACGAATTCCGCTGGGTTTCTGCCCAATTATTACCCGTTTCGGCAATGACGTCATTTTTTCAGACTGCTTTTTGCTCTTTTCTGTCCTTCTTTTTCCTTAAACCTTTGCAATTGTATTCTGGTTGGCCAAACAGACCTGGCATCTTGAAGCCAGATTTTGAAAATCTGTCAAGCGCGGGATTTAGACTCCATTTTACACTCCGCATGATTGTGATAGTATGGACGGCTGTTTGTGCCACAGCACGCATCATCACGTCTTCTTCATGCACCCAAATCTTATTGTTTTTATTCGCAGTGCTTGCGAGCCCTACATAGGTCCCTTACTCGATCCCGAATTCTTTCAAATTTCGTAGGTATAATCTCCGGTATGCCAGCGAGGTCACCTTGCTATTCGTTATTCGAAATCTATCATGCGTGACCCTTCAGGCACCATTTTCATGCCATTTTTGAAGCCTCTCTTTCGGCCTTCCACTTAACATCTTGATTAAAAAATGAAAACGTCATATCCGAACAACACTTTAAGAAGGATTTTGCTTTAAAGTACACTCAAGAAAAGAAAAAAAACTCATTATTAAGGGTGGGTTTAGTGAAAGACCCGAAAGTAAGGGAAGCCGATGTGCGACAAATAGTCCTTGTATTGATCTCACAGCCATCGAATATTTTTTAAATGGATACATCTTTCGTACTGGCTTTAATCGTGGTAAAAATAGGATACTCGCTAACAAGGATTATTATTTATCTGGCAGATCCCTGCGAACCGAATCCATGTAAGAATGGAGGAACGTGGGAAGATGGACAATGTACTTGCCCTATTGTTAAAGGAGGCATGACTTGCGAATACGACTGTGAGTATGTATTCTGATCTAATTCTAATTTGTCGAAATGTTCCCAGATTAGACTTGTTTTAATTAAATTGCAAAAGTTGCCAAAAAAGCAGAGAATTGCATTCAAACTGCCTTTGCCTCTTTAGAAAGCATTGAAAGGGTTACCCCTCTCTGTAAATGCTGCTGACGCAAAGACTGGATGTATGCACCCAGCAAACATGCAAACACAAAATAGTCTTCATCTTTGGCATTCATGATGTTGTCTCGGCGAAATTTCAGGTATACAAAACTGCCCGCCGTCCATGTTTCATCCGTAAAAAGCCTTGACAGAAAGTGAAAAACTCGTCAGACCTTGATCAGAACGTGATAAACGTGAGGGGCCCCATCAGAATGTAAAGGCCCGGTCACACAGAGGGGACGCATGGGGAACGCACGGCCAGCGCATTGGAAATTTGCAATTTTGGCCAGTGCGTTGTCGTGCGCCCAACTTTTGTCGTAGCTACAGCGAGCTGACACCAAATGCATAGCGTGTTGCTAGCGCGCGGAGCGCATACAGGGCGCATACAGGGCGCATACAGGGCGCATACAGTGCGCATACAGACCGTACACAGAGCGCACATCATAACAACTTCCACGAATGCACAGCGTGTTGCTAGCGCGCTGGACGAATGGTCCACGCATGCACCGCGTTCTACGACGCACGGCCAGCGCATTGGAAATCGGAAAAGGCCGTGTGCCTAACTTTTGTCATAATTTTGGAAAAGCTAGTGAGCTGACACAAAATGCACAGCGTGTAGCTAGCGCGCTGTGCGTATACAGGGCGTGTGCTCCGCGTATGTCTGGCGCTGGTCTAGCGCTCCACGCATGTCTGGCGTGCCTACTTGTATGTAAAGTTTAAGATATTTAAAAAATATCAGTGAAAATTTGAACAAAATCGGGCAAGGAATAAGGAAGTTAGAGCTTTTTGAAATGACTAGTAACTAGAGGGCGGTATTCAATTTGATGACATCATCTGTGGACAACGCTCTATGCCTTTTGTACATCAAATTTCATGTTTTTCCTTCTTTCTTGTGATTGAGATAATCTACTACCCTGAAAGCAAGATATAGAATGCAAAATGATATTCAACTTCACATGTTATGAAGTCGGATCAAGAACACAAATAAATACGAAAAAAACGTAAAAACTGTGAAATTTTATGTACAAAAGGCATGGAGAGTTGTCCACAGATGATGTCATCAAATTGAATACTGCCCTCTAGTGACTAGTCATTTCAAAAAGCTATAACTTCCTTATTCCTTGCCCGATTTTGTTCAAATTTTCACTGATACTTTTCAAATATCTTAAATTTTACAATAAAAGTAACTTAGTATGAAGGTTTAGGTTCCCTTTAAAGTCCTTCAACACTTAACTGTCTGGAATGGTATGAAGAGCCAATTCATTGCTTTGTGAATATTTACATTCACCTAAAATTCAATTAAATTGTAATAATATAGTTGGGATAATTAAGGAATTGATCTGATCAGTTTTCCCCAATTTGTATCGTTACTAATGGTCTGTTTCCACTCAAACTTTCAGATTATCTTTAATTGTACATCTAGCATTGAATTCACTACCTTAGTACCATTTTCTCTCATCTGAACAATGTTACCTAGTCGCTTTAATAGTGACGCCTTTTTAATAATAAGCCTTTTATTAGGCAATGTAATCCTAACTCCCATGTTATATCTTCCTTTCTTTGTTTATGCTTCATAATCGTCTTGGTTAACAGATACTGCTCAGATATTTATTGGTGATTTTGATCCCCCTGGTATCCTCTACGCTTCCCTGCCGGAACTACGAGATGATACCAACATCATGGACACCACATTCACCCTGATACCTCTCGAAGATGTCGAAACGAACACTGCTGCACTTGTAATTGACTATGATCCCGAGAATGAAATGGTGTACTGGAGCTCTCGCACTGTGATAGTTCGAATCCGACTTGACGGCACGGACCAAGAAGTCGTTGTTACTGATATAGGTGAGTGAATAGCAATAGTCTGTCTTTGCAAGTGCAACTTTTCCATTCATTTTACAATTAATTGTCATTATCTATTTATCATTAATCGTAGTAAGGTAATTACACAATATACTTTGCGGATGCTTTCTGTCGTTGTTAATTCGAACATTTATCTTTGGCGCATACACACCACATGCAATACAATATAACGTGTTAAAAAGGAATAACATAAAGAAATCCCTTCTGAAAAAACGTAGCGATTCATTGGCAATTTTATAGCTAGCCCATCACCATGAATCTTAAGATAAATTGCAAGTGCATAAAAGATCCTGTGATAAAGTAGCGATTTGAATTTTTTTATTATCAACAGCATTATCATTATTACTAATATTCACTGATCTATTGTTTTAATTCATTTCCAGATCCTCCACGCTTCGCCCTCGATCTGGTGAACGGGAAGATCTACTATATGAAATCTGATGATAGTGGATCGAATGCAATTGCCTATGCCAATCTCGACGGTACCTCGGAAGAGATATTATTCCAGTCTGGGGTCGATAGACGGGTTGAAACAATCTTGGTGGACCCCGTCAAGGGGTAAATATTAGTTAAGTTGAGACAGAAATGTTCATTGGTTGGGTTTATCTGGGCCCCATAACATAAAAAGTTGGAATCAATTGCAAAATGGAGGTGTCGTATAGCATAACAGTGGTTCATTCACCTTGACTATCAAACCAGGGATTGAGCGGAGGGTTATAATCCAATTCCAGGCACTAGCGTCTTTTGGCAAGACATTAATCTGGTGAGGCTTCCCTGGACAAACCAAATTATTATTATTATCGTAATTATTAGATGACAATGGCCAACCAAAATGATCGTTGAATGAACATATTGTTCAAAAGGATACCTATAAACCCATCATAATCGCTGTTTCAAATTTGTAAATGATTGAATACCTTTGTGTAACGGGGACTAGAAGCTGTAGATGAGGCTTCAACCAACCTTAAGACATTGTAGGTAAGCTTCGATCCATTCCTGTTGACTATCTCATGCCAATCCTATCTTCGTTTTAGTGATCTTGAGGCAGCAAACAGCAGGAATCGGCATGTTTGAAAAATCACTTGGTGGCTGCAGAAAGTCCACATAAGAGGATGAAACCTTCATATAGTTGGCTTTTATACAAATTGTAGTGTTAATAGCAGCCTAATTAAGTTACATGTTATTGTGAAGTTTTGCATAATCTCCTTCTCGTTTACATTACGAATTGCAGTCAATTTCGTTTAAATACCACTTTTGAGTGGATGGGTAAGTCAACTGGTATGAATGAAAAACGAGCTCACTGTAATCAACAGTATGTCCATTTATTTAGCATAGCTACTTTATAAATAACTCTACTGCGATTTCGTGAGTATCATATTAGATAAGCAGGCTTTAGCTTATCTGCCAGTGCAAATGCAGGTCAATGTCTAACCAATGAATATTAGTACCGTGACAGGGATTCGAACCAGGAATTAGTTTATTCGCACCCTGCTGAAATATATACCAGACCGCAACACCTCTAATTTCAAAATTATGATTATTTAATCTTGAAAGGTATCTTGTCTGGTCAACATCCGGAGTCGAACAAGTTGTCAAGGCAACACTAAACGCCACTAACCATCATGTTGTCGGAAACTTCAGTCTTGATGCGATGGTCGCTGAAGAATGTGCTAATAATACCAGTAAGATACTTACTTAATTTTGTTTCACATAATGCCCATTGCACATGAGTCGTCGTTAAGGCCTGTTCGATTGTCACGTCGACACAGTGAACTGCGACATAATGACGTCATTCTGATGATCTGCACATGCGCATTGTTGTTTCCCTGTTCACTACCAGAATCGAGAACGTGTCAATCTAGAACACCGTTCTGTATATGATATATCATAAGTACGTACCTATCTGTACCGGTTCGTGTATTGACCACATTTAACGTGGCACGCGCGGGGGTAATATGCACATGCGTCATCTTGTTCACTAGTGTTGTGAGCAGGCGTTGACTGAAATCGAACCGTTTTCAAATGAAAGTGAAGAAAAGGTGTCGACTATCTGGGCTAACACGCGCTCTCGACGTGAACGGCGTTCTCGTCGACACAATCGACAAGGCCTTATTTGCTATGGTTTGACTGCGTCTTTGACTCACCAACTAAGAGTCACCGTGTACAAAAATGAATGCAAAATGAATGGTGTAAACATTGAATATACTTTTTGGCACGCTTACAGATTGCCTTAATAAAGGGAATGATAAATGCGGGGAAAAAATAATGCAAATAGGATTACAACCAGTGGCGTACAGATAGGGGGGCTTGGGGGGGCTGAAGCCCCCCCCCCCCCCCCCCCCCAAATTTTTCACGAACAAGAAAAAAAAAGAGAAAAGGAAAGAGAGAAGGGTGAAATATAATATTATTTTCTGAATATTATGTCAAAATCTATCACAAAGTTGGATTTTTGTACTAAAAATGTCAAAATTTTTGCTCGCTCGCTTGGCTCGCTCGCAAATTTGTAATGATTTTACGCGATACGCCATATCCAGCCCCCTCGAATTTTTGGGCTCATTACGCCACTGATTACAATCATATAAGTTATTTGTATTCTTGCATTGAAAAGGCATACAACATGTTTTGGAAAGATTAATTTTCAATTTGTTAGATGCAAACCAACCAGAAAACGTTTTGAGCTCAGTGTTCAGAATGTTACACGGATAATCCACATTGTCTTCTGATAAAAATAAGTTAGTATCATCGGCGTAAATAATTGCATGGAAAATTTGCTCACAAACTGAATATCATTTATGTATAGAATTAAAAGAAGTAATGACCCTAAGCCCCTAACACACACCCTTGTGGAACACCGATGTTTACATTCCTGGTAACGGAGGATTTGTTATTAATTGAAACTTATTGCATTCTGTCATGTAAATAACTCTCAAACAAATCTTGTGCGATGGATGCATTATGATACTAACTAACTAAACGTATGATTTTAGTAAATGCGTTACTCACTTTACGTGGTCAGTTTTAAATGGGCGGTTGTGAATGACAGATTCTAGAAACAATTGCTCGGTCTTCATATTGATTGTAAATTATCATGGAATGTCTACTCCGATTTCTTATGTACATTATCATCAAAAAAATGTAGGTATTTTCAAAATACTTACACATTATTTCCACTCTTATTCTTTACGAACCTTATATTCTACTTTATTGCTATACCATACTTGACGTATGGATCATTAGCGTGGGGAAATTGTTCTAAAATAATATTGTAGTGGTACGCTGATTTGGGCAACAGGTTGACCTAAAGGGGGCGCTAGAGCAATAGAAGATTCGAGTTGGGTTGATCAATTTTACGGATATTAGTTTGACTTGGTATACATCTAAAAGTTGAATAGCATTAATTATGTTTCCAATAGTATGCCGGGAACGGGTAAACAACACCTGGTCTTGAATTCATGCATTAGATTACAGTGTTCATTTCGATAAGCATGTTGGAAATGAATTACTGCATTAAGATGTACAGGTGTTTATTTCCAACAAATACGTTAGACAATAGTTTTTCCGGGGACCTGACATTCTCGCGAAGAGATAGACTCCTCCCGTTTTTGTCGGTGACTAGTTCTAGTCACTCTTATCTACTATGCTTTGTCATTGGTTATAATTAATTTAATGTATAACTCCTTTCTTAATTGGTCTGATGACCTAAGGGTAATTTTATATATCCCATCTTGTAATTGGTTGTCTTCGTAAGGGTCCTCCTGGTTGGCTGGTAATATCATGTGATATCTAAGCCTCGTCGGGTGCCGGAGTATTTAAATGCCATGTGCGGGATTTTGTAGTTGAGTTTTATTTCATTCCGTTACCATGTTTAGGATGTGCTGCTAGTTTTACTCGTCGATATGGCCGCCCAGCCTCTGAGGGAAGCAGCTTCTTTAAAATGTTCTAAAATAAATAATCCTCTTTTGTAACTACTGGAGCTTCCGCTGACTTTTATAATTATTAAAGTGGACTTCAGCTGTATATCCGAGCTTCTTTCGTTTTCATTTAAATTCTGAACTTGTCGTCACCGACGCATTACGGGCCCATTACAGTATTGAATCCATTTTGAAGATACCAACAAATCCATGAGCACATTAAGCCTGAGCACATTTTCATGCACACACGCATTCTATATTCAATACAAACTATTGAAAATAACAGACTTCTTTTTACATTGGACTATTCATATATCAACTAAATAAAGGCGATCGGCAACTCTTTTTAAAATTCATATATAAGTAGGGAAATTCATTCTTACTCTTCCAGGCAAATATTCATCTCTCCCGTACTATAACCGATACAGGTCCTTCATTTTTTTTTAATAGATTGAACATTTTAAAAAATAACACAGCCTACGTCTATGATGAAACATGAGAGGGGCACGTTAACACACAAGTCAGGCTTCAGTAATCCGCCTTGGTTAGATTCGAACCCACCTTGGTTTGACAGGCAAATGAGCCAACTCGCCTCCTCGGTTTTATCTTCGCATGCGTGCAAAACATAGCTTTTCAACCAGCTATGACATACGTACCTCTCATTCAGTTATTTTCTATGATATTTACCTGCTCTTTATTTCATCTTGCAGAGCTAGGAATCTCTAATGTAAGACTTGTGAATGGTCCATCGCCCAGTGAAGGAAGGGTAGAGATTTGGTACAATGGCCAATGGAACACTATCTGTAATGATCCCATTGGTCTTGAAGAAGCACAGGTTGTTTGTCGTCAGCTCGGCTATGACACTGATAATGTAACACCAAGGAGTTCGGCTTACTATGGGCAAGGATCAGGACCAATTCAAGCAGCCCAATGTTATGGTTGGGAGGATACCTTGGAATCCTGTACTCTGACCTCAGGGGATTCCATATGTGGCCATTATGAGGATGCAGGAGTAAGATGCGGTAAGTTTATACTTTCCTTTCGCATGACGAGCAGCTACACTCAGCAAAAAAAAAGAAAATGGATACTCTGTACTGTTCAAAATGTTTGATTAAATCCTTAATTATTAATATCGAATTAAATAAAAATTGGTACTTAAACGACATCAGTTAGGATCAAGTTCTGAATTTTAACGCATGGATGGGCACAATCATTTTACAGTTCAAAAGTCTGATTACGAAAATTGCAAAACTAGAGTGAGTAGCCTGTAAAATAGTAATGAACATGTGCATCTGTAAGACATTATGTTTAACAATAAAAACAAAGAATGACAAACATTGAGATGGATGAGCTCTGGATCTTATCAGTAGTCTCGGGACTGCATGATATTGACTAGCACGGTCAAGATGCTTCTCCTTTCCGCCTAAAATCGTGGACGAGCCTAGGATACATTCAATGCTAATCTGTCAGAGACCCGTTTATTGTTACACGGCAATGCTCACTCGTGGATAAATAGTATGATTCAAATTTCATATCATCTTTATGAGGATTAGTTTTTGTTTATTTTGATAAAACGAAAGATTAATATAAATTAAATATTTACATGAAAATCTTAACTATGAGTCGTGTCCAACTTTCTTCTCTTTTTTGCTGACTGTCTTTCAGCAAAAAGATAGGGCCTATGATTATAACTATTTTACATACATGTATAATAAAACTATAGATAATTTGAAGTGATCGGTGCCATCTTTCTTATCACTCTAAAAGGGGAAAAAATATTGATCTAAGAAGTGGCATGGGGAAGGGCATTTGTTATTTGGCGGAAACATGAGTTACTGGACCGCAATTATTTCCAATAAAAACAAGTCAATGACACTTCCAATACCCTATGGTATGTCCCATATAATTTATGTTCTGATTACGTAATACGTCATTCCCATGATAGCCCATTTGAATAGGTGACGCATATTAGGCTATTGAAGTTGCCCAAGATTAGTTTACATGAAGCAGTTCCTATCGTATTCGGTCTATACTTGGTAAATGAAATTCAAAAAGACAGTCAAGGTAGGTGAGGGCGTTGTGGAAGGCGATCAACCGCCCCAGCTCACGAAATTAACAACGTATCGCCGGCCTCCTGACATTAAACCTTTGCACATTTTCATGCACACACACATTCTATATTCAATACAAACTTTTGAAAAAAACAGACTTCTTTTTACATTGGACTATTTATATATCAACTAAATAAAGGCGATCGACAACTCTTTTTAAATCCTATATTTGTAATAAGTAGGGATATTCATTCTTACTCTTCCAGGCAAATATTCATCTCTTCCGTACTATAACCGATACAGGTCCCTCATTTTATTTAATAGATTGGACATTTTAAAAAAAAATAACACAGCCTACGTCTATGATGAAACATGAGAGGGGCACGTTAACACACAATGCAGGCTTCAGTAATCCGCCTTTGTTAGATTCGAACCCACCTTGGTTTGACAGGCAAATAAACCAACTCGCCTCCTAGATTTTATCTAGGTATGCGTGCAAAACATAGCTTTTCAACCAGCTATGACAGACGTACCTCTCATTCAGTTATTTTCTATGATATTTCCCTTCTCATTATTTAATGTTGTAGATGCACCCTATAGTGTACGACTTGTGAATGGTCCATCGCCCAGTGAAGGAAGAGTAGAGATTTTGTACAATGGCCAATGGAACACTATCTGTGATGATTACTGGCATTTTGAAGAAGCACAGGTTGTTTGTCGTCAGCTTGGCTATAGCACCGACAATGTCGTGGCAAGGAGTTCGGCCTACTATGGACAAGGATCAGGACCAATTCAACGAGCCCAATGTGATGGTTGGGAGGATACCTTGGAATCCTGTACTCTGACCTTAGGGGATTCCGCATGTGGCCATTATGAGGATGCAGGAGTAAGATGCGGTAAGTTTATTCTTTCTTTTCGCATGACGAGCAGCTACACTCAGCAAACAAAGAAAATGGACACTCTCTGCTGTTCTAAATGTTTGATTAAGTCCTCAATTAGATATAATAAGATATTTATATCGAATTAAAGACAAATTGGTACTTAAACGACATCAATTAAGATCAAGTTCTGAATTTTATTTATTTATTCATGTTTTCTTTATAAAAGCAGGGTAGTCCCATTCAAGCCGCAAGGCCTGCTTTACAAGGGAGCCCTGCTGTAACAAACAATAATTACATTTCAAATATCTTACAAATGAATACACATAAAAATACACAAAATATACAATAAAAAACAAAACATAATATAAACAAACTATTAAACATTTCATACAAATATATAGGAAATTAGATGAAAATGGAAGAGGAGAGAGAGTAAACGAAAGAGAGAAAGAGAGAGAGGGTGGTAGGAATACTTCATGATCGCAAAATTAACTCACTTGAATTTCACGGAGATTTCGTTTAAAAATGGGTAGTGAGGCGGAACATTTGGTAATTATGGGTAGTGAGTTGAATAGCTTTGCTGCTGTGTACGAAAAGGTCTGTTTTTTAAAATCGGTTCTGGGTTTGTCAAGGTACAATTGATGATTTGAAACTGATCTCGTGGGATACGGGTTAGCACTTTGAGGTAGAGCATGTTTTAGATAAACAGGAGATAGATTATTCAGGATTTTATACATAAGTACTAGATAATTGTATTCCAATCTCTGTTTGACGGATTGCAACTTTAAAGAATTTAACATAGATTGTACAGGCGTATAATAATCTACATCTAATACTAAACGACAATATTTGTTTTGACATTTCTGTAGTCGCTTTAAATCTTTCATTTTCAGGGATCCTCAAACAGTTGAACAATAATCAATGTGAGGAAGAATTAAAAAATAATATAAATGAGTAAATACACGTTTTGTCAAACAGTGCTTAATCCTCCGCATACATATAAGCGAGTTCAGAATCCTTTTAACAACATCATTGACATGGGGAGACCAATCTAAGTTCTGGTTTACAATAACACCCAGATATTTAAATTTCGTTACATTTTCTATAAGTTTACCATTCATTTTTATCTCTAATTTGACTGGATTCTTCTTCCTTCGACTTGAAAATAACATAACTGTAGTTTTGTCTGTGTTAACAACTAGTCCATTTTCATTCATCCATTCACATAAAACTAGTATGTCATTTTGTAACTGGGTTTGAACAGCTTGTACTCCATAACCAGAGGAGAAAATGGCAGTGTCATCTGCGTACAAAGAAATGTTAGTAGTTGAATGCAAGGCTAGATCACATATGTCATTAATGTACATACAAAATAGTAGCGGGCCCAAAATTGAACCCTGCGGTACCCCAGAATGAACTGGGAGGAAATCACTTCTAATGCCCGGATGGGCACAATCATGGGTGTCGATCCCGGGGGGGATGGGGGGATATATCCCTCCCCCCCCCCCAATATTTCAGGTAGGGAGGATGGCCTGTACAATCATCCCCCCCAATAATTCACTCTCCAAAAAAATAAAAAATTAAGAGAAAAATTAGTGATGAGAGCCCGATGAGAGTAGTTAATGTTGTTAAGTTGTTTCCGTTCACCCTTTTTAAAATTCACGTCACTGTATCTTTATTGGTGTTTTTTCACTCATTTTATTTCTTGATATTCCCTAAAACATTTTTCATTTTTGGAGAAAGATTATTATGTCACAACTTATTTTTGTTTTATTGAAAAGCTGATGTAGGCCTATGTCACTTGCGTTCTGGTGGGGGGCTTGGGGGCGCTAGCCCCCCCCCCCCCCCCCAAAAAAAAAAGAACGAATCTTCTTTCTCTAATAAGTTAGTGAAACGGCAAAGCTTCCGCGCTTTGCGCTGGATGGGCGAAAATGAATACAGACAAGGATTAAAAGTAATAATTTATTAAAACGTCAAAGCTTCCGCGCTTTGCGCGAAAGGGGGGAAACTAAATTCAGACCAGGACACGATACAACGAATCGTCTTCATCTCTAATATTTTGATGAAACGGTAAAGCTTCCGCGCTTAGCGCTTGATGGGCGAAAATGAATACAGACAAGGACTAAGTAATACTTTATTAAAACGTCAAAGCTTCCGCGCTTCGCGCGGGAGGGCGGTAGGAAACGCATTTAGACAAGGACACAACACACTCTAATAATTTAATGAAACGTCAAAGCTTTCGCGCTTCGCGCGGGAGGTGGGGGGGAACCGAATTCAGACAAGGATTAAGAGTCGAGAATGGTACATCGAATCGTCTTCTTTCTTTAATACTCTAATGAAACGTCAGAGCTTCCGCGCTTACAACGAATCGTCTTCTTATTCTAATAATTGAACGAAAGGAAAGTAAGAAAATAAATACAGACAAGGATTAAGAGTAATAATTTATTGAAACGTCAAAGCTTCCGCGCTTTGCGCGGAGGAAGGGGGACTTGATTCAAACATTAAGGATTAAGAGTCGATAATGGAACATCGAATCGTCTTTTTCTTTAATAATCTAATGAAAGGTCAGAGCGCCCGGCCTACGCGCGGAGGAAGGGGAACTTGATTCAAACAAGGATTAAGAGTCGAGAATGGTACATCGAATCATCTTCTTTCTTTAATAATCTAATGAAACGTCAGAGCTTCCGCGCTACCCGCGGGGGGAGGGGAACTTGATTCAAACAATAAGGATTAAAAGTCGAGAATGGTACATGAAATCGTCTTTTTTCTGTAATAATCTAATAAAACGTCAGAGCTCCCGCGCTTCGCGCGGGGGAAGGGGAACTTGATTCAAACAAGGATTACGAGTCGAGAATGGTACATCGAATCGTCTTCTTTCTTTAATAATCTAATGAAACGTCAGAGCTTCCGCGCTACGCACGGAGGAAGGGGAACTTGATTCAAGCATGGATTAAAAGTCGAGAACGGTCCAACGAATCCTCTTCTTTCTCTAACAATTTAATGAAACGTCAAAGCTTCCGCGCTTCGCGGGGCTTGGGGAGGGGGGTGCAACCCGTCACACACTTCTACCTTTTGGTTGCTTTGATCCATTGCCGAAAATATTTTGGCACCTATCATCCCCCCCCCCCCCCCAACCACGGATACAAATCGACACCTCATTTTACAGTTCAAAAGTCTGATTACGAAAATTGCAAAACTAGAGTGAGTAGCCTTTAAAATAGTAATGAACATGTGCATCTGTAAGACATTGGCCTGTATTCTGAAGTCAGGTTTAGTTAAACCCAGGTTTAACTTTAAACCCGGGTTTAACTAAGCCACACTTCAGGTCTAAGTATCATTTCAGTTTCTGAAAGCCAGGTTTAGTTAAACCCAGGTTTAAAGTTAAGCCAAGGTTTAACTACCATGGAGATGTAGTCTGCTTCTCTGCACATGCTCAGTACAGCTCATTCATCTTCAAGGGTAGCTGATATAGGCTTTTTTATAGCTGGATTTCGTGCTGCAAATTTAATAATTTCAATTCAAAATATTCGACACAAACAAATTTCTTTCGAAGCAACCATTGAACGTTATGACGTGATTTTTTGTTTTGTTTTACCCTTTGATTTATTGTTAAACTGCTGAAAAAGTCTGAATCGAGGTGGAATTGATCTTTACGAATAATAAATAATACAACAATCGGCATTTTACAATTTCTGCATGCCCAGATTAGTCAAAACTTCCAGAACATCATAAACATGCTCTAAATAAGATTTAGATGACTAAAAGAGAAACTAAAAATGATAAAAAATACCTTCTTGATGCAAAATAACTAGTCCAAAGTCAACATTGCTGAAGCTCATTTGTTTTTAGTTTTTTTTAGGACAATGGAATCCTTTTTCGAACCGACGTGTCGGGTATAATGATCCCCTTCTCGGTCACCGTGCGCGCATATCATCGATCGTGCGCGCATTTATTCGTACAAGTACACACGGTTTAGAAATATTGCATTGTCCTAAAAAAAAAAAACTCCTAAAATTCGACCATATTATATGAGCTTCAATGTTGACTTTGGACTAGTTATTCTGCATCAAGAAGGTATTTGTGATCATTTCTCTTTTAGTCATTTTAAGCTTATTTAGGTCTAGATCTAGACCTCTAGTGCATCTTTCGGGGCATCTTTAGGATGTTTTGGATGTTTTGACATCATAATATTAATAGACTATGCACGCCTAATCGGTCTAGAGTCTAGACTACTAGATCTAGATCTAGGGCAGAAATTGTAGAATTAGATCTAGATTCTACCCAAAACTCCACTAGGTCTAGAGTTCCGGCTTAATACACTCGTTGGCTCTTAATTATTCTTATCCATGATTGTCTTACAAATATAGATTTAGCTCTTCATTAATTTACTCTTGATTCTAATCCAACCTTAGGCCTTGATCTAGGCCTACAGTTTAATTTTAACTCGCATTTGTTTACATCGTTGGGACGCAATTCGAAAATGTGTATTGCACTCACAGTTTCAAAACTACGTGAGCATAACGTCAAACTAAAGGTATGGGGCTACTATATTTGTTTTCCTCTGCAACAAAGTGATACGTGTTGATTTACTTTGGCAACTTTTTAGTTTCAAGGATTGTCGTACTATACAAATCACACAATCTTATATAAAATATAAAATCTTAAGACTTAGAAAATATTAGGCATAAAGATTCAACAAGCAAATGAAGTATCCAAATTAATGTTCAAACTTGCCGAAGGCATAAAATCGCAAGGCCCACTTTCATCCGCAAGCGATGTGTGTGTCTCTCTATAGTGTTGGAGTCAGTGCAAATCGCTGTTTGTTTGGTATTTAAAAAACGACAGCGATGCAAACAAATCATCGTCGCCATGATTGTGAAAGGTTTTTTTCGTTCCACGAGAGGTCTCTCCGGTCTCATTATTTGCAATAATTCGTCGTAATGCCTTTTAATGGTGTCTTCTTCTCCTATGAATATCTAACAAATAGTTAGATCTGACTTAAGCCAGACTTAAACTAGGTGTACCCAGGTTTAAATATGTGTACAATTTCCACAGAGTTAGACCAGGCTTAAACCTAGGTTTAAGTTAAACCTGATTTCAGAAACGCAAAATTAAACCTAGGTTTAAATCTGAGAGTTAGGCGAGGGTTAGACTAGACTTAAACCTAGGTTTAAAGTTAAACCTGACTTCAGAATACGGGCCATTATGTTTAACAATAAAAACAAAGAATGACAAACATTGAGATGGATGAGCTCTGGATATTATCAGTAGTCTCGGGACTCCATGATATTGACACTGTTTTTTTTTTTTTGACTCGAAATTTGAAAATCGCGCCGGCCGCAAATTCGCTCAGTGGGGGGGGGGGGGGAGTGCGCACCATTTTTTTTTAGGGGGGCGGGAGGGCACCTCCCCCTGTGCCCCCCCCCCCTGGATCCGCCACTGTCCTATATTTGTAATAAGTAGGAAAATTCATTCTTACTCTTCCAGGCAAATATTCATCTCTCTCGTACTATAACCGATACAGGCAGGTTCCTCATTTGTTTTAATAGATTGGACATTTTTTTTAAATACCACATTCTACGTCTATGAAACATGAGAGGGGCACGTTAACACACAAGTCAGGCTTCAGTAATCCGCCTTGGTTAGATTCGAACCCACCTTGGTTTGACAGGCAAATGAGCCAACTCGCCTCCTAGATTTTATCCAGGTATGCGTGCAAAACATAGCTTTTCAACCAGCTATGGCAGACGCACCTCTCATTCAGTTATTTTCTATGATATTTCCCTGCTCTTTATTTCATGTTGCAGAGGCACCCCATAGTGTACGACTTGTGGATGGTCCATCGCCCAATGAAGGAAGGGTAGAGATTTTGTACAACAGCCAATGGAACACCATCTGTGATGATTACTGGAATCTTGAAGAAGCACAGGTTGTTTGTCGTCAGCTTGGCTATAGCACCGATAATGTCGTGGCAAGGAATTCGGCCTACTATGGGCAAGGATCAGGACCAATTCAACGAGCCCAATGTGATGGTTGGGAGTATACCCTGGAATCCTGTACTCTGACTTCAGGGGATTCCGCATGTGGCCATTATGAGGATGCAGGAGTAAGATGCGGTAAGTTTATACTTTCCTTTCGCATGACGAGCAGCTACACTCAGCAAGAAAAGAAAATGGATACTCTCTACTGTTCTAAATGTTTGATTAAGTCCTCAATTAGATATAATAAGATATTTATATCGAATTAAAGAAATATTGGTACTTAAACGACATCAGTTAAGATCAAGTTCTGAATGTTAACGCATGGATGGGCATAAACAGTTTACACTTTGCAAAATTGCAAAACTAGAGTGAGTAGCCTTTAAAATAGTAATGAACATGTACATCTGTAAGACATTATGTTTAACAATAAAAACAAAGAATGACAAACATTGAGAAGGATGAGCTCTGGATATTATCAGTAGTCTCGGGACTCCATGATATTGACTTTCCACCTTAAATCGTGGATGAGCCTAGGATACCTCCAATGATCATCTGTCAGAGACCCGTTTATTTTTAAACGGCAATGCTCACTCGTGGATAAATAGTATGATTCAAATTTCATATCATATTGATGAGGATTAGTTTTTGTTTATTTTGATAATATGAAAGATTAATATAAATTAAATATTTACATGAAAATCTTAACTATAAATCGTTTCCACTCTTTTTTCTTCCTTTTTGCTGAGTGTATTCCAGCGAAAGATAATTTGAAGTGATCGATGTCTCAACTTTCTTATCACTCTAAAAGGGAGACAAAAAAACTAAAATTGATCTCAGAAGTGGCATGGGGACTGGCATTGGTTAATTAGGGGAGGCATGAGTAATACGGTCGCAATTATTTCCGAAAAACAACTCAATGGCACTTCCAATACTCTATGGTAAGTCCCATAGAATAGCTGCTCGGGTTACGTATTACGTCATTCCCATGATCGCATAAGGCTATTTAAGTTGCCCTAGTTTAGTATACCTAAAACAGTTCCTATCGTGTTCGGTCTATACTTGGTAAATGAAATTCAAAAAGATCGTCAATGTAGTTGAGGGCGTTGTGGAAGGCGACCAACCGCCCCAGCCCACAAGATTAACAATATCTCGCCGGCCTGACAAAACTTGTAATAGTATTCACTAGACCGACAGCCCACGAGACCTGATAACCCACGAGATCGACATTGTCGATCTCGCGGCTTTTTGGTCTACTGGTAGTAGTAGTAGTATTTATTTCCGTATAAAAACATAGTAAAAATGCATAAAATACGGTGGATAGCCCACATTCAGCTAACCCGACATGGGAAAGCTGGTCTTCCGTGGGGTCCGAAACAATTACATAAACAAAACAGAAACATAAATACATATATGAACAACAGTAAATACATTTTGAAGAAAGAAAAACAAAAAGAAGTAATATAAAATAAAGGGATAAAATAAATAATTAAAAAAAAAAAAAAAAAAAAAAGTTCTGCAATCTTAGATTTGAATGTATTAACACTAGGGGACGATTTGATATGAGGAGGAAGTGTGTTGTAGGCCTTTGCGTTTCTATACTTGAATGATCTTTTGAGGTAATTTGTTCTCGGTTTGGGTAATTTTATTTGAGCTCCAATTCGGGAAGGGTAGGAATGGGTTCTCAACTCAAATTCATTTCTTAAATACTCGGGGGTTAGATTATTCATTATTTTATACATAAGAACAAGGGAATGATGATTTCTTCTTTTGTCCAACAGTTGCCAACTAAGAGCGTTATGCATTTCCAAAACAGAGATATGAGATTCAGGTTTTATTTTAAGTATAATCCGGCCTGCCCTATTTTGCAATTTTTGAAGGCGATCTGTATATTTCCTGAAAGCTGCACTGTAAATAACATCACCATAATCAAAATACGGAAGGATCAGTGAGCTATATATTAATTTCAGTACCGATTCACTTAGGAATCGCCTTAGTCTTCCTAGAAAGCCTACCATTTGACCAATTTTCTTCAACATATTGTCTATATGTAAATTCCAGTTTAACTTTTCATCAACTAAGACGCCAAGGTACTTGACCTGATGAACTTGATCTATGGAGATGTCATTCAATGAAACTCGGAGGACATTCTTTTTAGATATCATGTGGTTGCTTCCAATGAGCATACAAACTGTTTTTTGACAGTTGACACTTAATTTGTTTTGGCACATCCAGTAATACATATTGTCTAGGTCTGAGTTCAAAGCTAATTCAATTCTATCTATAGAAGGATGTGAGAAGTATAAAACAGTATCATCAGCATACAACTGAACTTGACAGGTTTTTATACATTTTACTAAATCATTTATATATACGATGAAGAGCAGTGGCCCTAGAAGGGAACCTTGGGGCACACCACACTCAATAACTGATTCGAAAGAAAGCTCTGCATTAATAAGTGTCCTACTGACTCTGTCTGACATGTAGCTTTTAAACCATGAACATGGAGTGCCCGAAATTCCTATGTTATTGAGTTTCTTGATAAGAATATCACAATTCACAGTATCGAAGGCCTTTCTTAAGTCCACAAATACAACCCCCGTATACTCTTTCTTATCAGTGGCGTGAAGCCAGTCATCAGTTACTTTTAGGAGAGTGGTACTAGTTGAGTGACGTGGCCTGAAACCTGATTGGGCGGCTGACAAGATATTGTTCTCATGTAGAAACTCCAAAACTTGTCTTTGGACAACCCGTTCCAGTATTTTAGATACACAGGGCAAAATTGAGATGGGCCGATAATTTGAAGGAGAGCTCTTATCGCCACTTTTGTGAATTGGGATGATCTTGGACCTTTTCCATTGTTGAGGAAATTTACCGCTCAACAAAGAGCGGTTGATCAGGTTGGCAATACTCTGTGATATCTCGGTAGCACATGCTTTTAAAACAAAAACTGATATTTTATCTACACCTACAGATTTAGTATTTTTCAATTTGTTTATAACTCCAAACACATCATTTTCGGTTACAAGGGTTAAAGTCAAAACTCTTTATTAATGGTATATTGTTTTCTATAGGGAGAGGCGTATCAGGAATTTCTTTTGCTAAATTACTTCCTACTTCAGCAAAGAAGGTATTAAAAAGATTAGCAGTATCAACATTACTTTCTGAATTAAGCGCAACTATTGGCGTGTCACGTTTCTTATTTGGAATGATAGATTTTAATGTCTTCCAAGTCTGTTTTGGATTTGCACTAGAAAGTGAGAATTTATCAGAGTAGTATTTTCTCTTTGCTTTTCTTACATCAGTAGTAACTTTATTACGTAGTACTCTATATTCACCCATGAGTTTTTCATCTTTAAGTTTACACGCTCTCCGTTTCAGTTTGTCACGCTTTTTCATGAGTTTATAAATACCTGCATTCATCCACGGAGAGCCCCTAGTACTTATTCTTTTTGAACGGTATGGCATGTGTTTGTCAACAACTTGCAACAACAGATTTTGCCATAATTCAACAGCTTCATCAATTGAATTGCACTGGTTTATATACTCCCATTTCTGGTTGCGAATATCATTTCTAAACTCATTACCATTAAGTTTGCTGCAACTTCTAAAGTTAATAAATCTGGGGTGTGATGAAACATTGGCATTCCAAATTAAAAAAACTAATAGAATGGTCACTCATTCCATTATGAAGTACTCCATAACTCTTTACGTTTGGGGAGTTATTAGTTAAGAGATGATCAATCAATGTAGCAGAAGCATTTGTAATTCTGGTTGCTTCATTTGTGTTAACTTGAACTAGAGAATACATATCATTGATATCCATATATTTCTTACTCATACTCGATAAAGGTTTGGCCAGTAGGTCACAGTTTACATCTCCTACTAAAATGGTGTCACAGTTCGTTATGTCAATAAAGCTAAGAAACAGCTCATATAAATTAAAGATTCCAACGTCTGAAGAGGGCGGTCTATACCAAGTTGATATGACAAGGGGTTTTGCAAGCTTAAGATACACCTTTATTACAATTGCTTCTAAATCATCTAAGGTTTCATGCGTTAGTTTCTCAAAATGTAGAGATTTGTGAAGATATATGGCGACCCCGCCTCCCTGTCTATTTCTGTCTTTGCGAACCAAGTTAAAATTGTCAATCATGACTTCATCATCATAAATAGATGCATCTATTTTGGTTTCATTTACAGCAAAAACCTGAATGTTATTTGATTTTACAAATGTCCTTACTTCTTCAATATGTTTGAGAAGACTATTAACATTTAATTGAGCAATCTTAAGACCATTACCTTGCAATTCATGGTAGTGTAAACCCCTAGAGGTGTCCATTCTTGTGCTATTTGCTTTAACATGGACATTATTTAACTCTGGAATAATGGAAAGACCCAATTCATTATAGAAAGGTAATTCCTTAAGAATACAAATGTTGCACTGCCAGCCAAAGAAATCCTCTGACGAATCATCATAGATTTGGGAGGAAATACCAGCACAAATGATGTGAAGCCATTGGTTACATTGAGTACACTTCAATCCCTTTTGATTATTTTTAACAGGTTTCGTACAACAGGCACATGGGTAATTGTAGACATTAAAGACCATACGTAAACAGTTCAAATTACAATTTAAAAAAAAAAAAATACAATATTTAATGTTAAAAAAAAAAAAAAAAAAAAAAAAAAAAAAAATTCAGTCAGTTCGAGTTCTTCAATTTACTTTTAAAAGATCGGTTAGTAATAAGGAAATCAATCGATCGTAGACCATGTCTCATTGTATCTGCAAAGAATTAATTCACTTATAGCAGTGCATGGTGAGTGGCGTGAAAAAGAGAGTTTGTCCGGTATTTTCAATCGTTAGTTGGTTGTCATTCGAAGCACTGACCCGTTCGTCGAGAGCTATCTGTAGAGCTCGTTGGTCGGATTAGTTCCATTGTCACTGTATTCTTCCCCAGGTTTAGTGATGCGTGAACCACAGACTAGCTATACACCCAGGATCTGTCAATACGAAGATTACGTCTATACACACACATTGCGATAGCTCCAATTTAGTTGGCATATCATTACACAGGCATGAACTTCGGGCCACTTAAAAAGCTCTCCTCCAACAAAAGAGGAGGGGCTAACTGAATAATAGAGAGGATCCGCTTAGCGTTAAGACGAGCGCTTAGTTCATTCTTGTAGGATGATGGCTAATGAAGAAGAATTCAAGCTTTGCTCAATTTGTGTAGGTCACCTTCCGTCGTCATGGTGATTCGCTTTTTCGTTTGTTTTGATATGGCGAGGATGCGGCCATCTTGGGTCCATAAAGCCTCAACCTGTTCCCTGTACTTCGTTTTCACCTTCCAGAAAAGCTCCGTTCGTCTTCTTGTCAGACTTTCATGGATATAGATTGCCTCATCCTGACAGTGACGCAATTTTCTCCTATTTCTGTAGATTTTCTCTCTTACATGGTAATTTGTGAACTTTACAATCACACCTCTATTTCTCTTCTCTTTACTCTGACCCAATCTATGGCTTCTGTCAATTTCTCTGGCATCTAAAGCAATGTCTAACTTCTCGGCACACATTTTGATGATAGTTTCGTTAGTGTTTTCGTTCAATTCCTCTTTTATTCCGTTGAATATCAAGGAATTCCTTCTAGAGTATTGTTCCGACTTATCCTGTTGATCTAATAACGATTGCATCTTTGTTTCTAAAACAGTTATTTGAGTGTCTCTCGCCTGCAATTCAAAGTCAATATATTCGCGTAAGTTTTCTGAAACTTTCTTCGTAATCATTGGTGTAATTTCTTCTATCAAAGTTTTCTTAAGTACACTCACCAGCTTATTTATCAAAGTGTCACTCTCCAGGGCTCTGTTCAGTTCATCCCTTATGCTATTCGCAAGCTCTTCAGCTTGCAGTTTCAAGCTGCGAGTTGTAGTCATCATGAAAAGATGTATTATACAGGTCTCCAAAAATCCAAAGATTAGATAAAAATCAATTCCAAGAACATCAGCATACGGAGGTGAACACTTAGAACTGGTAGTTAAAAGTACTCATGAGGCAAATTACACTGACATACACGCTATATCGAGGGATAATACACGGTCTATCGGTCTATCGGTTTGACGGAGCGCTTTAAAAAACACGTCCGTTCATGTCAAAATCGATTGCTTACTGGGATTACCCCGGAATGACCTTCTTCTTGTACGTTGCCTTGAACATTGATACAACATATATGTTTATTCTCCAACTGATTCTTATAAAGGTGCAACGTGAGAAAGAAGAAAATGCAAGTGGCATCGTTCAGTGAATTCAGATTGCATCCCTTACAAATGAGATCAAACAATGATAACACTGAATGACCTTTTTTCCTCTTACGAATTTTATGGAGATAGGTATTTGGTGTCAACCCCCTATTTAATTACAGATATTCCCAATGGGAACATCCAAGAGACTGGTACAATAATTTTGACATTTTGTGTAGTAATATTAGCAATTATACACTTTTCTCTTCTTCTGTGTTTTTTATTTGGGGGGTAGTTCATAAATTATTAATTGGATAGTTCCATTTGAGTTTATCATCTATCAATAGATTCCACATAATTATGTAATGTATATCACGTTTTTTATTTCCGTATTCTGTGCTACAACTTTAAATTAGTATTTCCAACATGACATGTTACGAAACCATGTGAAATTTGGATTCGCAGTCTTTGATATAAAATCACTAGCTTGCACAAATTCGTATTCTGTGCTACAACTTTAAATTAGTATTTCCAACATGACATGTTACGAAACCATGTGAAATTTGGATTCGCAGTCTTTGATATAAAATCACTAGCTTGCACAAATTGTTTTAAACTCTTTAATTAACAAATTAAATTTAGACGAAATATTTAGAACTAATCAATGATCATGAGTTCTTCTTTTCCTTATGAACTGAAGGTATTCTAGCAACTTTCATGTTACTTGGAACTGGTTGTTTGTATGTATATATGTGTTTCTATTGTACTTAAGTTTTTTCTGTCTTGATTTCTTGCATTACCTGTTATAACTGGTGGAAAGCACCTATCTACATTTGTGAACAAGAATGAATACATTTTCAAATAAAAAATATGCTGGACAGATTTTCGTTTAATATAGTTCACAATGATTGGAGTAAAATTGCACGTCCAACCACCTTGATATAAAACAATCCGCGCACTTGTTTAATTCATCATTTAGCAAACTATTTTAATATTCCAGAAAAAGTAAGAAGTTTTGAGGAAGTTATTGATTGTTCGAATTTTGTTGGGGGGACTTTTCAAATGTTTAAAAAATGTACCTCCGCGTTTTACCAATGATATCTCACCACTATTCGCATTGTTTTATTCTTATATGCATACATTCATGTATTTTTGTATGGTTGTAGCGGTGTAGAAGTTTCATGCATTAAAAATGTAGACGAATTAATATCTGCATGCATAATTATGAAGCATAAATTAAAGTTTTTTAACCAGCTATGGCACACGCACATCTGAGCTATCTTCTCTTATATTTTCCACTTATTGCTGAAGGAAGCGACATTTTCCCAACCTTTGATCCATTTCCATGGCAACCGACAACTACAGGCGATGGAATCTATAACGTACGGCTCATGGACGGTCCATCGCCCAGAGAGGGAAGAGTAGAGATGTTTTACAATGGCGGATGGAACACCATCTGTGATAATTTCTTTAATCTTGAAGAAGCACAGGTTGTATGTCGTCAGCTTGGCTATGACACTGATAATGTCGTAGCGAGGAGTTTTGCCTACTATGGTGAAGGATTGGGACCGATTCGACAAGTCCAATGCAACGGTTGGGAGTATACCTTGGATTCCTGTACTCTGTCTTCAGGGGATTTCGTATGCAGCCATTATGAGGATGCAGGAGTAGAATGTGGTAAGCGCATATTCACAGTCAATTAATATCTTACCGAAGAGTTGTCTTGGTCTGCTGGATTATGTTCATGGACTATAAAGCACAAGGTATTGGGTTCAAATCCCTGTCACGGAAGTAATGTCCTTTGCCCTGACATTAAATCTATATCTGTCTCTCCCCACTCACGTGCAGAAAATGGGTAACCAGTTACAGGCACGTACGCAGGGGGGGGGGTTGGGGGTTGAACCCCCCCTTTGGTATTTTTATGTGTGTAAACCCCCCTAAAAAAAACTAAAACCCCCCCCCCCCCTTTGGATTTTTGTTATGCCCATGGCTGACCTAAAAAAGGTGACCGTACCCCCCCCCCCCCCCCAAACAAAGAAAAATGTCAAATTTTTACATTTCGAGACCAAAAAAAAAAAAAAAAAGTATCCTCTTACCCCCACTCCCCCCCCCCCCCCCCCCCCCCCCCCCCCCCCCCCCCCCCCCCCACTGAGCGACTTTTCGGCTGGCTGAGTCGTTGCGATTTGTTTTGGACTCCAAAAAAAAAAAAATAGTGTCCGCTTACCCCCTCCCCCCCCCCCTATGTTTGAATGATTATTCTTTGTCTCCTGTATTCCACTCTCGTAAATATATAAATGACCATAAGATAAGATATATTTAAAATATTAACTACCATACTTCATGATCTTCCCTCCAAACGATCACCCTTTTGTTGTCTTCATCAGTTAGAACGAATTTATATTAAGATAAACGCCTAAAGAGTCTCTCTCTCTCTCTTTCTTTTTTGCTTGCTATTCACTCCATTCAGGAGCACCAACATATTCAACATCATCCCGGGTAATCGGTACGATGTCATTCGTCGGAGTCTCCTTGTTTATTCTGACCCTCATTACCATGGTTGCCGTTTTGTACACCTGCAGAAAACGGCAAAAGCCTACTCCAGTTACGGTAGTGCTTTAGCCAATGTCTACAGCTTCCGCTACGCCTCCACCTGCAACAGAATCCTCTATGACTGCTCCCCTCCAGGTCAACCTGCCCGCATAAAGACCCCCTCTTGATGAAAGATACTGGAACCGAAAATGCTTTAAAGCACGACTACTCTAAATACCAAGTGGCATTTGCCCTTATAGACATTTTTACTTTTTTCTCTATTAGTATGCTTATTTTTACTGCATTCTATGCTTTTCCTTCACAAATTAATCTTTAATTGCTCTGTTTTCATCTTTTTTTTGTCATTTTGTCTCTTTTCTTATTCCTCATTTTTCTATAACCAGTGTAAACCTTTTTCATATTCACATTTTTTTAAATTGACACCGGCCTATTTACGTCACTCTCTCTCTCTCTCTCTCTCCCCCTCTCTCTGCCCTTTCACTCATTTTGATTTCTGTGGGGGTCTCGCTTTGTTTATCTCTTTTTCTCTTTATATCCCTCTTCTTCTACCTCCCTCCTTGTTTTCTGTTCTTATATTTTGAAGAACATCTAATTCTGTTGAATAGATCGGATGACGATGGTTCGTGAAAGTAATAATACCAACCATCTTTAAATTAAGACTGAAATATCATAGTAATAAGGAGGCATTTCCAAGCTTAACCGAAAGATTTCCACAAAGATTTTTAAATTTTGAAATAAGAATATTATTATCATCGCAATAGATATCTGTTTAAAAAATGTACAATCTGTAAACTAATTTGATGTCCTTGCGCAAACGTTGAGTTCCCTATCAATCAAATTTATAGAATATTTAATTTCATATGATATGTACAAAGACACAAACAGGACAAAAAGAACTTGACTTTTCATCCGGGATAACCATCGCCCATATTCTTAGTTTTAATATAATTGTCTTCGAGATTGCCATGAAAAGCTGTAGCGTGGAAGCCTTGCCATGTCATCACTCATGGCAGTCTGTTTGGAAATATGACGAAATAAACAAAAATCAAATAATAGGATTGAAACGTTTTAACGCCACTTTGGACGTATATATTTATGACATTCAATGTAATAAGTTGTGTCTATTATTGTCAATCCATCTTATGATATAAAATTCATACAAACTCATGTTTTTCACGGGAATTCGATATAATCTTCCCAGATGTTAATCGTTTTATATATTAATTTTATTTCTACAGACTGTCTAATGATTTTTATGTAGTGTTTTTATATTTGTTCATAAAATTGCAAGCTAGATATGTATGACCATGTACTCATTGTTCCAAATAATATGGAGACAAAAGCTAGGTTCAGCCCTTTAACATATTGCAGGTTATAAAGTCCCCCATAGAAACTTTGTATGAAATAATGAAAACTCAAATTTGTTCCCGTTTTTAAGGGCCACACTTTTCGTACATAACCAAAGTGTCTAATCAGTCAAATATTAGAAGATTTTCTCTTGCGCAGGAGGGAGTGATATTATTCCTAAGAGTTGCTCTATTTCCATGTGTTCTTTAAAATGATGTGAAAGGACGGTAAATAATTGGGAAATGTGAGCCTTCCTAAAACAAACAACTTTTAACTTTTGTATTCAATTATATTTGCCTTTACCCTCCTTATGTCTTCGATTACAAATTGGAAAACTGCCTCCAAAAGAATCAAAAGTAGCACATGTCAGTACGTATTGTTATGCTAAGCCATCGCTTGAATTAATTCTTGTAAATTGTGAATTATCATGTAAAGCGCGTGATAGAATGATACGATTGCCGTAGTAAAGTACAGTAATATGCTGCAATATTTGAATAAAAGTGCGCTTAATGCTTTTCCTATTATTTCTTCTCATATGATTATATTCTATATGTACGATTTCGGGATTAGTATCCGTTGCATTATATCTTTCTGCATAGTTTTATATTACTCGATAAATGCTGGCTTTCAATAAAAGTAGTATCGCGTCTCATGTGTCATTATTTTTACTGTACAGTACCTTGAAGCCTACATCGCCTGGAGATATTTAGACGGATTTTAGTGTTACATTTATCCCATACTGGTCTGTGTGCACCAGCTAGGAGATCGATGCGTGTGGGCGCGCGGATGTGTGTGCGTGTGTGTGTGTGTATTGCGTATTATAAGACGGGTTCTAGAATCTAAGCAATCCGATTAGTCAATTGACATCACGTGGGCGTGCATTTATTTTTTCCACCGTGCAAAACGTCTCCTAACAAAATTGATTACCGATGCTCGATATTTGCCGATATCCCTTTCGCGTATTAAATTCAGCCAAATTTAATTTGTGCGTAATAATTAATTGGTCTTTGAACGGGAGGAATCCCCTTGCAGGGAAATGGTGATTAAAAATCTTTTCTTGAAATCTTTTACTTTGTAGAGTAACATTATGTAGGCTATCTAGATTATGTACTCAAAATCTAGACTGTATTGTAAGAATGTATTGCCGACCCGTCTTATCAAACAAATAATGCACTGTTTCGCTCGTACTTTGACGAATAGAGGGTACCGCAAGCTACGTTAAGCTGCAAATTGCAATATTTAATTTCCCGCCAATCATCGTGTATTGCCTTCAATTGTCGCTGACGAATCCGCTAGCAACCGCAGACCGCCGAAATTATCAGTCGCGTCCGTCGGCAAATTTGCAGCATGTTGACAAATTTGTGGCGGCAGAAAAATTCGTTGAGATTCCGTTCAGATTTCGTTAAAGACCGCAACCATCATTTCCTTGACGTTTCCATACCGTACGATTCCATCTCGAGTCGTTTTGAGGTCGTCACAATTTCGTTGGTAGTCTTTGTCGTTGTCGTTTTGACGGCAAAACAACAGCAAGTGACATCACACCTCGAACCCTGACAACACATTGCGCGGTAAGTAACGAAATTGTAACGACCTTGGTGCGACGATGGATTGCGAATTTTGGCCTGAGGGTGGCGGTTGATGACTGTTGATGGCGGGTCGTTTGCGAGTACCTGCGGCATTGCAACGGTGGTCTGCGATGGGTTACGATTTTGCAACGATTTTAAACTTTAAGTGCGATTTTGCACGTTATGTGACGTCAGGGACCCGCGCACACAGGCTTTATTGTCGGCCGCTGAGTCACGTCATCGTCGCCGCAACCGACCGTTCCTTGCCGCCAGCCAATCCGCTGCCAGCCGTCTGACCTCGTTCCTTGTTGCCGGGCTCCGTCGAGACATCGTCACTCGCCGCCCAGAAAAAGTCCGATATGGGTCGCTAGATTCCGTTCCCCGCCGCAGCCATTCGTTCTTTGCCGTCGTCGATGAAGGTAATTTCCACCCGTCAGCGAATCTTGGTTTTCCCCCTTTTTGCCGTCGCTTTACCGCCAAAATGTTGTGATTTTCACGTCCGCCGCCTTTCGCGGGGTCTTTGCCGCTACTACTATATTTGAACCGGCCTTTAGAGCAGTTCCAATGCACTCAGGTTAGTCAGTGCCAATAGTGATAATGCACGCGCCCGCAGGGCAAATGCATTATCGCTATGGGCACTGACTTAACTTCGTGCACTGGAACTGCCCAAACCCACTCGCAACAATGCATTATTTGTATATTCTACGTCCATAATTTTCACGTTTTAATTGATCTACATAATTTAGTACAAGAGTTTGTCATTCATGAACCAAGATAAATCCGTCTATTAATATATTTACTTAAAGCCCCACTGCACTATGTGTACCTACTTGCTCCCTCTATATAGCAAACAATGCCTAAGCGGTACCCGTTGGTCCCCCATGATCCCCTTTTTCTTATATTAATTGAGAGCTGAGTTGATGGGATAATCACATGTCAGTCATCAGGCTGGGAGGTCTAATCCATCCTGGCCAAATTAGTGCAGACAAGCCTTAAAGCCTTGCCACTTTCATTGGGGCCAGGACCCGATTCACTTGTGTTGTCTGAATTCTAACACATTTCCATCGATTGCGTCTCTTGCAAATAAACCATAACATGCTGAATCTTGATGATGGGTTAATATAGGGTAGGTGCAGGGAATTGGAGACCGCAGGGAATTGAAGACCACCAGGCTTGTTGGCTCCAATATTGCTATAGCGCCATTTGTGGCCTTTAACAACACTACTGCATATATCCAATTCATTTCGAAGACTACAATGTGCTCTTTCTCCGAGAAAATTGGCAAAATTGACCACGGTATCCAAGTTTGATCGTAAAATTTTGCTTTGATATAAAAACACAATTTTCACCGAATGTTGTGGTGTATGCAGATATTTACGGGTGGGCTCTTAAAAAGTAGTTTTAAAATAAAGTTTATGAAGTGTGCCAACCATCACAGAATACTTTATGGCCATTGTATGTTGTGAATGGGTGTTACACAGCACATTATGAATGGTGTCTGATCAGAAATGTGTGCAGGTAATGGGGGACACCAGGTCCAAGATTTATTATTATTATTATTCATTTATTAGTATATAATGATCGACCAGCAACACAAGGCTGAAAGGGTCAATTTACAAAGGTATAGTGATGTAAATTATATACATGTACAATAGTATTACGAAGCATAGTAAATAAATCTGTAAGATAATGAAAATACAGCAGAATTATATTGCGTTCGTTTAAGTACATTACGTGAAAGGATGTACTAGCAGAAGATATACAAGAGCAGGGGAAGGTATATGGCTCAAGAAAGTGAGAGTGATAAAGCGAATGGAGTAGAGAGAGAGAGAGAGTGGATGGGAGAAAAGGGGAAGTACAAAGAGAGAAAGGAAGAGAGAAAGAGAGATATAGAGAGAGAGAGCAGGGAATGGAATGATCATAATTTAATAAATATAATATTCCTAATTACATGTAATACATTAATGAAAATTAAGAGAGTCAGATTTCGGCGAGACAACACTAATCATCATACAAGTACATGCTAGAAGAGAGAAAAGGGAAGGTTAAAAGAAGGAGAGAAGTTTGAATAGAGAGAAAGAGGGAGAGAGAGAGATGGGGGTCGTTTGTTGTGAATGTCGAGTATGCCGATGACAGTCAATGACCCGATGCTGGTTGGTTAATTGTCCATGTACAGAAATATTTTGGGCCACATTGTTTTCAAATCGTTTCAAAATTACAGTAAGTTCATTGGCTGCATATATCTCTTTCAAAAAGTGTTTGAACTAACCATAACAATCCCATTTTAATTCAAATTGTATTTAAAATGTCTTGATTTGTAACGGTCTTTTATTACCTGCACATGTAGGTAACGAGAGACCTTTGGTGCTGACGTCATTAATCATTGTTATCTTATTAATCAGTTAAATCATGCCCACGATTTTGTTACCAAATAAAGAGAAGAAGTTACTGGAGAGAAAACAAAACTTTCTGTATGTGTAATATTTTTCATGTTTATGTAAATTATGTAAATGTGCTTAAGGGTCTCTAATTCCCTGCACATACCCTGACCCCCCCCCCCCCCCCTCCCCCCACTCCCTCCCTCCCTGAAAATTGAATGTATTCCCTCTATTAAGGGGATTCATGAATTCTGTCTTGTCCTGATTAAGTTTCAGTTTATTAGCTAACATCCATGACTGAAAATCAGATATACAGTGTTGTAGTTTGCGCAGTGTATTGTTTATGCTTTAGGAAACCTTTCGGATTACATGCGCAGTATATCTGGATGTCCTCGGCATAAATGTGGTGTTGGACATTATATTTATACAAGATATCTACCACTGGCTGAATGTATATGTTAGAGCATTGAGGGCCGATCACAGAGCATTGGGAGACGCAAATATTCTAGACAAAGTTCGTCGGAGGTTAAAATCATGTATGTTCACATGATATATGCGATGTTGAAGGTAGGACTTAAACCAGGCTAGTGCAGATCCAGTAATTCCATACCGTTGTTGTAATCTGTTGAGTAACAAACTGTGATCGACCGTATCAAAGGCAGCCGACAGATCAAGAAGGATCACGGAGAGTGCCTGTTGATTGTCTTTGAGCAGGGCTCCCACTTAGCCGAGTTGGAGCCTCGAGTTGTGGCGAGCTGGCGCGATCTTATGGCAAGCAGTTTTATGATTAATTTTTTTTCTTGATATCAAGAATTCAATTCTTGATATCACGAAATCGAATTCCTGATATCACGAAATCGAATTCTTGATATCAAGAATTACCATTGCTTTACAACGTAGAATTATTTCTTGATATCAAGAATTGATTTCTTGATATCAATAAATAACAAAACGGCTTGCCATAAGATCGCGCCAGCTCGCGACAACTCGAGGTTTCAACTCGGCTAAGTGGGAGCCCTGCTTAAGGCTCTGCATTTGGCTTCATGGACGCAGATCATTGCAGTATATGCGCTATGATGAGCCCTATGCTGACTGAAGCGCATCCATGAGTTGATTGGACTCGACGTGTCTTGTTAGCTGACTTGAAGTTTGACTACGTCGGCCTTATGCAAAAAGGGCCTAATTAGCCTGATTTGGGGGGTTATTGAGTTATTAACATCACATTGTAGATTTCAACATTCTCTTTAAAATGATATGCTCCACTTGTTGAAATTCGATTTATTTATGAAGATAATTATGAATTTCAAAAGGCCCTGAACGCGTATCTCATCTTTTTCCTTACGCCAAAAGGGCCTTAACATACACGGCAAAAACTTTATCAATGACAGATTATTTCGTTATTTCTATTTTTTAATAATTCAATAAACATCAATAGAAACACCATTAAAAACACAATTAGTCCACAATAGACACAATGTACGCAGAATAATCACTGAAAGTATATATCATGAATTTAGCTCATGAATTCTGAGTGACATCTAAGTTAGATGTGGATGCATGAAATGCGACTGACTCATGAAATACGCAGATGTCAACGTATGGGACTGTAATGAAAATAAACGACGAAAAAGATGTCCTAAATGTACGATCTCTACAAAATTACTTCACCGAAAGCTGCATTACATTAGTAAAAATATTCAGATATCAAAAATACTTTTTCTAACATTTTAATTAATCAGTTTTATCAGTTTTCGTGATCCAGTAGCCGTAGCAGGGGCTTTCTGGCAAACCAAAGGTGTCGCGAAACAAGAACAATTCTCTATGCCAGAAGGGCGCTCACTACGCGCGCGTACGATAACGGCAGGTTATGGCCCTTCTTGCATAAATACGCTTCATTCAAGCCATATGCCAAAAAGCCCCTAACGTCTTTTTTGCAAATAGCATGAAAACTTCTGAATACTTTATAACAAATTTAACACATTTCATGTAAAACTTAACAACTTAATATATTTATCGAAATTGACTTCAAAAAAATGACCACAAGCTTTTGATTATTAGAGAGGCTAAAACGCGATTATCTCGGAATGGTCAAAAGCGATTAAGGCCCTTTTGGCATGTCTAGTAGTTTGACTTTTCAGCCGACAGAACGTTCCTGTTAGACCATGGGGGGGGGGACGTTCAAATGATGCGGCTATTTTTCAATTTTCGTGGGTCGCCTTCTGTGACCCGAAGGGGTATTCAAAGGTGCTGAAACCAATTATGAATGTTGCCATGTGCTCCCGGTAAAGATAAAAGCGTTCTTTGATGCCTATTTTGGGGTACAATTTAGGCCAAATAACAAAAATAACGTGTTTCTCGTCGGGATTTGAAAAAAAAGAGGAGACAGGGCATTACTATTGTGCTATTTTTTGCTATTTTTTTCCAAGATGGCTGCCATGCTAATTATAGCTGGTCAAGCCTATTTATTTACAGATATTGTGCTATGTGAGTATACTGATGGAATGTATGACAAAACAAATTATTTGTATCTCTTTAGAAGCTATTTAAACAAAATGAATATCACAGGCATTTTTTTTGGGGGGGGGCTTTATTTGGGGGGGGGCTTTTAGTAAATAGTATTTTTTTTAAAGGGGGAGGCGGCGGCCACACAGGAGACGGGCGAGGACAAAGAAAACGCACCTCATTTGTTATTTGGCAGTACACTACAGAACCAGGTATTGTTTTCTGTTTTCTTAACAACATTCCTTGCCAAAGTGGACTGTTATTTAAAAAATAAATCTTGAATTCAGTATCTAAACTTTTACATATACATCAAATACCTTTCATAAAGATGTTCTGAGACTTGGAAACCAATCTTTAGTTTGGATCATGTCAAAAATGGACGATGAGTAGGATCTTCTCAGGCCTTTTATTATAAGGTTCTAACTTCTATTAAATGGTCTATGTGTGAGCAAATGAGCTTCATTGCAGCTATTTTTAATATAGGTATAACGTAAGATGACAGTTTTATGCTGGAGGACCACATATATCCAGGGTGAATGTGTTTTTTGTCCAATCTTGGTACTGTCAAGAAGCAGTGGTGGGTCCCGGATTTTCTAGCCTGGGGAGGGGGTGGGCCGGAGGGGTCATGTTTTAACATTAATCCCAGTGATGGAATGAAATAATTCTCACTCGTTCTAACATTTTCTTTGGGGCTTTTTTTTAATATAAAGTCAAATTTTCCTTTCAGATCATTGTGATATTGTGATGTAAACAAACTAACAACAAAATATAACAGAAACACAAGGATTGAGGAGAGCTCTATAATAGCTTTCATTTTAAATAGTAGAAATTCTTGATAGCAACCCCCTTAGGTTAGTGTGTCATTATTATTTATGTTCTAACACTGTCAGATTATTGGTATGTTCTCTTATGATAAAGGTATTTGAATAAAAAATAAAATAAAAAAAGTGTCAATCCGCAGTATCATTTTGTATTTTGTTCGCTCAGCAATTCAACTCAATATACATCGTAACCAGATGCATAGCATATTTCTTGTTCAGTGTAAAGGGTGGTCTCATTATCTCCTTTCTTTTCTTTAAGTTTTGTTTTTCGTGTCCCTCTGATCTTTTGAAAATTTTGCTTATCAAGTGGGAAGAGGAATATCCCCTATTTCCCCGCATTTATGCCACTGGTTACAATGATTAAAACAAATCATCCTCTTAATCACTTCAAAATACGGGTTAGCATATTAATTCGCAGAACAGCAACAACCATAAATATAACAGAATACATACACTGTTGGTCATAATGGTGGAATAATTATTTTTACCCCAATTTATTGAATGATTTTGACAATGATTTATTCCTAATAGATCTAGATAATAGTATACATTCTCAGACTTTATTGAAGCCAAAATGCAATGAATTATTGAAAATTTATTGCATTTTCTTTTTTTTTCTTTTTTTGTGTGGGGGCGTCGACGTACCCTAGCGCCCGCTGCGTACAGTCATGATTCATTGGCTAAGCAATGGCCTCGTTACTGTGAGCCCCCAGGATCAAAACCGTGTCGTTATGCTATATTAGTGCCCTTTTTTGAGGTATTAATCCCCATTACGGTCAGTTATGACTTAAGGACGTAGGTTCCCTAGTTGATTAGCATTGTAGCACACACATGCTTTAGCAGTCACGCAAAACAAACACTCCCTTAATTGTCATTCAATAAAATCTGAGAATGTATGCTATTATCTTGATCTATTAGGAATAAATCATTGTCAAAATCATTTTATAAATTGGGCTAAAAATAATTATTCCACCATTATGACCAACAGTGTACATTCCCATACATATAACTGTTCAATAATCAATCAGCATTGGCGTAGCTACCACCAAAAATGAAAGGTCCTTTGAACTCTAATGATGTACATGTACTTCATGATAATTCAGCAAATGTAAACAGGTACATTGCATTTATTTAATCAAGGGTTTTTATGACTCCATTATGAAAATTCTTTACTTGTTAAAATTGAGCACTGAATGCTCAATTTTATCTAGTAAAGCATTTTTATATTGAAGTGATAGAATTTATATGTAGCAAAGAAAACCAAACAAAGTACTTGTTTTTTTTATTGATATATCATAATTTCTTCCGTTTAGCCTCCATTAAAATACATGAACTTTAATCGGTGATGTCTACACGGACCAATGACATAAGACCTTTTGACTCACGGGCAACTACAAAGTCTACTAAAGGTGAAGCCACTCCTCTGTGATGGTCCTTTGACATGCTATGTGAGCCGAGATGCAGCCAATATGTGACGAAACTGACAGACATTGTTTCGTGAGGGCAGTCCATATAGCGATTTAAAGAACCCAATATTAGAAGTTTGCCTGGAGCAGTGTTCAAATCATCAAGGAGGTCATCACATTCTGACAGAAAGGTTTAGGATAGATGAATAATTCCTAGGTGGTTGTCCATAAACTACAACATAGTCAATTTGGCGACATCCATCAGATGCATCAGATGGCATATTCAAACGATCAATTGCCGATTTTGGGAGGAGGTACAAATTGAGGTTGACTTAGAGAGAATCCCATGCCTTCTCCTCGACGACAATTCTTCAGAGGAATATTAATGAAAGGGTAGCCGATGGAGTTATTTTCCCAATTCAAACATTATCCTCTTTACGTAGCAATGTTTCAGTTGGACAAAAAACATCGATGTAATTCTCAATAGCATAGTCACACAGAAAATAGATTTATTTCTGACTGATCTAACATTCCAGTTACATGTGCAAAGCATACCATCCGATTTCATAATCAAGCCACTTGCAATGGATGACATTTTGCTTCATCGAGTGCAATGACCTGCACGCCGCCCTCTTCGGAGAAGCCAAAGGCCATTTTCTATCATCACATCATATGCATATGTGGGGACTTTAACGTTTTTAACAAATTTAACAAAGGGTTGTTCTGATCAAGCTACATTTGTATGTAGTTAAAGACTACAATTTTCTAGTTTGCATAAAGTAAAATTAATACTTTCAAATGATACGATGTTGTCATGCATTACAGAGTCAAATCGTTTCGTAAAACGGTGTGTTAAAACCAACCTGTTCCATTTTTTGGTTAAATTATGAATATGTTAGGGACCTCTACAAACTTGCCCTAAAAATAAACTTTACTAACATAAGACTATTTCTATGTACCCATTTTGATAATGGCAAAAAGGGTAATCCCCTCCCTAGAATACAGAATGGTCGAGTATTCGTGGGGGTGGTTTTTTAAAGCATACATTACTCACTCTGTTCTTCTGCCTTTACCATCCTAGAAGTCCCCAGAACCCAAACCACCATTACGAGGTTCGTGCATTTGTGCATGTTGCACCAATCCTCTGGAACAAGCTGCCAAGTGACATTCGAAACATTCAATACCTAGAAACCTTTCAAAAAACATGTTTAAAAGGTTTTATTTACTCAGAGTTACCGTTATTATGTTGTTTAAATTTGTGTTATTTTGTGTTGTATAGCGCCTTGAGTATGTTATTAGATAAGTACGTTTTATAAGTATTTATTATTATTATTAAAAACATGGAGGTGGTACTTTGATGATTATATAGAGACATCCCCATAATCTAGCTTATATATTTACCCCGCCCCAGTGGTGACAAAAAAGGGAAAACATAACGCACACATAATCCTATCGTAATTTGTCCCCCTTGTGGGAAATTTGCCCCCTCCCCATCAACTGAGAGTCAAACTGATGAAAATTTACTTTGGTGGTAGAAGTTGGCGGGGATGGGGGGGGGGACTTGGGATAATTCATAATTCAAATCAAATTCAAATTCAAATGTTATTGATTTAAATTCTTTTTTTTTACATTACGAATTTCAAAATTATAGTGTAACATAGATATAAATAGGCTATAAATTGAATGAAAATAACCAGGAATGACAACAAATAACCTTCTACTGCATGTCTCTTCTGGAATATAATACAGGGATAAGAATCAGTTATTTTACTGGTAATACTTTTTACAATTTGTTTTTCTTTTCAATAAAAAGTAAAAAGAAAAAAGAAAGTTCACAACATAACGGTAAGACAATATATATATATATATATATATATATATATATATATATATGCTTTATGATTACTAACCTCTCCTACGAGATGACTCCGACAATAAGACTCTATGGGAGACAGTGAGCATGGGATGATATACAGTGCGTCCCAGAAAAAACGTAACCGAGAATTGTCGATGTTTTATCATAACTTAGTCTCATTCATAATTAAGAAATGACACATACTTAGAAAGCTTAGATCCTCCTCTTTCATTTGATGCAACTCATATGATGCATATTTCACGCATGAGTGATTAACATTAATTTGAAGAGAGGAAACCAAAAAGTCATTTGGCGGACGTTATCCGAACTTCAAAGAGAAAATCACATTTCTGGAAAGTTCGTTTTCTGCCCTTTCACATGACACCTCAATCAAGAAAAATGAGCTAGGTATATCGAAGTTCTGTTTGTTTAAAGTTATGCTTGCATTTCCATAATTTGGTTAAACGAATTCGTTTGTCACTGGCTGCCTGCCGTAACAACAAACGGAGTTGACTAAAGACTTAACTCCGCTTCGTTGACAATCAGCCAAGCATCAAGTCTTTCGTCTTCTTTGTCCATGGCTAATCGTCAACGAAATGGAGTTAAGTCTTTTGTCAACTGTGCTTGTTGCTACATATAGTAGTTCATTAGATAAATAAATGTCGTTTAGGCACAGTTTCTTGGGAAAATTGCCAGTGACAATTAAATAATGCCTCAGGCGTGGAGAGCGTGTCTCTAGGTCCACTGTCATATTAAAGCAAGTGTGAATACCTTAGACTGCACGAGTACAGCTCATACTGGATACGTCACTCGTCTCCTAAAAAGCTTGTTTTTACACTGCACTTCTGTCTCTCTCTCTCTCTCTTTCCCATCTATATATATATATCGCTCTCTCTCTCTCTCTCTTTCTCTCTCTCTTGTTGTCTATTTCTCATTTCTTTCTCTCTCTCTCTCTCGCTCTCTCTCTCTCTCTTTCTCTCTCTCTCTCCCTCAATCTTGCTGTCTTGCAAAATCACCAGTTCTCTATACATCACTTTCTATGCCCCTCTCGCTCCACATACATACACTGGAGCAAGCACGTCTTGAAATAGCACGCTAAAAGTTGCAATCAGATATTCTCCTTCTAAAGCTTTAGGCAGAGAGAGTTTAACACATGGGAAAGACATTGACTGACATGATAATAATAACGTGATATGCATCTCTTGTTTTCTCAATTATAGACTTTATTAAAGAATAAGGATTTACAATATAAACTCAAGATTGTCTACCAAATGCAAGTAAAATTGAAAATGTATTTGGAGATGTTTCACTGTTTATTGGTTAACGCATGTCTGCATACGATCTGTCATTTTGATGCGTCAGCCGGATCCATCAAGTTTAATTATTGGCCCATGCGCTAATTGCCTTCACAGGCTTTGTAAGTGTAGGTAATAGCGCAATCAAAAAGACGCCAATATCAAATTGTAAAAACCTAATATGTTTGTTAATATATTATATTTGATCATGCAAGTTAATTTTATTACATTTTTATTTTGTTTTACATGTATTTTCCATTGGAAATACAAAATGAAAAGATGAACCCCCAAGAAACAAAAATTGCATTGGTTGAGTGAAGCTGGGAACAGACTGAATAAATATAATGCCATTATAAAAATTGTTCAATTGACATATACAAAAGTAGTATAAGAATATACACAGATATAACAATAAATATAACAATTTGCACTACAATCCAAACATCGCACTTCAATTTTATTATAAATACGCTGTTAAACCCCCTTCAGATAAGAAACGACAAAACTGCTGCGTTTGTTTTAATATGTTGCCGTAAAGTACAATACGCGTCACATTTCTGCATGATATGACATAAAGTTCAGTGACAATGACAATGACAGTGACAATGACAATGACAGTGACAATTTATTCTCATGTCACCCACATGGGGTATTGGAGAAGTTTACAATCAAGTTTACGCGCAAGTCTTTTGTTGCGCGTAGTTGCCATTCTTGCCGTGTACACTTAAAAAACAACGGCGGTTTTGTCTGCGGCTGTTTTTTCCGCGTCATATCTGTATGAGCCTTTACGGTGCAGGGCTTAGCTTTGAAACTTCGCCATTGATAAAATCGCGATGTTGGCTGAATCCTGATGTTAGGATTGTAGTATGAAATGGGTCTTATAATGACAGTACGAAATGAAGATTTGTTTTCAGAAGCAGAACGAGTCACAATCTCAATCTTCGGAAGGTCTACTTCGCGAGCGAATCTCTCCAATCATATAACTTAACAATGATCTCATCGAAAGCTGGCTGGAGACAAGCCTTCACTCTATCCATGTACCCCTTCATCTTTGGGTTGTCTTTAAAGATGTCACGACCGTTCACGGTGAACTGCGCAAACTGTAGAAATAGTTTGACAAAAAGAAAAAGAAAAAGAAAGAAGACGTTATAAGACACAAAAAATACAACAAAAAAACGATTATGAATCCTCTGCCGAGTGTGAGTTTCTGACAGGTCTATAATTACAGGCGTATGAGGAAGGCGGGAGAGTGGGGTGTGGTGGGGAAGGGGGTCTGCTGCCCCCGAATATTTGAAATTAACCATATAAACCGCCATCTGACACTAGGCACCCATCCTCTCATATTTGGACAACCGCTACCAGAGAGGTGCTTAACCCTACTGTACTGGGCTATTTTGAGCACCTCATGACTGGGGGAAGGGGGGGGGGCTGTTTTAATTCATATCTCCCACCGCTTAGGAAGAAATACATCTAAACCTGTATTCATATTTCTGCTTGTACATGAATAAATGCAATTATAGCACTTTTTGATGACATGCGCATACTAATTGTTATGTAACACCTTACAGGTATATCCGATTTCGACGAAAATGGTATCAAAATGTGCGTAAGACTTGAGGAAAAAAGTCATAAAACGACAATTCAAAATTCCAAGCGGTTGCGGCGCAATCTCCGAAAATGTCGAGGGGGGGGGCTTACGATTGTCCACGGATTTATTTTTCCGTAAATAGCTCGTAAATAGCTCGTAACAATCCGTAAGTATCGCAAACCGCTCGCAACAACACGTAACGATCCGTAAACTGCTCGCAAGAATCCGTAAATGACTCGTAAGAAAGAAAAAAAGCAATTTGTTAGGGTTAGTTTACGATTTGTTTATGGATATTTACGGATTATTACGAGTGCTTATGTATTATTTACGATTTCATTGTTACGGGTTAATACAAGCACTTTACGTATAGTTACGAGTACTTTCCGGATAGCTACGGATACTTTACGTATACTTGCGAATTGTTTACGATTTGGGTAAAGGTATAAAAACTGCAAATTCGAACACTTATTTTTCAGTTGTTATTATTTGGTTACAAATCGTAAGGACTCGTTAATACTCGTTACTAACTCGTAAATTTTCGTGACAACACGTAAACATGTCGTAACTAACACGTTAGTTGCTCGTAGTTATTCATGACAACTCGTACCGAATCGTGGAATTTTGCCGTAACAACACGTAATAACTCGTAATAGTCCGTAATAAACCGTAAATAGCTCGTAACTACTCTTTACTAGGTTGTAAAAGTGGCCAAATCGTAAGGATCCGTGAAAGATCCGTGAATTTGCGCGATCCGTAAGGACTCGTAAGAAAAATCCGTGTATGTGAAGGGGGTATAAATGAATTATGTACTACTAAGTACATGTATAATAATTCGATTTATATAATGAGGAGTTTGTCACAAACTAATTTGCGAGAAAGTGTCGAGTAGAAAACATTCCCTTAAATTCGGAAATCTGTCTTGCCGACTAATAATTGCAGGTAGATCAAAATTTTCTGACAGGTAAGTTCATCCCTCATTCCTATACACTCACTGCTGATCCTTTTGATTGTAATCTCAGGTAAATTAATTATAATGATGACGGTAATGATGATAATAAGGTACCCATTTACTACACTTGAGTAGAGAGTAGCAAATGTAGATTACTGTCTTTTCAAAGGACGTTAGTGCCGCGGCGGGGCTCGAACCGGAAACTATAAGTGGTGACGTATCCACTGGATTACGACACCCCTAGAAAGACCTATACGTTACATAGGTATACATTACCTCACAAACAGCCATGATATCCGCGATTGATATTTCGTTGCCGCAGAGGAAGTTATTATCTTTCAGGAAACTCCCCTCGATCTTGTCTAGACCTTGCTTGAGATTCTCTGCCTCAGTCTTGACTTTTTCCTGATCAACAACAGGAGCAAATACCTGAAAACCAATACAAAGAACAAAGGAAAGAATATCACAGTTTGGGGGTTAATATTCTGTATTTCTATAGTGTGTCTTTTTTGCCTTTTGAAAAAAATATCTTTCATTATCTCCATTCATTGTCAGAGTATATAATAAATGATTTTAGGGGGAGTGTAGATATAGCCATTGCTTTGAAATGTTGATTTAAAAAGGGCATTGGCTGGAAAAGAAACAAAAAGGATGTTAGCCGTATGAATAGAAGAACTTAGTACTCTTACTTCCGAGAAGATCTGACTGTCGCCTGTCAAGATCGGATTGAGAGGATTGGCGAACATTAGCTCGAGTTGCATAATATGTTTAGAATAAAGAATGTAAAGAGAGGAAGACAAAGAGAAAGACAAACAAAGAGAAATAAATTAATAAATACATAAAGAGGGACCGGAAAGAAGCCAGAGAGAAAGAGAGGTAGAGAGAGAGAGAGACAGAAAGGGAGAGAGAGAGAGAGAGAGAGAGAGAGAATGGAACGGGGGAGGAGATATGTCCGGGGGGCGTCTTATTTTTTCGTACCACGGCGAGGCCAGATTCCAGTATGTACTCATTTTCATACATAACAAGCTACGTAAGCTTGCAAAGTGGTCACAAACAATCAGACTTTGATTATTTATTGCTTTGCCTCACTATTTATAAAGGCAAAAAACTAAATAAACTGAGATTTGAACCCTCAAGTCAACGTCAAAGTGCTATTAGTAACACGCTGTACTTACCGATTGAGCTGACGATGAGTTGATGAAGAATTGATTTGTATAATAACTATCACCCTATTGACCACCCAACCGGATTCCATGTGCGCATGCGCTGGTTTCCTTCGCGAGTGCGCATGCGCAGGTTTCCCTCGCGAGCTCAATCTGGCCTCGCCGTGGTACGAAAAAATAAGACGCGTCCGGGGGTTGGGCATGGTTCGGCTTGGAAAGACGGGGAATAAAAGTTGGCATAGTAAAGAAAACATGAACTCTGAGGACGCTTGTGGAAGCCCAAATGCCCAATAATTCGAAAAAATCACTTTATCGCCGATAAACTCAGTATTTCGAGCAAAAAATCAATGTTTATCGCGAAAAGTTAGTTCATCAGTCGATATGCAGAGCTTTCGCTCGAGAAAAAAAAAACATTTCCCGTCGATGAATTGAGCATTTGACTTGCCAAAGACGTCACAACGTAAAGTTTATATATACCTCAGCCACGAAGAGTGCCATACACTTGCCCCTAGTGCCTGTATGATGAAAGGCGATGTACTCATTCACACGTGCACGGGACTTCATGTCCTTAGGGTACCAATTATCCTTAATCTTATCGGCATACTTGTTAATCAGGTAACGGAATATGGCCACCCTACGAAAAGAATAGACAAACAAAATTAAAGAATAAAATATAGCGACTCTGCGGACGTGTAGTCAAAACAAATATAGGGGAGATCTTACCCAAAAGGTCATACAATACCGTTAAGGGTATTTTTATTTTTCATATTGACTTAACGTGTTGCTTTTTGGAATTGGTCCTGCTTGAGGTATATAGTATATACCTCACATTCAGACGACCGTTGCTGTTCATACTACTACTGCTGCTACTACTACTACTACTACTACTACTACTACTAATAATAATAATAATAATAACAATAATAATAGTAATAATAATAACAATAAAACCACTACTAGTACTACTATAATTCTACTACAAACTAGCATGTCTACTACTACTACTACTACTACTACTACTACTACTACCACTACTACTACAACAACCACCACTACTACAACTAGTACTACTACCTCCGCTACTTCTACTACTACGCCGTGAATACTTCCACTACTACTTATACTACTACTACTACTACTACTACTACAACTAGGAATAGTACTCTTTCTCTTATTTCTACCATTATTCCCGGTGCGAGGTGAAAGAATTATAATTTTTATGTATATATAATTCATTTGAAATTATGATCATGCTGGGCCTATATCGCTTGTAATTACGCAATATTCCTCCGATTCTCATGGTACAGTACTCTTGTTTTGTCACATACGAAACATACGCATGACAGGGAAAAGCAAGTAAGAAACAATTCTTACATTTCACCGAGGTAGAAATCGCCATCTTTCAGTCCTGGAAGTGTTTCGAGTGGGAACTTGTCCGCGAACTCTGGCTTCTTGTGCTCGCCTTAAAAAATAAAAATAAACACGATTACAATTAAATGGTTAATAATAATAATACATTTATAGAGCGCAGAAAGTTCTCACAGAATCAAACGAAACTTACACTGAATGTTCAATATTACAAATAAATGACATGTGCCAAACAATTTTGGAAGAAAATGTATACTGGCTGAGTAATGAGCATAGAAAGACAAGGAAACCAAGGTAGTACCATCCCCGACACCATGTGTGTTGTCCCATTATAGCTTTCTATGTGAGTGTTTGTTACTTTACCAAGACTCGGTCAAATTTATTATGATTTTGATGACTCCAGAACCTTGCAGTGCACACCAATACTTACATGCTACATGATCAACTGTTTCTGATCCTTTCACACCTTTTCTTTCACAATGCAATCGCATTACCAGTACTAAAGTTTATCTTTAAGTATATATTTTACTGTGCCATTGACGTCATTATGTTACCCAAATGGATTCTTAACGGCACAATATGGGATTAACGTCCTATAATCAATAAGTGTATGCTCATTCATTCAGCCCTGGAACTGCTTGGACAGGGAACTTGTCCGCGTACTAGGGCTTCTTGTGCTCGCTCCTAAATAAAAGTAAACACGTTAACATTTGAATATATATTCCTCCTTGGCATTGGTATGTGTTGGACTGTTTAAGGCACAATAGGGGATTAGCGACTGTAGGCTTATTCGATCAGGGGGAGGGTAATTACACCCGTGGCAGAGTATATCTTCCCTTTTCTGTATGCCAACTCTGAACTGAGCCATGACATGTAGGTACTAAAGGGTGTCTCAATAAAATCAAAAGTCTACCGGAATAAAGTCAATGATACAAACAGAAATATCAAAGTTTGTCTGGACAGAATATTGGGTTTACTAGTCATAACATGAATAACATCTGAAAGCACTCCAATTCCAGGATTAGTATCCATCCACCACTGTCTCATAGATTTTATGCAAAGGAACTTTTACAAGAATCACAATAGGCAGTTAGGCACAGTGACAGTGTTTGAAAAAGAGTTTACACGAAACGAGAGGGTTCCATTGCTGGTCGGTTGGTTGCTAAGACGGTCGATGACACTGAACATAGAATCCGATCATGTCCTTACTAACACATCTCAGACAGGTTTGAAAAACAAAATGATCTTCAATCTCCATACTAAGAAGGGTAAAAGGAAAATGTTTAGTTTTATTAAGATTGCGAATGACTAAGCAATATTTCTGCCTGAGCAGAAGTACATTAGGAGGACAAAGGAAAAAGACAGGTTTGGATGGTTATACAAAGCAACGATTTGAGGACAATCGATAATAACGAGCTAAATTGTGTCTTTGTAGAACGTATGCTAGTCGATGATGATAATGAATATCAAGCATTCATTTCTCAGATCCCAAATATTTTTAAACAAGTCCAATTTATTTTATTAAATCTAACTGTTCTCAAATTCTTGACATATGACCAGCCCTGAAAAATAGGAGGAAAGCACTTGTGTACTGTTTACTGTCTCAGAGATATTTTCGGCAGTATTTATCTTCAATTTGTTATTGATTTTCTTCATCGATAATCAGAAGCAAAGAGAGTATAGTGATGACAAAATTAATACACCTTAGTAACATCCAACAGATCGATACCAGAGGAACAACCGACCGAATGATAATCGACATAATGAAAATTACATTTCCTCTAAATATAGTGATCGTGATTTTATTGACTGTCGGTTAGCCCGGACAGAGTTGACGGTGTGACTTGGGCATGTACGGGAACAGCAAACGTCATTAAGGAAAAGGGTGGTGAGGAAAATAAATAAGAGAAAACAAACTTGAGCCCCAATATCCCCATAAGGACACATATTCATCAACATCGATTAACACCGAGGGATCTGCTATAACACTACTATTCCGCCGTAATTAAAAAGAGAAGAAAAAAAATCATCTGGAAGGTACATGCACGTTCTTTTTCTTTTCGTTTCCTCAATTTTTTTTCATCGCAAACCCCCCCCCCCCCGGGCCCTAGTTTCATAAGACCTTGGTTAAATTGAAAAGCATAAACATTATTTTCAATGATATAGGCCTAACTTTTCGAGAAAGAGAAAATATAACTAGCAATGTTTTGGGAGTTAATATCTTCATATTGAATCATCCTGTATATGTCTATTGAACTCTCGATGATTTCCAGTGCTCGAAAGTCGAAACCAATGCCATAATTGCATGACTAAGCAATTCCTTTTCAATTCCGACCGTGTACACATTGCATAACAATATCGATACTGTACACATATTGATCGACCCACCTAAATCTTTGATTTAATTGTATGCGGACTACTGTAGTGGAAGAGGATTGTTGCTAACGCATTGAATTGCTGAAACGATGAGTTGGCATTTTTGCACGATACCAGGTACGCAAATGAAACCATGTCTGTTTGCATTTAATAAGCCATTTTCGTAATGTAAGCAAGTTTAAAGCACCTCCAATCTGTGTTAACCCTAATAAAGCCGGGGGGCATTATGTCCCCCCCCCCCCTTCTACGATTTGTCTGATTGTTCGGGCACGCATATGGATGGTGCCCCGCCGCTCGCTGACTTTTTTCTTTCGAGTCTTGCGCATCTTTTAAAACATTTTTTTTTTTAGATCAGACCTACAGTTAGAAGGTCACGTGACCTTTTGTCTTTGCATGTCAGCCCGAAAATCGCTAATTTTCGTGATTTTTGTACAAAACATATTGAAATGTCATTTTTCCTAAAAAATATCAAACATTGGTTATTGGGTCTTGTTTAAAGTTTAGGTGGTTGTTTTGGGAGTCAAAATGGGGTAGTGAGCACTATTTATTTATTTGTTTGGCCCCCTGAAATTTGAAAATCGCGCCAACCGATATTTCGCTCAGTGGGGGGGGGGGGGGTGGGAGTTGTAAGCACTTTTTTTTTTCGTTTACCCCCCCCCCCCCAAAAAAAAAAAAAAAAAAAAAAAAACTGTTTAACTTCTTCTTCTTTTGTTTTACATACAAAAAAAATGGAGGGGAATTTAACTTCCCCCCCCCCCCCTTGCGTACGAGCTTGCGTGTTGTTAGGAAGGACAAGCCATAATGTGTGTAATGCCTAGCAACGATTGTATGCAATTCGTATTACAATTATTCGTAAAGGGTGAATGAAATATGTAATTTGATTACATCTACGAAAACACCGGTGCCCCCGTCTTATAAAGAGTCGTCAATTAGTCCTATCAATGTGAATCATACGAACAACAATGCTATAATTATTGCAGGATACTTTTGGGAAGCTTCGAAGATGAGCGGAGGGAGGGTGCCCTTTTCTTGTCCGTGTAGACTATGGTTACATTTAGGTGCTTCAAGAAGTGCTTCGCAGCGCGCAGTCTGAAAGGGTTTATCTGGCAGGTGCTATAGTACTGTCAATCCAAGTATAGAAAGTTGGTGGAGTTTCTTGAGGAAAGAATGTGTGGACATTGGATTGACCTTTTCAAGGATCTACCTGAAAGAGGGCTATTTACTGGAGTCTTCTTCTACAAGGGTTTGGTCTAGTTCTGTTTCACAGCCTACAGGTGTAAATACAGGTGTGAAAAACTTTTAGGAAAGTTCTAAATTAGTATTATTTTTCAAATGCCGTTGGAATTCAACCTTTTTAATTTTTTGGGCCTACAAATGGGACATAGTACCTTTAAATTCACAATAAAATTCGATAACAAAAATTTCAAAAAATAAACTTAAAAATTCGAAGAAAAGAAAAAAAGTTGATATCCGAGGAAAAAAATTGTCCCCTCCTCCGGGGCGTGAACTTTATATTTTTCCTCGGATTAAGTTTACTGGTATATAATTTTTTTTCTTCTTTTTTTTTCTTCTTCTTCCGGGGCTCCGTAGTATTCATAGCCACTCTTTCACAATAAACCAATCACAACAAAAAGAGCATACCCGCAAAGATGTCGATGTATTGAAGCTCATGTGGAATATCCGTCAGCTTCAGAAACATGACCACAGCACGGCATGGCTGGGATCTCAGATCAACGTACAGCTGGATTGTCATGATGGTTTTGAATTCTCGGATTTTGCCCTGGTTCTTAACTTCTTACTCGGTACGTGTCGCTAATTCGTTCCTTACCTGTCGACTGCTGACAAATACAATGACACCGCAGTCGCTGTTTATGCTGACGGTGTGCAGAGTGTTTGTGTGAGCTCCATGCATGTGGACAATGGGTCGATTACGCAATAAATACGTACAACTTTGGGCATCATGTCCCTGATATAACTAGGCGTTATGGCTTGCGCCTGTAATCCAGCTAAAAGTGGAAGTTACAAACTGATTCAGCCGAGGACGCAGGTTCAAAACTGAGTCACGTCTTTAAGATGGTGACGTTTAAAGGTCGGTCCCCAGACGTAAATAATCATATCTGATTGATACACGTCTATAAAAACCTAATACATACACACACACAATTCCGAGGAATTAACCCTGAAAAATCACACGCTGTGTCCGTCCAACGAGAAAGGACTTAATCCATTTCCAAAGAGTACATCAGCCTTTTCACACACAGCTAAATTTATATAAACATGACTAGTATAAACGTGTTTCGAACGTGTTTAAACTAATCACGAGCCTTTCACACACAGAAATTTCGGTGCGATCGTTAATCGTTTCGTGATTAACTACTGCTCGTAAAATGCGCAGTAGTGCCATTGCGCATTGAAGGTCATGTCATATCAATCAAAGCGCACGCTCCATCCAGTTTAAACACGTTTAAACACGAATAACCTTTCACACACAAAATGTCAAGCTCACTAGATACGAACTTCGTATCTGCAGCCTGCTTTTAGGGGCGTATGGATCGCGACTTCGTATCTATCCCAACATCGTATAAACGATGTTCACACTGGGAAATTTTGTCTATAAACATGTTTAAAACTTTACGATGATTCTAATCATCTCTAGATACGATGAATTTTAGCTGTGTGTGAAAAGGCTGCATGAGACATTAAACTGTGCAGATAGTTTAGACGGAATGTGAGAGGCATTGTATCGAATGCTTTGGACATATATCCAGGAAAGCAGCATCTACACGTCGAGAAGGACGGTTTTTATCAAGAATTGTTGATCAAGCCGTGTTGATTTGGACTGATGAGACCGTAAGGTTTCATGTTCAAGAATGGAAGAAGAAACAATCTGCTCAAAAATCAAAAAAATTTACAGAAGTGAGGGTAACTGGTATGTAGTTTGTCATTATTGATCTGTCTCCCTTATTAAAGACAGGAGTAATGTTAGCCCGACGCCAAGACTCTGGTAATTTGCCTGTATTGAGGGATATGAGATGGACGAGAGGATATGATATTTCTAGGGCACAGTTCTTCAGTATGACGTCTTTCGTCTATGTCTGATCGTCAACGAAATGGAGTTAAGTCTTTTGTCAATCCCGTGTGTTGCTACGGCAGGAAGCCAGTGAAAACGAATTCGTTTAATCAAATTATGGAAATGCAAGCATCACTTTAAACAAACAGAACTTTGTTATTCCTGGCTCATTTTTCCTGATTGAGGTGTCATATGAAAGAGCAGAAAATGAACTTTCTAGAAATGTGAATTTTCCTTCGAAATTCAGATACCGCCCGCCAAATGACTTTTTGGTTTCCTTCCTTCGAATTGCTTTTAATCACTCATAATCACTTATAATTGTGATTAAGTTTGATTAAGTGTTTCTGGGTCGCACTGTATAGTTTAATTTATACAAATAAGCATCTATACACTTTCAAACATGGAGTGAGCAATCTTTGTTCCTTTTGCATTATGGAGGGGGGAGGGGATAGGTAAGATGGTATGTGTGTCTGAGTATGTGATTGTGTGTGTGTCTTTTATTTTAAGGAAATATTATTCATTCATTGCACAACATATTATATTGTTATAAATGAGTAATATCTTACAACTGTATATAATTATGTTATATTTCTGTTATAATTAGTAACTAATCGTATATGCTTAGTTATGCATTTGTAATAGTTTCAGATGTACAAATGGAAAGTTGCTATATGTCATTATATATTTCATTAATGTTAAAGTAATTTCATTCCAATATCTTGTAATATTATAATAAATTAGAAAACTTTTATCTCAAATACCAAATTTCAATGACTTCGGAGGGAGTCATCTTGGCCGGGAGAGGTAATAGTTTAATAAAATAGTTGATCAATAGGCAAATGTTTTTCTCGGGGTGTATTTATCGGGGGGTGGTAATTCAGAGGGGACAGTAATGTAGGAAGAGATTTCGCACGTTTCTCTTGAGCATAAGTCACTATCCTGTATAGCGAGGGTTAGAGGGTCTAACTGCACTGTCAACGTTGAGGGCCTGTTATTTCATCAGCTGATTGGGCCCGTGATACGGAAACGGTCCAGAGACTGGACTAGGAGCTCACGCAAACACTCTGCACACCGTCAGCATAAAGATCGACTGCCGTGTCATTGTCTGTCAGCAGTCGTCAGGTAAAGAACGAATTAGCCACACTTACCGAATTAGAACCAGGGCAAAGTCTGAGAATTCAAAACCATCATGACAGTCCAGCTGTACGTTGATATGAGATCTCAGCCATGCCGTGCTGTGGTCATGTTTCTGAAGCTGACGGATATTCCACATGAGCTTCAATACATCGACATCTTTGCGGGTATGCTCTTTTTGTTGTGATTGGTTTATTTTTATTGTGATCGATTTTTGTTTAGGGGGGTCGTCACCCCCCCCCCCCCCCCCCGGGAAAATGCTCTGAATATGCTCTTTTTGTTGTGATTGGTTTATTTTTATTGTGATCGATTTTTGTTTAGGGGGGTCGTCACCCCCCCCCCCCCCCCGGAAAATTTTAAAAGTGCACAAAAAAATGTATAGCAAATACTGACTAAAGACAGTAACACACTTTTAGGCTGTGGAGGGCCCAAGAGTGCAGTGTTTAGACTAATAAAAATGCAAAAATCTTCTCGCTCGGTCGCTTTGCACCCTCGCATACTATCCTTCGAAATGAACAATTAAATATTATAGAAAATTTGTATTCCGTTGGTATCATGTAAGCATAGTTTACACATATGTTTACAAGATTAAGAGTTATAGAAATAGGTCAGTCATACAAAAATGAATATTCCGCTTGCTCTTTTAATGAGTGCCTTCCTATCGGGTTATAAACATATTGATGCTTAAGGGGAAATGGTGTACATCTTACTAAAAAACATTAAGTCAAGGTCCTTGACTACCACATAGTCTATATATTTGCAATTTCAACTCCCATAGCGATATCAATATATACATGCAAATGACAGAGGCTTAGAGTGGGAAATAGAAATCCCTTCAAAGCCGAAGCCCCCTACTTACTAAAATTTACCTACTAAATATTTACAACCCTTCGGACTGCACACTAATTATAGGCAGAGTAAAAGAGAAGTGTGACAAAAGTATATTGCTTGTTTTTATACTATAATTTTGCTTAATGCTAGGAATGTAATTTTTAATACAACGAAACTTCCAAAACCTGTGAGGGGGTAGTCATTTTCGTCACCTTCGCCCCTCTCGTTCACTACGCTCACTCGTAATTGTATAGCGAATTGCATACAATCGTTGCTAGGTATAACAAACATTATGGCTTCTTCTACCTAACAACACGGAATGTATGTTATTTGCATTCTTACGATTGAATTACAATAATTCGTAACAGGTTGGCTAATTTGTAAGGAGGCACTTAACAAAGATTGAAGGGGCTTTAAACTATGTTATTCCATTACGAAAATGGCTTATTAATTGCAAACAAACAGGTATTGTGCAATATGCCAAAGAAAACATGACCGATTACTAAATGCAAACAAACATAGTTCCATCTGCGTACATGGTATCATGCAAAATGCCAACTCATCGTGCCAGCAATAAAATGCGTTAGCAACAATCCTCTTCCCCTACGGTAATCCGCATACAATTGAATAAAAGAGTTAGGTGGTCGATCAAACTGTGTACAGTATCGATAATAAACAACGGAGAGGCGACATGTCCTATGAAGATAGACTCACTACTCTTCACTGGACAAGGTTATCTTCCAGGAGAGACTATCTCCTTCTTTCATTCACTTTTAAATGCCTCAGTGGTCTCATCCTTTGTGAGGCTCTTACTGAATCCACCCAGATCAATACCAGGCGGCAAGAGGTACTTACATTCCGCCACCTTCCTTCTCGGACACAGGCACTTTTTTTTTCTCCATCTCGCCGTTTTCCAAGACTGTGTAACAACCTTCCCACAGAAATAAAGGATACTGGTGAACTTAATTCTATTTCATCCTTCCTTTCAACACTGAAACAATCTCTTCTCACCGTTCATTGAACTCATTTAATTCAATGTAAAACAATGTATTGATAATTATTAATGGTAATATTTTTCATACTCGTGTCTGATTTCAAATTCTGTCCATTTCTCTCAAGCTGATCGTCACTTAAAAGCAACTGATATGTAATTTTACTGTGCCTTTTTGGAAACCCTAAGATTAATTATAAATCTTACCTAGATCATAACTGACTAATTTGTTTATTTTGTCACTTAGAAATAATATCAATATTGCAAGCTCATTTCTTCGTTCCGTTCAGTACATATTAGGCTTCAGATTACAATTTTATTCATTTCATTTTGAAAGTTAGAAATTATTGTAAAGCATTTTATACCATTATGTAACTTTCCTTCCCAATAATAATCATATCAAATGTTTCTAATGTAAGCACCAGGTTATTGATTTGAAGGTTTTTATATTTATGTGATGAACGTAAAGCCATTGTAATGACATAATAATGTAATGAAAGTAATCAAGGATATAATAGTAATTGCTCCAACTATTGTTATCCTGATATATGTATATATATTTATTTATTTTCTCATATTGTGAATTTTTATTCTGTTCTTTACTTTTAATTTTCCAGGATGCAGACTGTGGGGGGTGACATACTTTCGAGTAATAGCAATTTAAATTGCTTTTGTCACCCATGACCAGCAGATTGTATCCTTCTCTCGATCTCCTCTCCACTTTCCTAAAGCTGTTTGAATGTATTATAAAATGTCTATGTATTTTCTGATTGTTATACTCACTGTATGTTTTCCGATTGGTCAAATAAATAATAATAATAATAATAATAATAATAATAGGGACTTTTAGATTTGCGTGGACTGATACGTGTGACGTCCATTAAAGGCAGTGCATTAAAAGGACTCGATCGTAGCAATCCACGTTGTCGTTGTGCAAATCTAAAAGTCCCTATTGTTATGCAATGTGAACGCGGACGGAATTGAAAAGGAATTGCTTAGTCATGCAATTGTGGCACAGTCCCGTTTCGAGCACCAGGAATCATCGAGAGTTCAATAGACATATATAGGATGATTCAATATGAACACTTTAACTCCCAAAACATTGCTAGTTATATTTTCACTTTCTTGAAAAGGTAGGCCTATATCATTGAAAATAATGTTTATGCTTTTCAACTTGACCAAGGTCTTATGAAAATAGGGCTTGGGGGGGGGTTGTGCGATAACAAAAAAATGAGGAAACGAAAAGAGAAAGCCGGTGCATGTACCTTCCAGATGATTTTTTTCTTTTCTTTTTAATTACGGGGAATAGTAGTGTTATAGCACATCCCTCAGTGTTAATCGATGTTGATGAAGATGTGTTCATATGGGGATATTGGGACTCAAGTTTGTTTTCTCATATTTATTTTCCTCACCACCCTTTTCCTTAATGACGTTTGCTGCTCCCTTACATGCCCAAGTCACACCGTCAACTCTGTCCGGGCTAACCGACAGTCAATAAAATCATGACCACTATATTTAGAGGTAATATAATTTTCATTATGTCGGTTATCATTCGGTTGGTTGTTCCTCTGGTATCGGTCTGTTGGATGTTACTAAGATGGATTATTTTGGTCATCACTATACTCTCTTTTCTTCTTTTCTTCTTAAACATCAATGAATAAAGTTATTAACAAATTGAAGATAAATACTGCCGAAAAAATCTGTGAGGCAGTAAACAGTACACAAGTGCTTTCCTCCTATTTTTCAGGGCTGGTCCCATGTCAAGAATCTGAGAAGAGTAAAAAATAAATTGGTCTATGTTTAGAAAATATGTGGGATCTTAGAAATTAATGCTTAATATTCATTCTCATATATCGACTAGCATACGTTCTACAAAGACACAATTTAGATCGTTATCATCGATTGTCCTCAAATCGTTGCTTTGTATAACCCTCCAAACATGTTATTTTGTTTTCCTTTGTCCTCCTAATGTACTTCTGCTTAGGCAGAAATATTGCTTAGTCATTCGCGATCACAATAAAACTAACGTTTTCCTTTCACCCTTCTTAGTATGAAGTTTGAAGATCATTTTGTTTTTAAAACCTGTTTGAGATGGGTCAGTTGGACATGATCGGATTCTCTGTTCAGTGTAACTTAGACCATGGACCTTTTGGCCCGAATTCACAAAGGAGGTTTGTCGACAAACCTAGGCTTATGTGCGTCATATGACGCGTTCTGACGCGTTTGTACAAAACCTAGGTTTATGTGCGTCATAATTATTGAGCGTTTCGACGCGTTTGTACAAACCTAGGTTTGTACAAACGGGTCATATGACGCACATAAACCTAGGTTTTTAGACAAACCTCCTTTGTGAATTCGTGCCATTACGGATGGACATTCGTTGTTTTCTTAACGAATTTATTGTGATGGTCTCCGTCAATGTCGTCTCAATATCATTCCGTACATGTTTCGTCACTTTGATCTCATGAGGTCCGCCGCCAAAAAGCCGGGACAGAATCAAAACTGTTTTTACACGTGTTAATCTACGTGCGCAGAAGATAATAACTCGCTTAAATTATGGAAAATCGGTGTGCAGTTCTGGTTTATAATCGGAAATTGTTGTTCCGTGTACTGTATTTTATTTTGAATAACATGTTGATATATACCAGATAGAGGTTATATTTGGATTGGTTGTGATTTAAAATCCCGTTTCCCCCCAATTTCCTCGAAATATTCGAAAGTTACAACGCCTAGGGCTTATAAAGATCATGGCCTCCTAATTGTTTCAATATGGGCATGGGTGTGTGCGAAAGTTTGCGAATCAGTAATAATACATTTCATATCACCAAAATCGTCTGCTTTTCAACTTTGCTGCTCCCCATTGGGGATGTTTTTATTTAAGACACACACTTACAGAGCACACCATCCAAACAAATCCCAAGAGAGGGAAACTGCTCTTTTGTCAATGACCGAAAATGCTTACGCAGTCGTTATTGTTAAAACAGCTGAATGTTCTCATTAAGATGCACATAATCAGAAGGCAGTGACTCTCATTGGATCAAAGAAATAATCACGTCGAATGTCCATCCGTAATAGGTCCATGCTTAGACCGTCTTAACAACCAACCGACCAGCAATACAAACCCTCTCGTTTCGTGTAAGCTCTTTCTCAAACACTGTCACTGTGCATAACTGCCTATTGTGATTCTTGTATAAGTTCCTTTGCATACAATCTTTGAGACAGGGGTGGATGAATACTCATCCTGGAATGGGGGAAGCTGGGAGTGCTTTCAGATGTTATTCATTTTATGACTAATAAACCCGATATTCTGTCCAGACAAAGTTTGATTTTTGTTGACATTTATGTTTGTATCATTGACTTTATTATTGTTAGTGTTATTACTATCATTATTAGTAGTAGTAGAAGTAGTAGTATTTTTGTTATTGTTGTTATTATTATTATCATCATTACTATTGTTGCTAAATATATTACTCATTGCGAAAATAGTATCTAAAATAATATCGCTAGTGATATTCGTTTGTCTCGCGATGTATATTCAACAAGGGATCTAAAGATATCGCGACGTTTCGTGTGCCGCTGCAACACTTCGTCAGGTGATAAAATATATTTCATCACCTGACGAAGTGTTGCAGCGACACACGAAACGTCGTGATCTTCTAGATTCCTTGTTGACCATACATTGCGAGACAAACGAATATTACTAGCGATATTATTTTCGATATTATTATTGTTGTTGTTACTATTGTTGTTGTTATTGTCATGGTTTTATTTATTATTATTATTGTTGTTGTTGGTTTTCTCCTCCTTCTTCTTATTATCATCATCATCATTATCTTCAGCATCATCATTGATTTATTTTGCGTCACCTTTTTCGATAAAGTCCGGTAGACTTTTGTTTTATTGAGACACCCTTTAGTGCCTACATGTCATGGCTCAGTTTTAAGTTGGCATACAGAAAAGGGAAAATATACTCTGCCACGGGTGTAACCCTCCCCCTCCTCCGATCGAAAAGGCCTACAGTTAAGAAAAATAGGTCGTTAATCCCCTATTGTGTCTTAAACAGTCCAACACATGATACCAATGCCAGGATGAATAACTATTCAAATATAAACATGTTTACTTTTATTTTAGAGCGAGCACAAGAAGCCCTAGTACAGGAACAAGTTCCCTCTCCAAACAGTTCCATTTAAATGTAAACATGTTTATTTTATTTTTTTTAAGGCGAGCACAAGAAGCCAGAGTTCGCGGACAAGTTCCCACTCCAAACACTTCCAGGACTGAAAGATGGCGATTTCTACCTCGGTGAAATGTAAGAATTTTTTCTTATTTGCTTTTCCCTGCCATGCGTGTGTTTCTTAAGTGACAAAACAAGAGTAATGTATCACAAAAAATTGGGGGAATATTGCAAAATTACAAGCGCTATACACCGATTCGGGCGACTTCTGGTGGAAGTGCGCCCTCATAAGGTGACGCCATAACTGGGGGGCGTCTGACTGCAGCTAGCTAGCTTACATTGCATTGCAGCGCAAGAAAATTAAGCACTGACGTAGTGCAGTTTGATACCGTATGTTGCATTGACCTCGTCAGCTCAATTAGATCGTATAACACAAAATATTGGATCGGAGAAGCCCCCCAGTTATAGCGCCGCCACCGGCGGGCAGGTACATAAAACCCCCAAACCGAATCGGTGTATAGGCTAGCATGATCATAATTTCATTTGTATTTTCTAGACGTACACAAAAAAACTATTTTACCTCGCAACGGGAGTAATGGTAGAAATAGAGAAAGACTATTATTCCTAGTTGTAGTAGTAGTACATTGTAGTTGTAGTAGTAGTAGTAGTAGTATAGTAGTAATATTAGTAGTGGAAGTATTCATGGCGTTAGTAGTAGAAGAATTGAAGTAGTAGTACTAGTTGTGGTAGTGGTGGTAGTAGTAGTAGTAGTAGTAGTAGTAGTCGTAGTAGTAGTAGTAGTAGTAGTAGCAGCAGTATAGTAGTAAGGAAAAAATGGTCGTCTTAATGTGAGGTTAATATTATATACCATAAGCAGGATCAATTCCAAACGGCAGCACGTTAAGTCCATATTAAAAATAAAAATACCCTTAACGTTATTGTATGACCATTTGGGTGATATCTCTCCCATATTTTGTTTTGATTAAGCGTTCGCAGAGTCGCTATATTCCGTTCTTGGTTTCGTATTTTGACTTTTAATTCTTTCGCATAGTCGCTGGAGTTCGTTCTTTTATTGTTTTTTGCTATTCTTTTCGAATGGTGGCTTTATTCCATTCTATAATTGTTTTGGCTATTCTTTTCGCAGGGTGGCTATTCCCCATTCTATAATCGCTTTGGCTATGCTTCCCGCAGGATGGCTATATTTCATTCTTTAATTGTGTTGGCTATTCTTTTCGCAGGGTGGCTATATTCCATTACCTGATGGCCAAGTATGCCAACAAGATTGAGGATCATTGGTACCCTAAGGACCTAGAGGCCCGTGCACGTGTGGATGAGTACATCGCCTTTCATCATACAGGCACTAGGGGCAAGTGTATGGCACTCTTCGTGGCTGAGGTATATATATCAAAACTATGTTGTGAAATGTGAAGTCTTTGGCAAGTCAAACGGCCAATAGTTCATTGCCGATTTTTCACCGGGAAATGAGGTTGTTTTTTCGAGCTAAAGCTCTGCATATCGACTGATGAACTTATTTTTTCGCGATAAACATTGTTTTTTCGCTCGAAAAACTGAGTTGATCGAATTATTGGGCATTTTGGCCTTCCATAACCGTCCTCCGATTTCATGTTTTCTCTACTATGCCAACTCGTATTCCCTTTCATTCCACTACCCTTTTCTCCTCCCTCACCCCCTTCTCTCTCTCTCTCTCTCTCTTTCTCTCTGTATATTTCTCTGTCTTATTTCCGGTCCTTCTTTATTTATTTATTCCTTCTCTTTGCCTGTCTTACTCACCTTTCATTCTTTTTGTGGAATATGATATGCACCTCAAGCTGGTGTTCGGCCGATCTTCTCAAACAGTACGAGGCGACAATCCGATCTTCTCGGAAGTAAAAGTACAAAGTTCGTCTATTCATTCGGCTAACATCCTTTATGTTTCCTTTTCCAGCAAACGCCTTTTTCTAAATCAACGTTTTAAAGCAATTGCTTTATCTTTACTTTGCCCCCCCCCCCCTTCTACATTCATTTGCCATAAACGCTGTCAATGAATGGAGATAATGAAAGATATTTTTTCAAACGTCGTCAAAGAAAGTGTTTTGACACCCTATAGAAATATGGAATATGAACCCCACAACTATGATATTCTTTCCTTGGTTTTCAGGTATTTGCTCCTGCTAAGGATAAGGAAAAAATCAAGACTGAGGCAAAGAATCTCAAGCAAGGTCTGGACAAGATCGAGACGTGTTTCCTGAAAGAAAATAACTTCCTCTGTGGCAATGAGATATCGATCGGTGATATTATGGCTGTTTGTGAGGTAATTTTTACTTATGTAACGACAACGTATAGGCCTTTCAGGGATGTCGTAGTCCAGTGGATACGTCACCAAATTATGGATCACCTAGTTTCCGGTTCGAGTCCCGCCGCAGCACTAACGTCCTTTGAAAAGACAGTAATCTACATTTGCTACTCTGTACTCAAGTGATGTAAATGGTTACCTGGTATCTTAATTAGGGCAGCTGGGCTAAAACCAGGTTAAAAGCAGTAGTATGTTGGTGCCTTGAGCATCCCATGGATTATGCGCGCTGTAATTATTATTGTTATTATTATTATTGTCGTTATCATCATTATCATTATTATTAGTTTACCTGAGATTACATTCAAAAGGATCGCCATTGAGTGTATAGGAATTAGGGTTGAGCCCCCTACCTTCAACTTACCCGTCAGCAAGTTTCGATCTACCTGCAATTATTAGACGGCAAGACAGATTCCGAATTAGATTAGTGAATGCTTTCTACTCTACAAAATTAGTTTGTGACAAACTTCTCATTACATAAATCGTATTGCTATCATAATTCATTCATGAAGTGATAAGCAATTACTACATCGACATAGGCGTACGAGCTCAATTTTGCCACAGTGGGGTGACCTAATATCAACTTTCCAATTTCTAATCTGTAATATATATTGAAATAGTATTTTGAAATCAAAATAAAGGCCTACTAGATCTGAATTTGTAATTCAACTAAAGCGACTCACTGTGAGCGGATGCCCAAATATGAGGGGAAGTGTGCCTAGTGTCAGGTGGCGGTTAATATGGTTAATATAAAAACTTCGGGGGCAGCAAACCTCCTCGCCCCCCCCCCCCCCCACCCCCACCCCCACGCTCCCCCTCCTCGTACGCCTCTAATAATGACAGACCTGTCAGAAACCTAAATTTGGCAGAGGATTCACAATCATGTTTTTGTTTTTGCATTTGTCTGTCATATAACATTTTCTTTTTTTTCTTTTTTTGGTCAAACTTTGTCCACAGTTCATGCAGTTCGCCGTGAACGGTCGTGACATCTTTAAAGACAACCCCAAGATGAAGGGGCACATGGATAGAGTGAAGGCTCGTCTCCAGCCAACTTTCGATGAGATCCATGCTAAGATATATGCTTGGGGAGATTCGCTCCCGAAGGATGCTTCATGTCGTTGTCTTATTATGTAGACATGTCATTCGGGTTACGCTTAGGCTAGACACAGGTGGGACAATAAAGATGAGATTTTCAACACATATCGTACATCGTTTTTGGCTGGTTTTATTCGTCGTATAATTCTCATGACTCTGCCAAGAAGTGGCGCTATACCTCTTACAAATTAGACCTTCCGAATATTGAGATTATGACACGTTCTGCTTCTGAAAACCAATCCTCATTTCTTACTGTCATCATTAAGACCCATTTCACACTGCAATCCTAACATCAGGATTTAGCCAACATCGCGATTTTATAAAAAGGCGACGTTCCGATATACGTTCCGATATACAGATATGACGAGGGAAAAACAGCCGCAAACAAAACCGCCGTTGTTTTTTTAAGTGTACAAGAATGGCAACTACGCGCAACAAAAGACTTGCGCGAATCCACTGAACTCTTCATAACATGCAGAAATGTGACGCGTATTACACTTTACGGCATTGTATTAAATAAACAAAAACGCCGCGGTTTTGTTGTTTCATTTCTGAAGGGGGTCTAACAGGTGAGCGTATTTATAATAAAATTGAAGTTCGATGTCTGGATTGAAGTGCAAATGGTTATATTTATTGTAAGATCTGGGTATATTCATATACCAATTTTGTGTATTTCCACAAACATTTATTATATTATATTGTTAGATCTGTGTATATTCTTATAATACTTTTGTATATGTCAATTGAACAATTTTTATAATGGCATTATCTTTATTCAGTCTGTTCCCAACTTCACTCAACCAATGCTATTTTAGTTTCTTAGAGTTTCTTCTTTTCGTTTTGTATTTCCACTGTAAAATACATGTCAAACAAAATAAAAATGTAATAAAGTAGACTTGCATGATCAAAAATAATATCAACACACATAGTAGGTTGTTACAATTTGATATTGGCGTCATTTCGATTGCGCTATTACACGAAACATGTTAATTAAGGAAAATAGCGCAGTGGCCAATAATTCAATTTAATGGATCCGGCTGACGCACCAAAATGACAGATCGCATGCAGACATGCGTTATCCAGTAGGCAGTCAAACATCTCCAAATGCATTTTCAATTTTACTTGAATTTGGTAGACAATCTTGAGTTTATATTGTAAATCCTTATTTTTTAATAAAGTCTATATTTGAGAAAACAAAAGATGCATATCACGTTATTATTAACATGGCAATGTCTTTCCCATGTGTTAAACGCTATTTGCCTAAAGCTTTGGAAGGAGAATATCCGATTGCAACTTTTAGCGTGCTATTTCAGGACGTGCTTGCCCCAGTGTATGTATCTGGCTGACTAGAGTCACAATTTAATCCCGTTCAGTTTATGTCTGTTGTTAAGTCTTGGATCGAGGTGAGGCCAAATATTTTGTTCCTTCTCCATCTAAAGATATGCAAAGACTTTGTATTTTTGTATTAAATATCAGCCAACATTTTTTGGGTTGAAGTATAAGGTAGGCAAGCTTGGAGAATATTGGCAGCTAGAGACTCGGTGAGAAAGAAAAAAAAAGGGGGAAGGGAGTAGGGTACGGGGAGCAAGAGAGACTTTTAAAGTGGTGTATAGAAAACTGGTGATTTTGCAAGACAGCAAGAGGGAGAGAGAGAGAGAGAGAAATGAGAAATTGACAGCTAGAGAGAGATATATATCGATGGAAAAGAAAAATAGAGAGGGAGAAAGAGAGAAGTGGCGTGAGAATGATAGTTTAAAACGCACGTACAATTCAACGAGAGCGCATAACGAGTTCTCCTATACGATCCTATGCCTAATATGGGACAAACAAGTGAAAGAATAACAACAAGTGACACTTCAAGGATTACTTAAAGATAAACTCCAGTTCTGGTAAAAAAAAAGAAAATTAATTCTCACAGAATCAAACGAAACTTACACTGAATGTTCAAGATTACAAATAAATGACATGTGCCAAACAATTTTGGAAGAAAATGTATACTGGCTGAGTAATGAGCATAGAAAGACAAGGAAATCAAGGTAGTACTAGCCCCGACATCATGTGTGTTGTCCCATATATAGCTTTCTGTGTACAGTGCTTGTTACTTTACCAAGACTCGGTCAAATTTATTATGATTTTGATGACTCCAGAACCTTGCAGTGCACACCAATACTTACATGCTACATGATCAACTGTTTCTGATCCTTTCCACACCTTTTCTTTCACAATGCAATCGCATTACCAGTACTAAAGTTTATCTTTAATTTCAGGGGTATGTTATTGTTTAAAATTATTCATACCCTAGGTTTACTTAGTCCAATGTCTTTTCTTAATTGTTTATATTGTATCCTCGTTATCATTGTCTATGTTCATGTAACTGTGTGTGAGTGTTTATCTCTCGCTCTCTCTCGCTTTTTTTATCTCTCTTCTCCCTCTCTCTCTCTCTCTCTCTCTCTCCCTCTCTTTCTCTCTTGACTGCCTTCTTCTCATATGCTTCCCCCCTCTCCGTCTTCGTATCTCTCCATCTCTTTCTCTCTCTCTCTCTCTCTCTCTCTCTCTCCTGCCTCTTTTAGTCTTTGTCTTCTCTATCTCTAACTATTCTATAATCTATATCTATTCTATATGTCTCCTTTTCCATATCCCTCTTTCATTATTTGTCTTTAATCCATATGTTTCCAATATTCAAAAAGTGTTTCAAACCGACAATCTACATAAAATAAAGCAATAAATGCAAAATTAAATTGATCTCACCAGTACCAACTGATGTCAATAGATGTAAAATGTTGAACAATAAAATAACAGAAAAATAATTTTAGTAGACACAATAAATCTCGAAATACACTATCTTACTATACACTGTAATTATTTATTGGAAAATATTTTAATATAAGCCTACAACAAAACTGTGCAAAATCCTTTAGAAAAAAGTTCAACATATGAAAGATAATCCATTGTCGTATTGTCAAACGGTAAAATAATTATGGGAAATCTGATTTGATCGACAACATTTTATCATAATCATACTTCTGTTTTCATCAAAATGTTTTTAAAAAACTACTGTTAAAACAGCCCAACCATTCACATTATTTTATGAAGAAGTAAATAAATAAAATGAAGAAACAAGTTTATGAAATCAATGTTAGTAAATATAATTTGGAGTATTGGTCATTACGTTTAAGTCTATTTTTTGTCATAGTGTCATGTGAGTCTCTATTTCTGAATCCGTCTCATGATTTCCCTATTTAATTTCTGTAAATATGTATATCATTCAAATTGTGCACGATGTATTCAACTATTCATTGCTATTTCTTAAATGATTTTGGTAATGGTTTTCGATTTATTTTAAATTTGTTTATATTTCTTTATTTTTCTACAAACTGTATTTCTTTTTCCGTAAAAAATTTACTGTAAAATGTTTGATGTCATTGAGATGTACTTTTAATTGTATGCACAAGTATGTCGGGGTTTACCTTTTCATCATTCATTTTTATTTCGTGTACCTATAGAAACTTTAAACTTTAACAATGGAAGGGGCGATAGATACATGTAGATATGAATGAATTATTACCTTCTTTGTATCTGCTTCTGTTTAGAAGATATAACATGGCTTGAAGTTATGCACAATAATATAAATTTTAAAAAGAACTATATACATTATCGTTTCTTCCCTATATTTTTAGACCCATATATATAGTGTAGCCTAAACACCGTCAGACGCAAACCTATATATATATATATATATATATATATATATATATATAACCCTACATGTTGTACTAACAGGACATCTATATATAACCCTAAATGGTACACTGTCGCTCATATAGTTGGAATATCTTGTTTTACCCCAATCTATGGAATTATTTTGACAAAGATTTATTCCTAATAGATCTAGATAAAAGTATACATTCTCAGGGGCAGTTCCCACAAATAAAAAAGAAAAAAGAAAATGCAATAAATTTTCAATAATTCCTTGAATTCCCCCCCCCCCCGGTCCCCAACAGAACAAATAATCTGTGTGCCCATGCCTTGAGCCATAATGCATGGTCGTCTAGAGGATTTTTTTATGTTGGGGGCCGGGGTAAAATGCAATAAATTATTGAAAATGTATTGCATTGTCTTTGTGTTTTTTTTTATTTGTGGGAACTGCCCCCTACCCTAGCCCCCGCTGCGTACAGTCATGGTTCAGTGGCCAAGCAATGGCCTCGTAACTGTAAGGCCCCATGATCAAAACCGTGTCGATGTGCCCTTTTGTGGGGCATTAATCCTCATTACTGTCATATATGACTTAAGGGCGTAGGTCCCCTAGTTGATAAGCATAGTAGCATACACATGCTTTAGCAGTCACGCAAAACACACACTGGCAAATTATTATTCAATAAAATCTGAGAATGTATACTATTATCTTATACTTATCTTATACTTATTATAAATTGGGGTAAAAAACAATATTCCAACTATATGAGCGACAGTGTACATTAACCGGACATCATAAATAATATAATAATATAATATAATAATCCGTTTTTTATATAGCGCTCAATACACCGATCCAACGATGTGCCTAAGCGCTTTACAGACATATTATTACCCCGGTCATCGGATTCAGGCTTACCCGCACACAATGTGTGCACAATTTCCACTCCCTGGGGAGCATTCCAGCCAGTCGCCATTTTACAAGCGCACACTTGCTCGTCCAACCACATGAATGTTCGCATCCTACCGGGTACCCATTTAACACCTGGGTGGAGAGTAGCAAGTGCAGGTAAATATCTTGCCAAAGGATATTAGTGCCGTGTCGGGATTCGAACCCACGACCTTCTCATGTACAGTCAAGCGCCTTAAACCACTCGACCACGACACATAAACACTGGTATTTTACCATAACCCTAACCCTAACCCTAAATTCAAAACAATATAACTAATGAAACTATTGATTAATGATTCAAACCTATAGTTTCTTGGGAGGTTTTAACTTCTGCCTGCAAATGTACGTAGAGGGCAGTAATTATATTGTTCAATCGTTAACAGACCAGTTCACGGTTAGCACATCTCTGCAATGACCCCGAAAATGAACAGATCTTCAAAACATGAAAAGGTCCCACTTTGTACATTTTGAAATAATCACTCCTACAGTGATGGAGGTGCTACATAAATAACCTTTGTTTCCCCTTGTTCAAAGCATACTTCCACCTGTGTATCATGGAGTGCACTGCTTGTGCATGAATGAATAATGATTACAAAACTTTCATGAGCACTTATTCAATATTTCGTCTCCGGGTATTTCACAATTTGTTCTGCAATGACCTTTATCTGCTCATGCTCAGACTGCAACCGTGAACTGGTGTATAGGACACGAAAATGTCCTGCCAATGACCATGTCTACTTAATGACTCATTTTTTCACTACATGTCTGTCTAATAAGGTATATTTTACCAAAACATGACAGCGAATTTCAATATCATCAGTTAACCAAGGTCGACCTTCTGGTGCTATCGGTTATTCATATTTCCATTTTTATTTTGATTTTATACTTCCGATCTTTATCATTCTTCAGTCAAACAGATACCCATAACTTCGTTCCATGATTTGATATGGAAGATGATAATCTTGTTTGGAAACAATGTGTCATCATCTAAATTTCAATTTGTGCGTTGAGTAGTTAATTAGATATTTTGATTTAGGTGAGATGTTACGAAGGTAAGGATTCGTTAATTCGGTATACGTTACATTTCATCCTGTCTGACTACAAGCATGACAAGCTTGACCTACATTGACAACAGTCGACAAAATCATGAAAATGATGCAGATTTGTGATGCTCATATTCGCCCTATAATAATAATGAACATTTATAATGCGCAATGTCTGTCAAAACATTCAAATCATCCAAATAAATTACATACACTATGTGTTGTTAAATAGAACAAGCCATAATATTGATCATACTTAGCAATAATGTATACAATTCGCATTCGGATTATTGAGATACAATAATTCGTAAGAGGTGTATGAATTTGTAAAGAGACCCTTAACAAAGATTTGTGCATTAAAGTTTATAACCTTACGAAAATGGTAAAATACACGTGGTAAATCATCTACAATAGTGATTTCTCTTAATCATTATTAGTATTCTTTATGTTCTTTGATTGACGAATAATATATATCAATGTATAACTTGCTCATAACCGTTGATGTCTTTTAAGATTTCTTTGTTTTTCTCTATTTAAAAAAAGTGTTTTTGTGCTTTATTATGTTCCTTGTACGGTATGCGTTGCATTATTTTGTGTACCCTGCCAATAACACACTTGTAATGTGTACTACACTGTGTCAAGGACCTGGGTTCCAATTGTTCACTTCTTTGTTGACGTCGTGTTTACTATATTTGGATAAAGAAGACACATATAGTAATAAACATGTACCTGTTAGACAATTAGGGAAAGCAAGTAGGTCTATTTATCAACATGGCAACTGGAAGAACCGTGTACGGTTGCAATGGATCGTCTCCAGTTATAAAACATTTTCTTTTCCATATATTTAGACTTTATTTCATTACTACAAAACAAGAAAACAAGTAAATTAAGCATAAAGCGTTATCTAGAAGAAAAAAAGAATGTCAAAATAAAATTGGGCAAATATCATAGGTGAAGGGGCACTTATCAAAGGGGCACTTATAAGATTGTGTAAAGGGCATTTATAATAAATACAAAGGGGCCCTTTCCTGAAGTAAAAGGGGCACTTTTCCTATGTAAAATGGGGCACTTTAGGGGTAGTTGAAAAAATTCGGGTGGCACTGTTGTGGGTGAATACTTTTAGTCAACATTTTGATAAACTCCTAGCCCATTCAAAAAACCAATTACACGATTTTAAGTCGCGTTTTGACCAAAATTAACTTATTTTTCAGGATTTTTGTTTTTCGTAGACAATTTTGATGGTAAGTATAATTAAATTTCGCTCACCACCGAGATCCGCGCGAATAATTGGTTTTCGCCAACCAGAGAATCGGAAAAGTCGACGCCCTTTGTTAGCCTTGAACTAAATCCTAATTTAGAGCGCATATTTTGTGCTTTATTTCTAGAATCTAAGGCACAAATTGAAGAAATTGGGCCCCATAGAGTCTATTATAGGAAATCAAAGACTTCCATAACAAATTGGAAGGGAGACATACCCTATTGTGTCCCTCACCCTTACACGCTTTGGGGACGGGGACGTGTCCCCTGTCTCCCCCCTGATTGACACCCAGGGTTAGACAAAAAAACATCAATGTCATTCTCAATATAGCATAGTTATACAGAAGAAGAGATTTATTTCTGACTGAACTAGCATTCAAGTAACACATGCAAAGCATACCAAACGATTTGAAGCCACTGTTAATGGATGACCTTTTGCTTCGTCGAGTGCAATGACCTGCACGCCGCCCTCTTCGGAGAAGGTCATTTGTTTTCATCACTTCATGTAGGAACTGTGATCTGTGGGATATTTAATGTTTCTTACGACTTTAACAAAGGATTGTCCCGATGAAGCTATGTGGTCGATGATTACAATGATCTAGTTTGCATGAAGTAAAAAATTAAATGCTTCAAAATGTTGACATCCATTACAGAGCCCGATCGTTTCGAAAAACGGTATGTTACAACTAACTTGTACCATATTTTTAAAATATTAATATATTAGGAACCCATACGAACTTGACCTAAAAATAAACTGTAATACTTTAAGTCTTTTCCATGTACTTCTTTTAATAATGGCGAAAAGGGTAATCCCCTCCTTATAATACAGAATGGTCGAGAAATGCTGGGGTTAAAGAAAGGGTATAATTAAAAAATATATTTTTCCTTAAAACATTAATAACAACCGTTTTTGCGAATTGCACTTTCTTAAAGGCAGGCTTTACTACTTCAGCCAGAAGGGATTAGGCCACCCAGCGAGCCAGCGAGGTCACTATGACAGGTGGTTATCTCATTAACTCAGCTCTCATTTAAAGGTACTATGTCCCATTTGCAGGCCAAAAAAATGAAAACATAAGGTTAAATTCCAACGGCATTTGAAAGATAATACTAATTTAGAACTTCCCTAAAAAAAGGAGGCTTGAAAATGTCTTTAAGTGGGAAAATAACGACTATTAGTTGTCGAATCGACTTAGGAGCTATAGAGCCAATAAGTAATAGTCTGGATTTTCAGACCATTGTACCGAATGGTCGTACGTTTTATGCTGCGCAAAGATTCAATCAGTTTAATTTTGGCCATTACAAGAAGTGGGTTATTGATGTAGACAAATGCTATGGACCCTTTACAGCTCATTTTATGTATGTTATTACCAAAGAAGGAAAAAGCCTGTCAGTCACTCAATAGTGTCTGACAGTGGAGTCTAGCAAGTAAACGGATTTCCTTGCATAATTTAAATATTAGGACACTGCTAACGTTTAAATTTCACAGATAGCACATACATGACATATTCATAATTCCTGCAAAGTTCTACAGAATTTGAGGTTGGCTGCAAAAGGGACATAGTATCTTTAACATAAGAAAAAGAGGATCATGGGGGATCAACAGGCACCGATTGGGGAAGTTTTCTATATAGAGGGAGCAAGTAGCTACAAGTAGGACAGTGTGCCTTTTTCTAAAGTACACATGTAGGTGGTATGACCATATAAAACTTGAAGAAAGCCGTCATTTCCAAATTCATCAAATCTTAAAGCATGGCATATGGCAGAAAATTTCAAAATTATATTGTTTTGTCCTCTTTACGATTGTCATTTGCTATTATATATAATACAAGAGGAGCACTTTTCATAAAGAGACGGAATTTCTTTGGGTAGTATGCCCTCAGCCATCCCCTGTAAAATGTATCAGCCTATAATTTCGATTGAATGCATATAATCACACAATGGTAGTCTTGTGCATCATTTTAAAAGATTATATCCCATTATATTATGAAATATAATTCTAACGTTTGCATGGTTATACCCATTACTGGCATTAATGGGTTGTGTCATGTCATTTTTTTCTTCAAAACATTGTTGCTTTGTGAAGCGCGTATGGATACGTTTTATCAAACAATTTTGAAAGCACCACACGTCTGCTTTATGGGCGGGGTTCGGGGGCTTCCATTCAAAGGATGGACCGAAGTCCCTTCCTCCGACAATGAATCAAACAGCCACCGAGTCAAAGATGGCCTTACAGTAGGAAAACTGTAACAAATCCCCCCTAGCCTCCTTTACCAGTCTGCCAGCGATGTAATCTAGTCAGATTTTTAACTGATGACATTAAATCAATCAGAGCACATTGAAGAAAAAAATATTTAATATACGCCCTAAAACAGTGTTTTCAAATCAAGAATTGATTAGGATTTTCATTTTCACTCTGTATCCACTAGGTTTCCATGGTCATAAATGCAAAGTCAAAGAGTTTCCTTGCATACTACCCCCCCCCCCCCCCCTTCACCACACACATTGCTTCAAGACAAAATATACGCCCATTTACATGTTTAAGGTATTTACGTATCGTTACCTCCTTATAATGATTCCAATGAGAGAGAGAGATAGAGAGGTGGGAAAGAGAGAGAAAAAAGGATACTAGTTGAGACAGAATATAATATAATATAAGTTTTCAAAAAGATATATCAATTTTAAAACTAACAAGATTGTATTGTATATATTCAACTGAGAAATACTCGGCTCACGGTCAATTCCTTTCTTTGCACGACACCACGTACTGTGAGGTTTCTATTGTGACGTAGCGCAATGAACCTTGGGTATTGTGTGTATGATTTGTTTTATTTTATGTTACCATTGTGACGTTGTGCCTTGAATAAAAGAATATTTCAGCATTTTGTGGGGGATGTCACTGTGGCGCACCGCAATAGCAGGAACTTTGTGTATACTACATGTATGGTAGTCGTGCGACTGATAATAGAGCCCTGTTGTACTTACGTCCACTGCATCAAAATGGCGCCCGGTAATATGCCATGCTCGTTTTGGTGGCGACTTATTGGCGTACTTTTCTGGTTAAATAGTGTCTACAGTCGTAAGTAAAATCTCATGTCATACCTTACATATGTGTATATTGCTTTTGCTTTGGTGGTGACTTATTTTTGTACTTTTCTGGTTAGAGTTTACTTTCCCATAATCTGTCATCCAGCCACGTTAAGTGTTGTTGAAACATACCACATTATAAGTAATTAATTATACCACTCATGTCATCAATCAAATAAAGTATTTTATCATGTTCACGATTCTGTATAGGCCTACACCCGTAGTGTAGATTACTATCAATATTCGGCTTTTAAATCAAATGGAACATTGTGATTTTATATCATTATACATAATATAAAGGCAGAACAACTGTTATGGTCTAAGGCATTTCGAAAACGTAGAGAAGATATACCAGTGCTGTCAAATTGTATTAGGCATAAGCCTTGTGACGTAAAGTAGGCAATATTCGGAGTGTAGGATATTGTCTTGCAATATCATTATTAGCTTGAAATTATATGACGATATTCAAATTACATTTTGCTGTAAATATGAATTTATTTTATGCAGCCACTTCAACAAACCCGAAAATACTGTGAATAGCAATCAGTCACACTAATAATTACGTATGTATTTGCAGTATTGAAAATTTGTTACAGGGTGGTGTTTATTATCAGAATTTGAGAATGAGAAAGGAAGGGCTTGATGTATATCGAAGTGAATGCACGCTCCTTTTATGTTTCTTCATGTTGTCGGTATCCTTGGCCGTTGGCCTTGCCATAGGGCAAATATGGCCCTACTCACTCCTCTTCTGACAGTCTTGGATCGGCCTCTGCTTGGATAAAGAGTGCAGTGTTGCATCTTGACGACTCCGATTCGCAAAAAAATAGAATTTAGTCGATAATATTTTAGGTTGAGTTATGGATTTTGTCTTCTTTTCCAAATTGCCAAAAGAAAATAAATTGATGGACCCTTCAAGCCCACTTCAATAGTTGATGATGTCTCTTAGCTCAAAAGACCTTCTGAAAGGTCGTGATTGTGACATTTCTGAAAACTCTTTAAATCCTTTTTTCCCCCTTTTGTTGTTTGTATGCAGTCAAACTAGGAATGTTATGTGAAATAACACGAACGCAACTACGTCTGAAAAATCAACTAAAGGAACGTGTGAACATCACACTAACTTATTACGTAATCTGAATATGATGATTGTAGGATATATATACATATACCATTTATTGATCGTATAAGATACAAACACTGTGATTGATATACTAAATATCAGGTATTTTAGGAAACACGGACAGAGGTACATGGTTCAAGAAGCATAATGTTTTGGCGGTAGCACATACATGTACGAACATTTTGTGCGATGGATGCATTAAGAAACCAACTAACTAAAAATATGTATGAGTTTAGTAAATGCATTAAAAACTTTACCCGGTCAGCTTTAAATGGGTGTTTGTGAAAGATAGATTCTAAACATCGGCTGATTGGTCTACATATTGATTGTAAATTATTATGGAAAGTCCAAACCGATTTCTTATGTCAATTATTTTCTAAAAACTTTGGTGTTATCAAAAGACTTACACATTATTTTCCCCCTATTTTTATGGACCTTATATTCTACTGTATTGCTACCATACTTAACTTATGAATCATTAGCTTGGGGAAATCGTTCTAAGGCGAAAATTGAATCCATATGAAGATACAGAATAGAGCCATGAGGACAATAAAACTCTGCACGTTTTCAGGCACATACAAACTCTATATTTCATACAAATTTTTGAAAACAGTAGACTTCCATTTACGTTGGAATATTAATATATCAACTAACAAAGGAGATCGGTAAAAAAAATTGTATTCCTATGTTTGTAAAAAGTAGTAAAATTCATTAAAAAATCCTATTTTCATCTCTCCCTTATGCGTACAGTATTTGCTCTCAAAACAAAAACCTATACAGGTCCCTCGTTTTTTTTAATAGATTAGACATTAACAAAATAGCATAGCCTACGTCTATGAAACATTAGAGGGGCACGTTAACACACAACGCAGGCTTCAGTAATCCACCTTGGTTGGATATGAACCCACCTTGGTTTGACAGGCAACTAAGCCAACTGGCCTCCTTGCTATAATCTATGCATGCGTGCAAAACATAGCTTTTAACAAGCTATGCCAGATGTACCTCTCATTCAGTTATTTTCTATGATATTTCCCTGCTCTTTATTTCATGCTGCAGAGGCAACCAATAGTGTACGACTTGTGAATGGTCCATCGCCCAGTGAAGGAAGGGTAGAGATTTTGTACAATGGCCAATGGAACACTATCTGTGATGATTACTGGCATCTTGAAGAAGCACAGGTTGTATGTCGTCAGCTTGGCTATGCCACTTCGAATGTAACACCAAGGAGTTCAGCCTACTATGGGCAAGGTTCAGGATCGATTCGACAAGTCCAGTGCTCTGGGTCGGAGTATACCTTGGCATCCTGTACTCTGTCTTCAGGGGATTACGTATGCAGCCATTATGAGGATGCAGGAGTAAAATGTGGTAAGCTTATACTTCCTTTTCGCATGACGAGCAATTACTACACTCAGCAAAAAAAGACAATGCACAGTTTTTATTTTTCTAAATTTTTCAATTAAACCCTCAAAAATATATAAAAAGATGTGTAATAAGATTAAAGTAAAATCCATACTTAACCAGCATTAATAACGATCAAGTTTTGGGTATGTCCCATAGAATTAATGTTTGAAGTAGTTTTTTATCGTGCTTCATCTATACTTGGTAAATAATATTTTTTTAAACCGTGATGGTACATGTAGGTGACGGCATTGTGTTAAAATGTGATCGTCATCCCGTCGTCATCCTCTTTATATTAGAGACTTTTAGATTTGCACGACGAGAAAGTGGACTGCTAGGTGTGACATCCTTTTAAGGCAATGTGACGTCCTTTCAAGGCACTGGCAGCCCGGCAGTGCCTTGAAAGGACGTCACATTGCCTTAAAAGGATGTCACACCTAGCAGTCCACATTCTCGTCGTGCAAATCTAAAAGTTTCTAATGATTCCAATGAGTGAGAGAGAAAGAGAGAGAGAGACGGGGAGAGAGAGAGAGAGAGAGAAAGAGAGAGGAAAGAGTGGAGGCAGAATGATACTAGTTGAGACAAAATATGATATAATATAAGTTTTTTTTAATACATCAATATTCAAATTAACAAGATACGATTGTATATAATCAATTGTGAAATACGGAACTCGATTTTAATTCTTCTCTTTGCACAACACCACTGTGAGGTAACCATTGTGACGTTGCGCCTTGAATTAAAGAAATGTAACAGCATTGTGTCACACTGAAATAACAGACAGTGCATGTATACTACATTTGTGGTTGGTGAGTGACTGATAATAGGGACTTTTAGAATGAGTGCACGAGAACACGACGAACGCCGACTGATCATGCGTGTCAACGTACTTAACTGCCCATGTTGACTACAATTAGAAATCTTTTAGATTGCACTCGACGATATACATGCATGCAGGAAGTAACATTATGAACACCACGGACAAAGAAAGAGGACAAAATATATACAGTTCCTTGTTATACCCTCAACAAAAGAACATCCCTTCACTGCTATTATGTAAAATGTGTAGAACAGGTGAATATGCATGTGACACCTGTTCTACACATTTTTACATAATAGCAGGGAAGGGATGTTCCTTTGTCTACCTGGGGATCTGTATATTTATGCGCACGCGGCATACTAGTACCTTGAGCATGTAAAGGCGCTATATAAATATCAATATGTATGTATGTATGTACTAGATTGAGGAAAATCAAGGTTGACGCATTCTCGATCGCCGACTGAGACGACGTAACGCATGCGCAGTGCCTTAAAATGACGTCACACGTTGCAGTCAAAGCTGTCAACGTGCAAATCTAAAAGTCCCTAATAGGGACTTAGATCGACTGAACGAGAACGGCGTGAACGTCCACTGATCATGTGTGTCCATGGCAAGCCCTTTTAACATTTATTCCTATTTCTTGATATCAAGAATTGGATTCTTGATATCAAGAATTCAATTTAGCCTCGGTTAGACTCGAACCCACCTTGTTTTGACAGGCGTTCAGTTATTTCTATGATATTTTCCTGCTCTCTATTTCATGTTGCAGAGGAAACGTATAGTGTACGACTTGTGAATGGTCCATCGCCCAGTGAAGGAAGAGTAGAGATTTTGTACAATGGCCAATGGAACACCATCTGTGATGATTTCTGGAATATTGAAGAAGCACAGGTTGTTTGTCGTCAGCTTGGCTATGCCACTTCTAATGTAACACCAAGGAGTTCGGCCTACTATGGTCAAGGGTCAGGATCGATTCGACTAATCGCCTGCTCTGGTTTGGAGAATACCTTGACTTCCTGTACTCTGTCTTCAGGGGATTCCGTATGTACCCATTATGAGGATGCAGGAGTACGATGTGGTAAGCTTAATTATACTTACTGTTCATATGACGAGCAGCTACACTCAGCAAAAAAGAAAGGAAAATGGACATTCTTTAGCGTTCAAATTTTTTAATTCAGACGTCAATAATATAAAATCAAAATTTTACATCAAATAAAACAAATTAAGACCAAGTTTTGAACTTCCACGCTTGGGTGTGCACAATCATTTAACAGTTCGAAGGTCTGTTGAAGAAAACTGTACAACTCGAGTAAGTACTCATACTAATATTAATAAACAGCTGTAAGACAATCTTGTTCAACCATAAAAACAAAGAATAAAAATCGTTTTAAGGGTGATCTCTGGATGTTATCCGTAGTCTCAGGACTGCATGGTTTTGACAAACACGGTCAATATGCTTCTCCTTTCCACCTAGGATCATGGACGAGCCATAGGATACATCCAATGTTTATTAACATTGTATATGCCTATTTGCCAATTTGGGGCAATTTTTTGTCGGAGACTTGTAAATTGTTAAATGGCAATGCTCACTCGTACATAGACAAAAGGTATGATTCAAATTACATATCATCTTTATGAGGATTAATTTGTGATTATTTTGAAATATTTAAGATAAGTTTAAATTGAATATTAACTTCAAAATCTTAACCATAAATCGTGTCCAACTTTCTTCTCTTTTTTTGCTGACTGTCTTTCAGCAAAAAGATAGGGCCTATGATTATAACTATTTTACATACATGTACAATAAAAACTAAAGATAATTTGAAGTGATCGGTGTAATCTTTCTTATCACTCTAAAGGGAAAAAATAAATATTGATCTCAGAAGTGGCATGGGAAATGGCATTTGTTATTTGGGGGAGACATGAGTAACAGGACAGCAATTATTTCCGATAAAAACAACTCAACGGCACTTCCAATTCCCTAGGGTTCTCATCTCTCCCGAATGCGCAAAGTTTTTGCTCTCAAAACAATAATCTATACATGTACCTCATTTTGGAATAGCTTGGACATTTAAAAAAAAAAACATAACATACGTCTATGAAACAAGGAAGGGGCACGTTAACACACAAGGCAGGCTTCAGTAATCAGCCTTGGTTAGATTCGCACCAACTTTGATTTGACAGGCAACTCTGAGCCAACTCGCCTCCTCGATTTTATCTATGGATGCGTACAAAACATAGCATTTCATTCAGCTATGACAGACGTACCTCTTATTCAGTTACTTTCTATGATATTTCCCTGCTCTTTATTTCATGTTGCAGAGGCACCCTATAGTGTAAGACTTGTGAATGGTCCATCGCCTAGTGAAGGAAGAGTAGAGATTTTGTACAATGACCAATGGAACACCATCTGTGATGATTACTGGAATCTTGAAGAAGCACAGGTTGTTTGTCGTCAGCTTGGCTATAGCACCGATAATGTCGTGGCAAGGAGTTCGGCCTACTATGGGCAAGGAACAGGACCGATTCAACGAGCCCAATGTGATGGTTGGGAGTATACCCTGGAATCCTGTACTCTGACTTCAGGGGATTCCGCATGTGGCCATTTTGAGGATGCAGGAGTAAGATGCGGTAAGCTGAATTATAATAACTGTTAGCACGACATACTTAAACAACGATATTTCACCAGTATTCGCATTTTTTCATTCTTATTTGCATCCATCTAAGAATTTGTTTTCATTCCTTTTTAGCGGTCAAAAATTAGAAATTGTATGCATTAGAAATACAATTGAATTAAACCTCTTCAAGCATAAAAAGCATATAGTTTTTAACCAGCTATAAAACACGCATATCTGATGGAGCTATTCTTCTCTGACATGTCCCTCTTTTCCACTTAATGTTGAAGGGATTGACATTTCCACAACGACCGTAGATCCATTCCAATGGTCAACGTCAACCACAAGCTACTCCAATGGGATCTATAACGTACGGCTTGTGAACGGTCCATCGCCCAGTGAAGGAAGAGTAGAGATTTTATACAATGGCCAATGGAACACTATCTGTGATGATTCCTGGAATCTTGAAGAAGCACAGGTTGTATGTCGTCAGCTTGGCTATAGCGACGATAATGTCGTAGCAAGGAGTTCGGCCTACTATGGGCAAGGTTCAGGATCGATTCAACAAGTCACGTGCTACGGTTGGGAGTTTACCTTGGATCACTGTACTCTGTCTTCAGGGGATTCCATATGTGGCCATTATGAGGATGCAGGAGTAAGATGCGGTAAGCTTATACAAACATTTCTTTTTTCTGCCTCGCATTAGGTAAACTTTATGAGCGGATACATGAGCCAGGGGTGTAAAAAGAATTGAGTATTTGCATTCAATATGAAAGAGAGATATGTTGATCGAATATCATCCTCGTTATCTCTATATGTGGACAATGACGGAAATTAATCTTCTCAAGAGTGACGGCGCGGGGGTCCAGCCATTGACACCAGTTGCACTGGTGTTATGGGATCATGAGTTTGGTATATAGACACCGGTCCAACTTGGTGAATGAAAGTTAAACAAGAACAAGACGATCAAGTATTGTGAGAATGTGAAAGAGGTGTTATATATTATTTTTATGTTGCCTTTATTTCTTTTCTGGCTGCCTTTTTTCCCATTTGATCGGGGGCAGCTGGGTGCGCCATTTGGGTCTTCACACGAACCGCATCTTCTGATTAAGGTTTTTGTTCCTTTTTATTAGACCACAAAACCAGTTAGTCATCTTGACAAATTATCAATCATCCTTTCAATATTCGTTTACTCGGGTAACTGTCTTTTGGGGTTGATCTTGATAATGAAATTCTGTATTGCCCTTTGTGCGACATCCTACAATTTGTAGAATAAACAAAACCTCGCGATCTGTCCTCAATTCACAAATTTATTCAGAGAGCTAAATGAGGCGTAAGGGTTGGGCATTGTACGTTTCCATAATGATAATGCTTTTTCAATTCATAGTGGAGGTGTGTACTATTATAGGAGTTGATTCACTTAACTCTAAATCCGTCACTTAGCTTCTCAGGCAAGACACTAATCCACTAATGCCACTATCCACCCAGTTGTAGATGGGTACCTGGCAATTACTGGCCAGGGGTAGCAATAATTGTACAGCCTGCATTAATACTCATGTGTCTCCCTTCTCCCAATTATTACATCAGGAACATCAGGAACATCTCCTCGGGTAATCGGATCAATGTCATTCGTCGGAGTATCCTTGTTTCTCCTCACCATCATCGCCATAGTTGCTGTTGTGTTCGTGTGCAATCAACAGAAGATTTCCCCTTCAGCAGCTATGGGAATGCAACAGTTAACTACTCTTACCACTAACCCTGCACCTCATCCAGCACCAACCACGTCCATGCCTGCACCCGTCTGCGTCGATGTACCTGTTTAGATGGTGGACAGAAACCAACGTTTGCTTATTAGAAGATTCCACCTGCCATTCTAAAAGGTGTGCCTCACAAAAAAAAATTAGTTTCTCCTTGTGATTGCTCTCAGTTGTTTATACATTCAAACTAATCCAGTATGTTATTGTAAATGATGACTGCTATCGTTCCATGGTTTCATTAGAATCTGGTTAGATGTGTTTAGAGTATTTGGATACAGTCTGACAACTTAAATAATAATTGTAATGCCACAAAATATATATATTCAGTTGAATACGCATGTAGTATGTCGCATTAATATTTTTTAGATGGTAAATGGTTAAATAAATGTTTATTTAGAGTATATATTGTAAATAAATCTGCTGAGCTTCTCATTTATATCTTACTTTTATTCTAGAATACCATCTATTAAAAGATGTTTTACATTTCAGAAAAATTGATATATTTCGCGCAAATATTATATATTCAAATCATGCGTAGCTATATAGCCCGTTATACAATATATCTTTCAAACAGTGTTCAATCATGGATTAATAATTGTGCCTTATTGCTCAATCAGTTATTCAAATCACATGCGCGATCTTCCACAGAGTAGATTTATATAATGTCCATTTTTTGTTTAAACTTGTTATGTTCTATTATATTTGCCTTTACCCTCATTATGTATTCGGTTACAAATTATAATTGCTTATCATGATTCATGAACATGATCATTGGAAAAATGCCTACAAAAGAATCAAAAGGAACACACGTCAATAAGTATTGTTACTTTAAGCCATCGCTTGAAATAATTCTTGTAATAGATTGCGAATTATCATGGAAAGCGCGTAATAGAATGATAATAACAATTGCCGTAGTAAATTACAGTAGTATGCTGCAATACTTGATTAAAAGTGCGCTAAATACTTTTTCATATTATATCTTCTCATATGATTATATTCTATATGTATATTTCGCATTTAGGGAACACCGTCTGTTGCAGCCACAATGGCATTGATCCATATTACTTTGAAAAGGTGATAATAACGCCCTTGCGATTCCCCCAAACAGACGTCCGTTAATATCGTTGTACAGTGTGTCGCACGTATTAAATCACAACAAAATGTTACGTATTTAATAGCCATGTGCATTATCAATAATAAAACATGACCTGTGCTTTTCCTATTTTCTACTTTTATAAACTTTTTATAGTATCTATACAATTCGATATACTGTAACTTCCTTTGTTTGTCCTTTCCTTAACTCAAATATAAAGAATATTGTCATTATTAAAAACATAATTCAAACTGGGTGGGCCGTATAACTATCATTAAATCATTTATCCTTCGATTTAGACATTAGCAAAGCCATATACTAAGTTAAATGATAATCATACCAGACTAATATTCATTTAATGCGATTTGTCCATGTTTTATGGTCGGGGGAATTCCTTTGACGTTCGGATAAATGTTGTTAATATAACTTTTAATAAGGATATCATATTTACTTCAATATATTTATGATAAAGTTTCTGCACCTAGTTCACAATTGTCATTGTTTTTTGCATCAAGTTTTGTAATATTCGCATAAGTCAATTCCTATTGCTGTACATAATGAATACTATCTTATTAATAAACAGTTTAGTTTGGGATTATTATCCGTTACATTATATTTTACTGCATAGTTTGGTATCGCCTTACTCGATAAATGCCGGCTTTCAATAAAAGTAGTATCATGTCTCATGTGTCATTTGTTTAAAGTTCAGTATCTTGATTAAGCCAACATCACCTGGAGATTTTTAAACGGATTTTAATGTTTCATTTATCCCATACTGGTCTGTATGGGCCAGCATGTGCTAGTAGAGGCGTGTGAGTGCGAAGGTGTCCGTGTGTGTATTTCATATTCTCCGTCCATAATTTTCATGTTTTCAATTATCCACATAATTTTGAAGAGGAGTTGAAATTCATCTTTTAATCAAAACTTTCTAACTAGTTCTCAACTTGTTCTAACTAGTTTGTAACCCGGCAGTGCCTTCGAACGCGTTTTTATAGTGCGTTTGCAATTCCGTCCTGGCTCGAGGGCTATAACATCCAATGGCGTTCTTGCCATTCCTCATTCCTGTTCAACTCGTCAAGCTATGCAGTTCAAGACATTCAATTATACTACTGCTAATTGATGCTCGTTGTAACACATTCCTAGTATGATCAAAGTACGGCAATTCCGTTCGTAAAGTACGTCCATCTCGTTTTAAGTAGTACGTTGTTACTCCGTCCATGAAGTTCTTAAAAATATCGTAAACAGTTGCTACTACGTTTTTGGCGGTTCACTTCATTTGCACACAGTTTGAGGCCGTTCGGCAACATTATTCAGAACGTAGTGAGAACTAGTTTGGTGTGATGGGGGCTTCACTTGAATGTCTTGATCTGCAATGCTTGAAGCGTTGACGTTGAACGGGAATGAGGAATGGCAAAAACGCACTGGGCCTTATAGCCCTCGAGCCCGTTCGGGACTTCACACGCTCTAGGAGCGCGTTCGAACGTACTAAGAACGAGTTGAACTATCTCTGAACGGCTGGTCGGGTTACAAAGTAGTTAAAACAAGTTGTGAACTAGTTAGAAGGGGTTTAAACTGACTACGGGTGGGCTTGGACTGATTGGAAATGGCAAATTTACCCGATTTGAACTGACTATGGACGGAGTACAGACGAGATGGACGTATTGAGGGCTGCATGTTTAAGAACGAACTAGGATCGTATCATAAACATTATTTCACATTCTACCAAGACCACGAAATGACGTCATAAACGTATCAGCCGAATGAACCACCGGTGACGCGTAACTTGGAGGGGGCGGACACTCACAATGAGGTGTTATTTGGGCTTTTTGTGGAGTACTGAAAAGAAAATACCGTCACCCCATATGCATTTGTATTCTACGGTACGTCTACTTAGCTTTAAATAATAACAAATAAAAAAAAATAAAAACGTTGCTTGTGGAGCGCTTACCTGCAAAGTCTCCGAGCGATTTCCATTGATGTATGGTTGTTTTCACTTTGGATGGGGTCTTTAAGTTTCAGTTCTAATTATTAGCTAACATCCATGACAGAACATCAGACAAACACTAGTTTCCGCAGTGTAATGTTGATGCTTTGGGAAACCATCGGATTACATGCACTGTATATCTGGATGTCGTCGGCATAAATATGGTGTCGGACATCATATTTATATAAGATATCTACCACTGGCTGAAGGTACATGTTAGATAACTGAGGGCCGATCGCAGAGCCTTGGGAGACGCAATATTCACAAAGTTGAATAAGGCTAGAACAGTAATCTGCTGAGTAACAAACTGTGATCGACCGTATCAATTATAAAGGCATCCGACAGAACAAAAAGGATCACGAAGACTGAATGTTGAATATTTTTTAAGGCTCTGCATATGAAATCATGGTCGCAGATAAGATCAGTTGATGAATTATGCTGAGCTCTGTATGCTGACTGATGTGCATCCATGGGTCGATTGGACTCGACATGTGCTGTTTGCTGATTTGAAACGGCGGTCTCTATGAGCTTGCCTAAGTATCTGATGTTAGATACTGGTCGATAATGCTAATGCCTCAGTCACACCTTTGCGTATTTGGCTTGCGTATTGCTGCGTATTTATGGCAAGCCGTTTCAACATTTATTCCTACTTCTTGATATCAATAATTGAATTTTTGATATCAAGAAGTGAATTCTTGACATCAAGTAATCAAATTCCTGATATCAAGAATTACCATTGCTTTACAACAGAAATTAATGTCCTGATATCAAGAAATAGGAATAAATGTTAATACGGCTTGCCATAAATACGCCGCACTACGCAAGCCAAATACGCAAAGGTGTGACTGAGGCATTAAGCTCGTCCTCGTTCAATGGCCGCTTCTTGTGGACAGGAGATATAATTGCTCCACTAATCGAAGATGAAAAACACCGGACGGCAATGTATAATATTTGTCAACTTTGGAAGTACCGATGTGACATGACAGTATGTGACCAGGTCGGCATCGAATCGAGGGTACAGGACTAAGTTGAAGAGTTGGAAGCAAGCTTACGAACTTCACTGTCAGCTGTCAGCAACCGTTTTACTGGCGCCTCCCCCATTACTTAATAACCCTTCCCAATGCCACTTCTAAGATCATTTTTCCCCCTTTTAGAGCGATAACCAAGATAACGCCGATGACTTCAAAATATCATAATCATGCTGCTGTTAATGGATGACCTCTTGCTTCGTCGAGTGCAATGACCTACACGCCACCCTCTACGGAGAAAGCATTTTATTTCAACGCGTCATGTACATCTGTCGGGATTTTAACGTTGTTAACGACTTTTACAAAGGATTTTTCTGATGAAGCTATATGGTCAATGACAATAATAATCTAGTTTGCATTAAGTAATAAATTCATGCTTTCAAATGATACGATGTTGACATGCATTGCAGAGCAATATTTTGAAAGCATGAATGTATTAGGAACCAATACGAAATTGACCTTAGAATAAAATTTTAATAACATAAACTATTTCCATGTACTCATTTTGATAATAGCGAAAAGGATAATCCCCTCCTAAGAATACAGTATGGTCGAGCAATGGTTGGGTTCAATGAAGAAAGGGCATAATTTAAAAAAATATAACAACCGTTTCTGCCAGAAAAAAAATCTTCAAAACTGAATTTTCTGTTGAAAGATTGTTTACTTTTTTTTCTAAAGCACACATGGAAGTGGTATTTCCATTAAAACTTGCAGAAAGCAGTATTTTCCATATTCATCAAATGTAAAAGCATGACATAAGGCAGAACATGTCTGAAAATATTAGGTTTTTTTCTTCGATTTTCATTTGTTTTTTATATTACAAGAGGGATACTTTTCATCACCAGAGTGATTTCCTTTCTTGGGGTAGTATGCCCTCAGCCATCCCCTGTAAAGTGTATCAGCCTATACTTTGGCATTGATCCATATTACTTGGACTTGGAGTTAACGCCCTTGTGACCCCAAAAAGCCGTCATGTTAAACGTGTCCGTTAATATTGTTTTCCATTGTGTCACAAGTATTCCATTTAGATACATGTACTTGAATGCATATAATCACACAATGGTAGTCTTGTGCATCATATTAAAAGCTTATATCCCACTACATTATGTTGAAATATAATTCTAACACTTTCATGGTTATATCCATTGCTGGCATTAATGGGTTGTGACTTTTTTTTTCAAAACATTGTTGCTTCGTGAAGCGCGTATGGATACGTTTTATCAAACAATTTTGATAGCACCACACGTCTGCTTTATGGGAGGGGTTCGGGCCTTCCATTCAAGGGATGGACTGAGGTCCCTTTCTCCGACAAATGAATCAAACAGCCATCGAGTCAAAGATGGGGTTATAGTAGGAAAACTGTATCAAATCCTTCCCAGCCTCCTTTATCAGTCTGCCACCGATGTAATCTAGAGACATTTTTAACCGATGACATTAAATCAATCAGAGCACATTGAAAAAACTTTTTAATTTACGCCCTAAAACAGTGTTTTCATATTAAGAATTGATTAGGTTTTACATCTTCACTCTGTATCCACTAGGTCTCCAATGTCATCAAAGCAAAGTCAATGAGTTTGCTAGCATACTGCCCCGTCTCACACCCACCCACATACACTACCTGAAGAGAGATTTACGCCCTTTCACATGTTTAAGGAACTTTAACGATCGTCATTCTCCTTATAGTGATTTCAATGAGACACAGAGGGAGAGAGAGAGAGAGGGAAAAATAAAGAGAATTCTAGTTGAGACAACATATATAATATAACAATATAATATATCAATATTTAAACTAAAAAGATTGTATTGTATATATTCCATTGTGAAAGACTAGGCTCACGTTCAATTTCTTATTTTGCACGACACCACGTACTGTGAGGTTGCTATTGTGACGTAGCGCAATGAACCTTGGGTATTGTGTGTAAGATTTGTTTTATTTTATGTTACCATTGTGACGTTGTGTCTTGAATTCAAGAAATATTCAGCATTGTGCGGGGGATACCACTGTGGCGCACCGCAATATAACAGACAGTGCGTGTATACTACATTTATGGTTGTTGTGTGAGTAATTATAGAGCCGTCTTGTACTTACGTTTACTGTTTCAAAATGGCGCCCGGTGGATGTATACGATGCTCGTTTTGGTGGCGACTTATTTTCGTTCTTTTCTGGTTGAATAGTGTCTACAGTCGTAAGTAATATATTATCACATTTCATATCCTACATATGCAAATATATTTTGCTATCCTATCGTGCAAAATATGATTATGTCTGTATTGTTTCGTTGGAATTTACTTTCCCGTAGTCTGTCATCCGGCCATGTTAAGTGCTGTTGAAATATACCACTTTATAAGTAAACAAGTATACCACTCTTTTCGCCACTTATGTTTACAATTCGATATACACCCGTAGTATACAGTTAATTTCAAAGATTCATTTTTAAATCAAATAGAACCACTATGATTTTAAGTCATTATACATAATATAAAGGTAGAACAATAGTTATGACCTAATGTATTACAAAAACGTAGATGAGATATACCAGTGGTGTCAAATTGTATCACGCATAAGCCTCGTGTCGTAAAGAAGTCTATATTCGGAGTGCACGATACTGTCTTGCAATATCATTATTAGCTTGAAATTATATGACGATAGTCAAATTATATTTTGCTGTAAATATGAATTTTGTTTCATGCAGGCACTTCCACGAACTTAAAGTTACTGTGAAACATTCAGTCCCACTAATATTTACGTATGTATTAGCATTATTGATAATTTGTAACAGGGTGGTGATTATTATCAGGCGGAAGAATATAGCAAACAAATCTTATTTCAATATCATCATTTCAAAATATCATTCCACTCTGCATCCAGTACTGCAAACTCTCAACGCCCCCTCATGTGTTCTCTTGTATCTTTATTTGCTTAAATTAAAACATAAAACTGGTACTATCCAATCATCATAAACAGCAAAGAATGAGAAAAGGTTGGATTTAGACTTGATAAGACTACATTCCTGCAGGTTTAAGCTTTTAAGCAGGAAAAGATAGGAGTTGAACGTTCAATTTAATCCAAGTACTAATTATCCACAAGTTAGAGATATTGTGCCCCTTTTGCAGCCAACATTAAACTATGTATAGCTTGCAGGAATTATGAATATGTCATGTATGTCCTATCTGTGAAATTTAAGCATTAGCAGTGCCCTAGTATTCAAATTATGCAAGGAAAACCGTTTACTTTCTAGACTTCCCTGTCAGACACTATTGAGTGACTGACTCTAATTTTTATTCGGTAATAACAAACATAAAATGAGCTGTAACAGGCAAGGGTGTCGATTTGCATCCGTGGTTGGGGGGATGATAGGTGCCAAAATATTTTCGGAAATGGATCAAAGCAACCAAGAGGTAGAAGCGTAAAAATCTGGTTATGAATCTTTCTCAAAGAAAATCCCCAATTAACAAGTGGTTACATGATTAAATCAGCAAGACATTTCGGGAAATGCTGCAGTCCTCGGCTAGATTTTTATGGGCCACCCTGTACAATAACTCCACCATCATGTCAATTAAGATTTTCCTGATCTAGTATGATCACTGTCCTGATGATCTCATAAAATATGTTAATCCCAATATAACAAAATATACAAAATCGTCTTGTTTGGAGACCGGAAATATTTTCAGGCGACTTTTGACCACAACTGTAAAGCATTTCCATCAGTCACAATAATTTATTCTTAAAAATGCATACTGGTAAGAACTTTGATGGCAATCAAATAAATAAAGTAAACAAGTAAACAACAAAATCGATGTGCAGTTGTGGTTAATAATAGGAAATTGTTGTTCCGTGTATTGTGTTCTATTTTTGAATAACATGTTGATATTACCAGATAGATTACCAGATAGGTTATATTAGGATTGTTTGTGATTTAAATTATTAAATTATTAGAGAAAGAAGACGATTTATTGTACCATTCTCGACTCTTAATCCTTGTCTGAATTCAGTTCCGCCCCCCCCCCCCTTCCCGCGCGTAGCGCGGAAGCTCTGACGTTTCATTAAATTATTAAAGAAAGGAGACGATTCGTTGTACCATTCTCGACTCTTAATCCTTGTCTGAATTCAGTTCCCCCCCCCCCTTCACGCGCAAAGCGCGGAAGCTTCGACGTTTCATTAATTTATAAGAGAAAGAAGACGATTCGTTGTACCGTTCTCGACGCTTAATAATTGTTTGAATGTAGTTCACCTTCCTTCGCGCGTAGCGCGGAAGCTTTGACGTTTCATTAATTTATAAGAGAATGAAGAAGATTCGTTGTACCGTTCTCGACTCTTAATCCTTGTCTAAATTCAGTCCCCCCCCCCCCTTCCCGCGTGAAGCGCGGAAGCTCGTATGTTTCATTAAATTATTAATGAAAGAATACGATTCGTTGTACGTACATTATCGACTCTTAATCCTTGTCTGAATTCAGTTTCCCCCCCCCCCCTCCCGAAGCTTTGACGTTTCATTAGATTATTAGAAAAAGAAGACGATTCGTTGTACCGTTCTCGACTCTTAATCCATTTCTTCCTACGTCCTCTTCCTTTCTTCTTGTAATTTTGTAATTGCCCTCGAGTTGATTTTGGTTTGATCGTATTAAATACAAACACAGGTATTTTAAATAACAAGGACAGAGGTACTTGGTTCAATAAGCATATTCTTCGGGCCTTTCCAGAAAACCGGCCATAAAACGAATTAGCTGTTGGTGGTAGCACATAGATTAAGTAACCAAATGTATGATTTTAGTAAATGCGTTAATCACTTTAACTGGTCAGTTTTAAATGGGTGATCGGGAAAAATAGATTCTAGAAACAATTGCTCGGTCTTCATATTGATTGTAAATTATCATGGAATGTCCACACCGATTTATTATGTACATTATTTTCAAAAAATGTAGGTCTTATCAAAATACTTACATATTATGTCCCTTTATGTTTACGAACCTTTTTTTTTTCGATTTTATTGCTGCCATACTTAACGTATAGATCATTAGCGTGGGGAAATTTGTTCTAAAACGAAAATTGAATCCATTTTGAAGATACAAAAAAAGCCATGAGCACAAAAAACCTTTGAACAATTTCATGCACTCTATATTCCATCCAAAGTTTTGAAAATAACAGACTTCTTTTTACATTGGAATATTCATATATCAACTAAATAAAGACGATCGGCAATTTTCTTTTTAATTCCTATATTTGTAATAAGTAGGGAAATTCATTCCAATTCTTCCAGGCAAAAATCTATTTTCATCTCTTCCTTACTATAAACTATATAGGTCCCTCATTTGTGTAATAGATTGGACATACAATATAACATAGCCTACGTCTATGAAACATGAGAGGGGCCCGTTAACACACAACACAGGCTTCAGTAATCCGCCTTGGTTAGATTCGAACCCACCTTGGTATGACAGGCAACTCTAAACCAACTCGCCTCCTCGATTTTATCCAGGCATGCGTGCAAAACATAGCTTTTCAACCAGATATGACTAACGTACCTCTCATTCAGTTATTTTCTATGTATTTCCCTGCTCTCTATTACATGTTGCAGAGGAAACCTATAGTGTACGACTTGTGAATGGTCAATCGCCCAGTGAAGGAAGAGTAGAGATTTTGTACAATGGCCAATGGAACACTATCTGTGATGATTTCTGGAATCTTCAAGAAGCACAGGTTGTTTGTCGTCAGCTTGGCTATGGCACTGATAATGCAACACCAAAGATTTCAGCCTACTATGGTCAAGGTTCAGGATCGATTCTACTAGCCCAGTGCTCTGGTTTGGAGAATACCTTGAATTCCTGTACTCTGTATTCAGGGGATAACACCTGTGGCCATAATGAGGATGCAGGAGTAAGATGTGGTAAGCTTATACTTCCTTTTCGCATGACGAGCAGCTACACTAAGCAACAAAAAAAAGAACATGGATACTCTCTACTGTTCAAAATGTTTGATTAAGTCCTCAATTAGATATTAGAAGATATTTATATCGAATTCAAGAAAAATCGGTACTTAAACGACATCAATTAAGATCAGGTTTTACAATTCCACGGACACAATCATTTTACAGTTCGAACTGGTCTGATTAAGAAAACTGTAAAAACTAGAGTAAGTACTCATTCTAATATTAATGAAAATGTGCATTTGTAAGACATAACAATAGAACAAAAACAAAAGACATTGAGAAAGATGAGTTCTTGATGTTATCCGTTGTCCCAGGACTGCATGATTTTGACTAGCACGGTCAAGATGCTTCTCCTTTCCACCAAAGATTATGGACAAGCCATAGGAAACCTCCAATGCTCATCAACATTGTAACTGCTAATTGCCCATTTTTTGGCAATTTTTTGTCAGAGACCTTTAAATTGTTAAATGGCAATATGATTCAAATTGCGTATAATCTTTATGAGGATTAATTTGTGATTATTTTGAAATATTTAAGATAAGTTTAAATTAAAATATTAACTTGAAAATCTTTACTATGAGTCGTGTCCAACTTTCTTCTCTTTTTTGCTGACTGTCTTTCAGCAAAATTATAGGGCCTATGATTATAACTATTTTACATGCATGTACAATGAAAACTATAGATTATTTGAAACGATCGGTGCCATCTTTCTTATCACTCTGAAAGGGGGGAAAGATATTGATCTAAGAAGTGGAATGGGGAAGGGCATTTGTTATTTGGGGGAGACATGAGTTACTGGACCGCAATTATTTCCGATAAAAACAACTCGATGGCACTTCCAATTCCCTATGGTATGTCCCATAGAGTTGATGCTCAGATTACGTAATACGTCATTCTCATGATCACACATTTGAATAGGTGACGCAAAAGGCTATTGAAGTTGCCCAAGGTTAGTGTACCTAATACCCCCTTCACATACACGAATTTTTCTTATGCCTCAGTCACACCTTTGCGTATTGGGCTTGCGTATTGCTGCGTATTGCCCGAACGCAAACATAGGCACTCATACCCAATAAAGCGCAATGAAACGTGCTCACTGCGTACTCAATACGCAGACTAGCGCAAAGGCCTGCGTTTGCCACTCGCTAGTTTTAAAATTTTCTAAACTATCGCAAGCAAACGCAAGGTCAAATCACCTACGAGCGGATACGAGTGGCAACCAGTGAATGCGAGCAACAGCGAGTGGCTTAGCGCAAGTATACGCAACCATACGCACCTCTTTTTTTTTGGAGCGCGTGTCACTGCCTATAGCTGCGTTCCCTGCACGATTTATCTCGCCAGAGCTCGTTGTCGTTCGCATGATTGCGCGTATTGTTGCGCTATTGCTCGCCTACCACTCGCAGCAGCAAGAACCGTTGCAATTGCCGCTCGCTACGCTGCGAGTCTAGCTCGTACGCCGTTCGCTTTAGCTCTCTCTCTCTCACTGCGATTAGTTGCCTAGCCCCAACCACCGTCGCTGCGCTTCATAACGTTAATAAATAAACATATTTCGCCTCTGCTTCTTCCAGCTGAACCAAAAGCTTAAGCTTTTGCAAGGCAGAGCTCTGCTGCTTGGCCATTTGTTTTCATTAGATTGATTTTTCTTGTAGATGTAGACTCGTCAGAAGCCCGCAAATGACTTTTATACGCCGTCGCAGCCCAGGCGAGCTGGTACGCTGTAGAGCGAGCTGGCACGCTGCAATACGAACAACAGACGAGCTAAATCGAGCGAACACGCAGTGAGACGCAACGAGACGTACTGGTGCGAGCGGCTAGCGAGCAGCAAACGAGCAAAGAACCAGGGGCGTCGCTAGACCTTTTTCAGTGGGGGGGGGGGTGTAGAGGCCAACGATTACCGTCAAAACTAGCCACCAATTACCGACAAAATTAAATGTCCAAATATCTACAAATTTAACCCTAAAAACCCGGGGCCGAAGGCTAAATTGATTTTTCTATGGACTTTCTATAGTACTTGCGTAAGCGCAAATGGTCATTTTCCTCGACGACATAAAATATACGAATTATTTCGTCAACTTAGTCAGCAACATAGCTATATATTTCAATGCAGGCGCGGAGCTAGGATCTTATCTTAAGCTTTGACGTTTCATTAAATTATGAGAAAAAGCAGACGATTTGGTGTACTGTTCTCGACTCTTAATCCTTATCTGAATTCAGTTCTCCCCATCCCGCGCGAAGCGTGGAAGTTTTGGCGTTTCATTAAATTATTAGAGAAAGTAGACGATTCGTTGAACCGTGCTCGACTCTTAATCCTTGTCTAAATGAAGTTTCCCCTCCCGCGCGAAGCGCGGACATTTTTACGTTTCATTAAATTATTAGAGAAAGAAGACGATTCGTTGTACCGTTTTCGACTCTTAATAAGCCCGAAATGTCTGAATTCAGTTTCCCCCTTTAGCGCGAAAGCTTTGACGTTTCCTTAAATTATTAAAGAAAGAAGACGATTCGTTGTACCGTTCGCGACCCGGCTAAATGAAGATTTCCCCTCCCGCGCGAAGCGCAGAATTTTTTGGCGTTTCATCAAAATGTAGAGAAAGGAAGACGATTCGTCGTACCGTTGTTGACTCTTAATCCTTGTTTGAATTTAGTTTCCCCGAAAATTTTAAACCTCTGATTTCTTTAGCTGAAATTATAGGAATGTGAAACTTCGAGAAAATAAAAGTATTGTAGTTGTAGTCACTCTCGAAGTCGTCACAGCGGATAAAAAGTCACAGTTCGTAGGGAAAAAAACTTGTCGGCCGACCGATAATATACATCTCACCGACTTCAAACTTCTGCATTGATATATCGACCAAGAAAACCGACACAGCTCACCCAACACAGCAACATATTTACCCGTGTATTTCTTGCTCCCTCGACGAGACGACTCCACCCAACAACCCACCTGTCTCTTTTACTCCCACTCCTTCTCTCTCAGGCTCTTACTTCCCCTCTCTCTCTCCTTGCTTTTATCCCCCGTTTCTTTTGTTTCCCTTTATCTTTTTCCTTCTTTTTTTTCCTTTTCTTTCTTTTCTTTCTTTTCTTTCTTTTCCTTTCTTTCCTCTCCTCTCTCTTTTTCTTTTTTCTCTTTCTTTCTTCTCTTTTCTTTCCTTTCTTTCCTTTCTTTTCCTTTCTTTCTTTTCTTTTCCTTTTCTTTTTTTCTTTTTTCTCCCTTTCCCTCTCTTTTTCCCCTCCCCCTTTTCTCTCTTTTCCCGACGGCAGCGCAATTTTATCAACAATATCCTGACAGGTGGAGGGGTGTCGCACCCCCCCCCCCCCCCACACACCGCCCCCCCCCCCCCCCCTTTGGCGACGCCCCTGCAAAGAACCAGTTACATACGCAACGTGGCGAGCAAACTTCGTATTGAATCGTACTGCTATGAGCAACAGCGAGCTATAGCGTGGTCATAGGCAACCGTAGGCAGTCTTAGTACAAGCGGCATACGAGCTACCTACGAGCTAGATACGCAATAGTGTGACTGCTACCTTCAAATTTGCCGCGTATTGCTGGGAACGGCTGCGTATTGATATACCCCGTACAGCGCAGCAATACGCAGCATCATACGCAGCATCATACGCAAAGGTGTGACTGAGGCATTACGAGTCCTTACGGATCGCCAAGTCGTAGGCAATCGCAAGCATCCGTAAATAACTCGCTGGTATCCTTAAATAACTCGTCACAACTCGCAACAACTCGTAGACACTCTTAATGATCCGTGAAAGGAGAGGCAAATTTGTTGACATGTCAAATATCTTCTTACGATTGTCCACGGATTGATTTGTCCGTAAATAGCTCGTAACAATCCGTAACCATCCGTAAAACGATCGCAACAACACGTAACCCTCTGTAAACTGCTCGCAAGAATCCGTAAATGACTCGTAACAAATTTTTGTAACGATTCGTTACGGTTAGTTTACGATTTTTTTACGGATTATTTACGGATTATTGCGCGCAGGTTACGGATGGTTACGTGTGCTTACGTGTTGTTTACGATTTTATTCGGGTCTTTTTACGATGGCTTTACGAATTGATACAGGTTTTTAAGATAATTTTATGTGTAGTTACGAGTACTTTACGAATAGATACGTATACTTTACGTATGCTCACGAACTGTTTACGATTTTGGGAAAGGTATAAAAGCTGCAAATTCGAACACTTCATTTTCAGTTGTTATTTTTTGGCTAAATATCGTAAGGACTCGTAAATACTCGTAATTAACTCGTAACTATTCGTACCAACACGTAAACAGATCGTAACTAACACGTTAGTTGCTCGTAGTTATCTGTGACAACTCATAACAAATCGTGGACTGTTGCCGTAAATACATGGTAATTACTCGTAATAATCCGTAATAAACCGCAAACAGCTCGTAATAACTCTTAAACCGGTCGTAAAAGTGGCCAAATCATTGGGATCCGTGAAAGATCCGTGAATTTATGCGATCCGTAAGGACTCGTAAGAAAAATCCGTGTATGTGAAGGGGGTATAGCAGTTCCTATCGTGTTCGGTCTATACTTGGTAAATGAAATTCAAAAAGACAGTCAAGGTAGGTGAGGGCGTTGTGGAAGGCGATCAACCGCCTCAGCCCACAAGATTGACAACATCTCGCCGGCCTCCTGACATTAAACCTCTGCACATTTGCACACACACATTCTATATTTAATACAAACTTTTGAAAATAACAGACTTCTTTTTACATTGGACTATTCATATATCAACTAAATAAAGGCGATCGACAACTCTTTTTAATTCCTATATTTGTAATAAGTAAGAAAATTTATTCTAACTCTTCCAGGCAAATATTTATCTCTTCCGTACTATAACCGATACAGGTCCCTCATTTTATTTAATAGATTGGACATTTTGGACATTGGACCTCTAAACCAACTCGCCTGCTCGAGTTTATCCAGGCATGCGTGCAAAACATAGCTTTTCAACCAGATGTGACAAACGTACCTCTCATTCAGTTATTTTCTATGCTATTTCCCTGCTCTTTTTTTCATGTTGCAGAGGCAGCCTATAGTGTACGACTTGTGAATGGTCCATCTCCCAGTGAAGGAAGGGTAGAGATTTTGTACAATGGCCAATGGAACACTATCTGTGATGATTACTGGAATCTTGAAGAAGCACAGGTTGTTTGTCGTCAGCTTGGCTATAGCACCGATAATGTCGTGGCAAGGAGTTCAGCCTACTATGGACAAGGTTCAGGATCGATCCAACTAGTCCAGTGCTCAGGTTGGGAGTATAACTTGGAATCCTGTATTCTGACTTCAGGGGATGCCGCATGTGGCCATCATGAGGATGCAGGAGTAAGATGCGGTAAGCTGAATTATACTTACTGTTCGCAGGCCGTACTTAAACAACGATATTTCACCATTATTTGCATCGTTTTATTCATATATGCATACATCAAAGTAGTTTGTATTCATTTGTTAGCGGTTAAAAAATAGACTTTTTATGAATTAGAAATTTGGTATAGTATGGTATGGTATTTATTTCATTCTTCATTTTTTAAAAAAATATAAAATACATACAGAGTATTTTTTTTTTAAATTGAAATACATAAATACATGTGAAGGGTAACATTACAGATAATATGAATACAAGAAAATTAACGAGGAAATTAGTTAAGAAAGCAAATTTATGTCGAATGAGGGGTCAACAACAAAAAGCATTTAGCCTCGTTGAACGTTGACCCCTAAACAAGTACGTAATTAACATCAGAAAGAGAAAGCAGGTGGAAGCAGTAAAAGGGAAAAGGAAAACATAATACCCCCAAAAAAATTATATATATAGGCCTATACAAATATATACGTCATGAATCAAATATGATATTCAAGTTGCTGAGTACAAATTTAATAAAAACAATCGAAAGGAACGTTTATAACTATTTCAACTTGAATGTAATTGAATTAACCTCTGCAAGCATAAAAAGCATATAGTTTTTAACCAGCTATGAAACTTAGCACATCTGATGGAGCTATTTTTCTCTGACATTTCCCTCTTTCCCACGTAATGTTTTAGGGACCGGCATTTCCTCAACGACCGTAGATCCATTTCAATGGCCAACGACAACCACAGGCTATGACGGTGGAATCTATAACGTACGGCTAGTAAACGGTCCATCGCCTAGTGAAGGAAGAGTAGAGATTTCATACAATGGCCAATGGAACACTATCTGTGATGATACCTGGAATCTTGAAGAAGCACAGGTTGTATGTCGTCAGCTTGGCTATAGCGACGATAATGTCGTAGCATGGAGTTCTGCCTTCTATGGACAAGGTTCAGGATCGATCCAACTAGTCCAGTGCTCAGGTTGGGAGTATACCTTGGATCAATGTACTCTGTCTTCCGGGGATTCCGTATGTGGCCATTATGAGGATGCAGGAGTAAGATGTGGTAAGCTTATATTGACATTTCCTATTTCTGCCTTACATTTAGGTAAACATTATCAAAGCTACGAGCAGATATATAAGTCAGAGGTGTAAAAAAGAGGATCCAGTATTCACATCAAATAAGAAAGAAAGATATTCTGATCGGATATCATTCTCGTCATCTCTATGAGTGCACAATAAAAATTAATGTTCCCAAAAAGGGGCGGAGCGGGGGTCCGGTCATTGAGGTCAGTTGCACTAGTGTTATGGTTGAGGACACCGTCCGACTTGGTGTATGAATAGGGACCTTTAGATTTGCGTGGACTGATACGTGTGACGTCCATTCAAAGCAGTGCATTAAAAGGACGTCGACCGTAGCAATTCCCATTGTCTTCGTGCGAATCTAAAAGTCCCTAATGTCAAAAGAACAAGACCGCCAAGTATTGTGAGGATTTGAAAGGGGTGTAATTATTTTCTTGAACGTTGCCTTGAACCCGCTCCCTTTATTTATTTTTTGGGCTGCCTATGTTTGCTATTTGATCGGGGTCACGCGCCTCTGTGCGCCATTTGGGTCTCAACGTTATTTTCATTTTTATTATAGGTTACACAAACACCGGCACAAACAGAACAACAACATATAGAACATCTCCTAGGGTAATCGGATCAATGTCATTCGTCGGAGTATCCTTGTTTCTCCTAACCATCATCGCCATAGTTGCTGTTGTGTTCGTGTGCAATCAACAGAAGGCTTCTCCTTCAGCAGCTATGGGAGTTCAGTTATCTTCTCTTACCACTAACCCTGCACCTCAACCAGCATCAACCACGCCCATGCCTGCACCCATCTGTGTCGATGTACCTGTTTAGAGGGTGGACGGAAACCCACGTCAGCTTGTTAGAATCCACCTGACATTCTTTAGGTGTGCCTCACTCGGATAAACCTCACATTCTACTTTCTTTCTTTTCTTAATCCATGCTATCCATTTCCTACATCTTCATCTACATCCACCTCTTTTTCCTTTTCTTCATCTTATTAATATTATTATCAGTAGTAGTAGTAGTAGTAGTAGTAGTAGTAGTAGAATTAGTAGTAGTAGTAGTAGTAGTAGTAGTAGTAGTAGTAGTGGTAGTAGTAGTAGTAGTAGTAGTAGTAGTAGTAGTAGTAGTAGTAGTAGTCATTTAGCATCAGTTGTGGCATGGAGGGGGAAAGCGCACTGAATCAATGCGACCCTAGGGTCTCTCCTCAAGGTATAACTGATAATGGGAATATGTGGAAGTTGACAACAACACCATTATCCTCTTTCGCTTCCCCATTCTCTTTTCTCTCTCTCTCTCTCTTCTAAGTATCACCCAATTCTCATCTGCACCCTCAATTCCTTCCATTTTCTCTCTCTTCTCTCCGTTTCCCTTTGTTCTCTTTTCTCTTCTCTCTAAGTACCTCCATTGCTCACCTCTGATACATTCATTATTTCATATTTTAAAAATAAGAGATAGAGCGTAAAACACTCTGTGAGATAAAATATTTAGCAATATACTATTTAGCAATAAAACAACAGATATAACAAAGATGTTGTTTAATTTAATATTCTGATTTATTTTCGTTTCAATAAATATGATTTATATGTATTCAATAATTGACATAAAACAATGAGAGAAATTAGTAAAGGAATATATATTAAAAAAGACAAAATACATGTAAAAATATTGAAAACCTTGAACTGAAAAAGTTGGCCTACATATATGTATACGTTGAAACCGTTTTCGGTTTCTCCTTGTGATAGCTCCCAGTTGTATATACTTATACATTGTACTTTCTCACAAAATAATCCAGTATATTATTTTAAACGGTCTCTGCTATTTGTCCACGGTTTCATTGGAATCTTGGTAGATTTGTTGAGTGAACGTGTGTACAGTTTGACTACTGAAATAATAATTGACATGCATTTAGAAAAATTATTTAAACAAATGTGTTCCATCTTCAGTTGAATACGCATGTAGCATGTCGAAATACAAAACTAACAAATGGTAAATGGTTAAATGAATGTTTATTGAGAATATATATTGTAAGTAAATATGCTTAGCCTCTTATTTATATCTTACTTTTATCCTAGAATACCATTCATAAATATTAATATTAATAATAATAATACTCAGTTTTTATATAGCGCTTATTAGAATCACTAAGCGCTTCCAAACTTGGAGATTATTACCCTAGCTTTAGCTGTGCTGCCATTACGGCGCTCTAGCATTTCAATGAATTAATTCCTGCCAGGTACCCATTTAAATCACCTAGGTTGAGTGCGGCAAATGTAGATCAATGTCTTGCCAATGGACATTAGTGCCGCGGGTGTCTCGAACCGCGGACCTTGTGATCAACAGTCCGACGACTTAACCACTCGACCACGGCACCTCTACACCTGTACAAATAGATGTTTTATATTTCAGAAATATTGACAAATCTCGCGCAAATACTATCTATTCAAATCATGCGTAGCTATACACCCATTATACAATATCTTGTATTTATTCACCAAGCGTTCAAACAGTCTTAAATCATGGATTAATAATGTTGCCTTATCGCTCAATTAGTTATTCAAATCACATGCGTGACCTTACACAGAGTACATAAATATATCTAACCCTTGTTCCTATTTGTTTAGAATGAGACGAGTTTTTTTTTTTTTTTTTTTTTTTTTTTTAAGGCGTGTGTTCTTATTTATTTGAAATTTGATGTGTTCAATGAAATGATCGTATGTAATCCACTATGGACTTTGATTGTCATTTATTTAAATTCCGATTATATCTGATATCAAAAAGCCAACTCACTAATAATATTATAACCTACGAAAAACATTCTTCAATAAAAAAAATATCTAATAATGTTCATACTATTCATTTGTACTGAAGAGAAAAAAAGGCTACTGATATGCATTTTGTTTTGGTCATAATAAGAACCCGAGTGCGTACGTGTGATTCCTGGCATAAAAACGTAATCCGATGTAGATATATTACGTATTCGTAAATTTGGTTCAGCTTTCGTAATATGCTGGTGAAACAAAAGCTGTGTAGGCCTACTCATCTACAAATACCTTTTGAATTAACTTAAGGTAGTGAAAGTAATACAAAATTCAGCAAATGATTTGCCTTGTAAAGATGACTGTCGTTATTCTTTCTTTCTTTTTTGAGGTTGTTCTGTTCATCTTTCAATCTTTGCTGCATTGACTGGATTATATATGTCATGATATTTGAATTAATTGTATGACTAAGAACTTTCTAAAGACTAGATTATATGTCACGATATTTTAATTAATTTTATGACTAAGAACTTTCTGGAAGACCAGATTATATGTAATGATATTTTAATTAATTTTATGGTTAAGAACTAAGACTAGATTATATGTCATGATATTTTAAATAATTGTATGACTACGAACTTTCTGAAGACTAGATTATATCTCATGATATTTTAATTAATTGTAAGACTAAGAACTTTCTGAAGACTAGATTATATGTCACGATATTTTAATTAATTTTATGACTAAGAACTTTCTGAAGACCAGATTATATGTAATGATATTTTAATTCATTTTATGGCTAAGAACTAAGACTAGATTATATGTCATGATATTTTAAATAATTGTATGACTACGAACTTTATGAAGACTAGATTATTTGTCATGATATTTCAATCAATCGTTAGACTAAAAACTTTCTGAAGAGAGTTTGAACCACTTCTTTATCTTTTTCTTTTTGTTTCACTATAATCATAAATAATAGTATGTATATAAAGCAAACATATTATATGTATATTCTTAAAATGGTGGTAGTTTTTACAACTTTGTAGGGCATGATAACTTTTGTTTGCAAACTTACTTTATGATGAATATGATGTTTTCGAATCACGTTTTAAAACTCTGCTCACTATAATGTACCTCGAAATCTTTGCTGTTCTATATGATTAAAGAGACGAGCTTGCAAACAAATTCAGTGTGTACATTTTACATTTAGGATACCATTTGATATTTCTCATCTACGTACCCTAAGATAATAACATGTGATTATGTTAATTACAGTGACGGACCCATTATTTCGTTGGCAGGGGGGGGGGGGGGGTTATAAAACATAAGAAAAAGGGAGAAAGAAAAAAGGTATCATTTTCAAGGGCCCTTTGTGGTCAGAAACTGTTGCCGCATGCCCAACAAGGGCCGCATTTCATTTTATTTTATTTATATTTAATGTCTGGGGAGTCTTAAGCAGGGCTCCCACTTAGCCGAGTTGGAGCCACAAGTTCTGGCGAGCTGGCGCGATATTATGGCAAGCAGATTTATCATTAAAACATATTTCTTGATATCAAGAATTACCATTGCTTTACAACGTAAAATTATTTCTTGATATCAAGAAATATGTTTTAATGATAAAACGGCTTGCCATAAGATCGAGCCAGCTCGCCACAACTCGAGGCTCCAACTCTGCTAAGTGGGAGCCCTGCTTTACGCCCGATGTGCCTCCCCCTCCTCCTCCTAAAGATCCGCCACTGCACTCTTTGTAGAAGAGGAACATAAAATATAAACAAGAATGTGTTCTCTTTACTTTGTAAACTTTAATGAAACCTGTGTATGAAGGCCACTGAAGTGAGACACGCAGGTGGTTGGTCTTCCTGTTCAGGTTACCTTAATGTAGTTACATTCAACACCGCCCAAGGGACACAAAAGGGTGGTCTTCGATACACGTGTGTTCGCTAAAGCCGGTTTGAGATTAAAATCTTTACGAATGTAAATGAGTAAACACTTCTTTTACGCAATTACGTAGAAAGATAATTTAAAAAAATACACTTTCAGTATAAATATGACAATGCGTTGTCCTTACTTACTTTCTTAAAAAAATACCATTATCTAGTTTAGAAACTATTACTAAAATTACGCAGAAAAATATTAAAAGAAAATCCAACGTATTTTATCGATATTGTAACTTAAGGCGGAGTTGTCTTTATTTTCATCATTTTGGCACATTCGCGAGCCTTCATATCTCGAACGTCATTCTGCTTTTGATATGCGTGAAAGTCTGTGTGTGAAAGTCTGTGTGTGAAAGTCTGTGTGTGAAAGTGTATGTGTTTGTGCAACATTAAAAAAGACCAGTACAATTTTGTTAACGCCACATTATGGCATTTCAGCAAAGGCTTCATGTATGAGCTGTCGATATGTATGCTACGTTTACACTATGTTCCCGGCGGCCACGCCAACCCCGTTTCGGGCCACCGTGGACGAAACGGGATTGGCGTGGGTAACTAGACGAGCGGCAGCATTTTGATACGCTGACGAGGAACAAGGTGGGAGGTGGCAAATTAACAAGGAGGCCATTACAGTAGTTCTGTCAGGCGTTATGTAGTGGGTTTATCTAGAAATTTCCTAATTTTACCAATTCTGTGGATACCATAAGATGCAGCTTTACGTGATTTCCTTATGTGAGCCTTCATATTGAGAGCAGTGTTTATGGTAAAACCCAGGTTTTTGGCCGATTCAGAGGGAACATTTTTGTGTCATCCAAGACAAAACCTGCAAAGGCAAGGGTCTACGAAACTGAGATGTGATGTGAAGTAATTCCGATTTGTCACTATTAAGCTTAATATGCCAAACATTACACATTACATTAATAACACATTCTTCAAAATTGTTCAAGCTAACCGACCTGTGACGGGTTCGAAGAAATACATACAACTGCATATATCATCCGCACTGAGTGGACTCGTATATAAAATAAACTCAAGCGACCCGAGCACCGAGCTCTGAGGTACGCCATGCTAAAGAGGGAAAGGGTCAAATATACTTTTGTTGATTACAATTCTCTGTTCTCTATGTTTAAGGTATGATGTAAATCATTTCGATACTGTGCCACCTATCCCGAAATTGTAGCAGAAGCATTCAATCAAAGAACGATGATTGAAAGTGTCAAACGCTGCTGAATAGTCTAACATTACCAAGGCTACTTCTTTACCCTTATCAACTGCCACTAGTAAATCATTGTGCACTTTGAGCAGTGCAGTTTCCGTAGAGTGAAACTGCCGGTAAGCTGATTGCATATCAGGAAATAAACAATTATCGTTAAGATACGCTTTCAGTTGATCAGCTACCATACGTTCCATGATTTTGGCAGGAAACATAAAATTGGCTATAGGGCGATAATTCTCTAAATCATTAAGATCTAAATGGGGCCCTTTCAACACAGGTGTTACATGAGAAGTTTTAAACACACTTGGCACAATACCAGTACTTAATGACTGATTGATAAGCTCGGTAATGAATGGAACCACTTCATCAATATAATCATATAGGAGAGTTGTTGGTATCGGATCATGCCCGCATGACATGGAAGGACTCTTAATAATAGATCTTTGTTCAGTTGCCTAGGATACTAGATCAGAATTCAATGAAGGAGTGGTTGCAGGGAGTCGAACTGTCAGCAAGATTGCAATCACCACCTAAGGAAGAGACGATGCCTTGAACGTACTTTCTGGTGGAGAATTGTCCAAATTCATTAGCCAGCTGCACATCGGAAGCATGGTCAGGAAGGATATGTTCAGACGCAGGTGCAGTAAGTTTCTTCACAAATCTAAAAAGCTGTTTAGTAACACACTGCTCTATGGTTGATTTTAAGTAGTGTGACTTAGATTGCATCAGAAGTTGGTATAGATAGATATAAATGATTTCTTACTTTCTTGTATCTGCTTCTGTTTAGAAGATTAACATGGCTTGAAGTTATGCAAATATATAGACATTTTTAAAAGAACTACATTATCGTTTCTTAGTTATACTTTTAGAGTCATATATTGTGTTTACACGCAGACGCAGACCTAAATATATATATGATTATGTATATATATATATATATACATAGGCCTATATGTATAAATTTTACCAAAACATGACAACGAATTCAATATTAATGTTTTTATACCTCACTTAAGAAATCCAGCCATCTGATTGGTCGAAATTGCATTCATAAACTTTAACTATTTCTGTAAAATTCCCAGTAACCATGGTTAAAACAGTTCTAAAATCCCAGTAACCATGGTTACCGGGAAAATAGTTCAGTCTCCATGGTTACCCCATAGGTTTACATGTTAAATATGGTCTGAGCGATTGAGGATACCGTACGTGTGCGAAGAATTGGTCGGTAATTTCAATACAATTGAATCTCGATCGATATTACCGACAATTTTATCTTGCATTGTTGACATGAAGAGGAAAATAAACTTCCAAAAACAAAAAAAACAACATCTGCCGATAGATCTTGATCTAAGTACGTGCCAATATGCATTGCAAAAGTTTTAAAAAAGGGTCCGTTTAATGGAGCTTTTGCGAAGCATCCATCACGCGAAGCCGTTTTCAATCCATTTTAATGTATATATTGGAGAAAACTGCCAAGCATGGTAACAGTGCGCGAAATAGTTAAAGTTTATAAATGCAATTTCGACCAATCAGATGGCTGGATTTCTTAAGTGAGGTATATAATTGTTTTTATACGCTCTCGAGAAGGTTACAATTGGGCTATTGCCCTCGGCACGCCTCGGGCAATAGCACAATTTTAACCTTCCCTTGAGCGTATAAAAACAACTATTTCTCTCAAAGCAGTCATTAATACTATAATATCAAAATGATTAAACCGTGTAACATCATCAGGTCACTAAGTTCTGCCTACTGGTGCCATTGGTTATTCATATTTCTATTTTTATTTTGATTGTTTATTTCCATTCTTGATCATTTTTCAGTGTTTTTATTAAATCAAAACAGATACATATACCTTCGTTTCATGGTTTGAAATGGAAAATAATAATCTTGTTTGAAAACGGAACGTGTCACCATCCAAATTTCAATTTGTACGTTGAGTAGTTAAGTAGATATTTTTATTTATCTGAGACGTTACAAACAGAAGGATTCGTTACTTCGGTATTTCATATTTCATCCTGTCTGACTACAAGTATGACAAGATTAACCAAAATTGACAAGAGTTGACAAAATCATGAAAATTATGAAGATTTGTCATGCTCATATTCGCCCTGTAATAATAATGATGAACATTTATAATGCGCCATGTCTGTCAAAATTGACACTCCTGGCGCAGTTGGGAGAAAATTGTGAACCTGCGGGCATACGTCCACAAGTAATTCAAGAAAGGAAGCAAAATATACGTAAGTTTAAGTTTAACATATACTTCAGGACATATTTTTGCAATAATAGTATTACAACATCATTTTTAACATAAAGGCAACGTTGCCAACGTTTTTTATACAGGTATGAAAATTTATATAAGGGTAGTTCATAGTAAGACATAATTAAATAACCTAATATGTTGGGAGCAGAAATGATTTTAAATGATATTTGAACTGTGAGTAGGAGTTCTCATTTCGGAGGTAAGGAGGGCGTGTGATCCATAGTTAAGAGCCATAACTACACATACATGTACGCATAAGTAAATATCGAAAATAAAATACGACATTATTCTGTTTGACGTACCATTGCGAAAGTTTACATTATGAGGCATCATAACGGGCTTTAATGATTTTACAGGCTTATGCGAAATAAAATGGTAGTATACATGTTCGTGTATGTGCTCGTTTGATCATGTAGGGGCGTGCATTGATGCAGGTTCATGTCATAACGTTCTCTGTATCACAATGGCGCCGGTTGGGTGTGTGCGAGTTGCTTCATGGTTAACATTTCTTGTTGCAGTTTTGCAGTTGAATAGCTGCTACGGTCGTAAGCGATTTTCAATAGCTTTCATATCTTATAAATTTATACCCTTTCATTTGATTCTATTAACCTGTGAAATGTTATTTGAATTGCAAAGGCAATTTATTTCGACCGTCGTTTTAGGCCATGAGATATATTTTGAACGTAATATTTATTTATGATGAAACGTCTGATTGAATACTTTTAATACTTGATACTATGTCCCATTTGCAGGCCAAAAAATGAAAAGGTTAAATTCCAACGGCATTTGAAAGATAATACTAATTTAGAACTTCCCTGAAAACGAAAGGGTTTGAAAATGTCTTTTAGTGGGAAGATAACGAGCATTAGTTGTCGAATCGACATAAGTGATTGCCATCATTTTAGTACCGAATGGTCGTACGTTTTGTGCTGCGCAAAGATTCAATCATTTTAATTTTGGCCATTACAAGAAGTGGGTTATTGATGTAGACAAATGCTCATGTACCTTTACAGCTCATGTTATGTATGCTAAGAAAAGAAGTCAGTCACTCACTCAATAGTGTCTGACAGTAAAGTCTAGAAAGTAAACGGGTTTCCTTGTATAATTTGAACAAAAGGACACTGGCTAACGTTTAAATTTCACAGAGAGGACATACATGACATATTCATAATTCCTGCAAAGTTCTACATAATTTGATGTTGGCTGCAAATGGGACATAGTACCTCTAAAACCATGTTTAAGAGAATGAAATATCTGTCTAATAATTTTTGTTTCTTATTACGCAATACATATGAATTTGTAGAGAGGCAGTTAACTAAGATTTATGCATTAAAGTTAGTGTAATTTTCTCAATTGAGATGCGATTCACAAAACAAGAAAACAAGTAAATTACGCATAAAACGCTATCGCTTTATTTCATGTTGCAGAGGTACCCTATAGTGTACGACTTGTAAATGGTACATCACCCAGTGAAGGAAGAGTAGAGATTTGGTACAATGGCGAATGGAACTCTAACTGTGAAAATAAGTGGAATCTTGAAGAAGCACAGGTTGTTTGTCGTCAGCTTGGCTATAGCACCGGTAATGTCGTAGCAAGGAGTTTTGCCCACTCTTGGCAAAGTAGAGGAGCGTGGTCACATCCATTCCACTGCTATGGTTGGGAGTCTAACTTGGATTCCTGTACTCTGTTAACAGAGGAGTGCGTATGTCTCCTTGATGAGAATGCAGGAGTAAGATGCGGTAAGCTTATACTTTAGTTTAGTCTTGCATTACGTAAACTGTATCAAAGTTACGAGCAGATATATAAACCAGAGGTGTAAACAGGATTGAGCGATCGCATCCAATAAATAAGAGAGATATTCAGATCGGAAATCATCTCTATGAGTGCACAATAAAAGGGCTTCTCATAAGTAGTGTAGCCGGGGTCCAGCCATTGAAGCCTGGTGCACTAGGGTCATGGGGATTGGGACACCGGTCCAACTTGGTGAATGGAGGTCGAAAGAACTGGACCGTCAAGTATTATGAGATGTGAAAGTGATGTAATTATTTCAGGTATTGCTGGTGGAAAGCATATATCCAAATTTGTGGACAAGAATGAATACATTTTTAAATTATCAAATACGCAAGACAGACTTTCCGTTAAATGTAGTACAAAATGTTTCGCTAACTGAAAGAAAAAGTTGTGCGTTCAACTTCCTTTATATGAAACAGTCCATGCACTTGTTTTATTCATCATTTAGTGAACTATTTTAAGATTTAAAAAAGAGTAATAGGTTTTGAGAAAAGTATTGATTGTTAGAACTTTGTGGGGGGGGACTTTCAAATGTTTAAAAAGAAAATTGAAATGTACCTCTTCATTTTACTAATGATATCTCACGACTATTCGCATTGCTTTATTCATATATGCATACATAGTATTTTTGTGTGGTTGCAGCGATTTAAAAATACAAGTTTTGTGCATTACAAATGTAATCGAATTAACCTCTGCAAACATAGAAAAAAGCATATGGTTTTTAACCAGCTATGAAACACGCACATCTGTTGGAGCTATTTTCTCTGACATTTCCCTTTTTTCCACTTAATGTTGAAGGGACCGACATTTCCCCGACCGACATTTCCACAACCGATATTTCCACAACCTATGATCCATTTCAATGGCCAACGACAAGCACAGGCGATGGAATCTATAACGTACGGCTCATGGACGGTCCATCGCCCAGAGAGGGAAGAGTCGAGATTTTGTACAATGGCCAATGGAACACCATCTGTGATGATTACTGGAATCCTGAAACAGCGGCGGTTGTATGTCATCAGCTTGGCTATAGCACCGATAATGTCGTAGCAAGGAGTTCGGCCTACTATGGGCAAGGTTCAGGATCGATTCAACAAGTCCAGTGCTCTGGGTCGGAGAATACCTTGGATTCCTGTACTCTGTCTTCAGGGGATTCCGTATGCAGCCATAGTGAGGATGCAGGTGTAAGATGCGGTAAGCCTTGCATTAGGTCACATTTATCAAAGTTACCAACATGTATATATACGCCAGAGGTGTAACAAGGATATTGTATTCACATCAAATAAGAAAGGGAGATATTCTGATCAGATATCATCCTCGTTATCTCTATAAATGCACAATGAAAGGAACTAATGTTCTCTAAAAGAGGCGAAGCGGGGGTCCGGCCATTGACGCCAGTTGCACTAGTGTTATGGGGTCATGGGGTAAGTGGACCCCGGTCCAACTTGGTGAATGAAAGTCAAAAGAGCAAGACCGTCAAGTATTGTGAGGATGAGAAAGGGATGTACTTATATCATTTAACCTCTACCTCTATTTCTGTTTTGGTCGTGGTCGTGGTCGAGTGGTTTAAGGCGCTTGACTTGGAGATGCCAAGGTCGAGGGTTCGAATCCCGACACGGCACTAATATCCTTTGGCAAGATATTAACCTGCAATTGCTACTCTCCACCCAGGTGTTAAATGGGTACCCGGTAGGATGCGACCGTCATTGTTGGTCAAACAGTTTTTGAGCGTCATGTAACGCCTGGCTGGAATGCTCCCCAGGGAGTGGAGATTGTGCGCACATTGTGTGCGGGCAAGCACTGAATCCAATGACCGGGGTAATAGTATATTTGTAAAGCGCTTAGAGACATTTCTATTCAGCGCTACATAAAAATTAAATATTATTAAATAGTATTTCCTATTTGATCGGGGGCATGCGCCTTTGCAGCTAGGTGCACCATTGGGTCTCAACATTAACCACATCTTCTAATGAAGGTTTGTTTTTCTCTTTTATCAGAGAATAAAGCGTGCACGCATTGATTTAGACTGTTAAATGTCAAAATTAAATGTTGACGAAAAGTTTAGAAATGATCATCAGTTCTTCTTTTCCTTTTTACTGAAATTATTCTAGCAACTTTCATGTTACTTGGAACTGGCTGTGTGCATGTATATACGTGTTCCTATTGTACTTTATTTTTCTGTCTTAATTTCTTGTATTGCCTGTTATTTTTTGTTTGTTAAGGTTTCTCCTTTTGATCAGACTGCAAAACCAATCAGTCAACATGACTTTTTAGCAAGTATCATTTCAATATTTGTTTACTCGGGTAACTGTCTTTTGGGGTCGATGTATATGTTCATGTGCATTGTTTGTGCACATTTTACTACGTCGATCTTGATAATGAAATTCTTTATTGCCCTTTGTACGACATGGTAAACATTTTAGTATAAAAAACAACCTCGTGATCTTGCAAGACAATAATCCGCTTATGCCACTATCCACCCAGTTGTAAATGGGTACCTGGCAATTGATGGGGTAATAATAATTGCATGCACGGTCTGCAGGAAGAGCAGTTTCAATACTGATGTGGCTCCCTTCGGTAAATAAGACATAATAAGTATTTTCATTAACATTATAGGTAACACGACAACATCAGGAACATCTCCTTGCCTAATTGGATCAATTTTATTCATCGGAGTGTCCATATGTCTCATAACCATCATCGCCATAGTTGCTGTTGTGTTCGTATGCAGTCAACAGAAGATTTCTCCCTCAGCAGCTATGGGAATTCAGCAGTTAACTACTCTTACCACTTCTCCTGGACCCAAATCAGCATCCACCACGCCCATGCCTGCGCCCGTCCGTGTCAATGTACCTGTTTAGATGATGGATGGAAACCCACGACAGCTTCTTACAATCCACCTGCCATTCCGAAGGTGTGCCTCACTCGGATAAACCTCACATTCTTTTTCTTTTTTTCTTAATCCATTCCTACATTTTCATCTGCATCCACCACCATATTAGTATTAGTAGTACTAGTAGTTGTAGAAGTAGTATTAGAAGTAGTAGTAAGGGGGTATGCGCACAGAATTACTGCGACCCTCAGGTCTCTCCTCAAGGTATAATGGGGATATGTGCAAGTGGACCACAACACCCCCCCCCCCCCCCCCCGCTCTCTCTTTCTTCCCTATCTCTCTCTCTCATTGTAATTCTTGTAATCTAAGTACCACAGGTTTAGCCAATAGCATCACTAACGGAGTAAGTAAGGATTTTGGAACAGTCAGTCACATGTTGCAAAAACTGTCTAATATCTTTTTACGGTTCTGTACTGGCAGCTGATTGTAAATTTAAACAACTTAATCATTTCTAGAAAACATGTATGATGGCCGCCTAGTTGAAGGAGGTCATCCTAACGGTGGCTGTGTAGAAATATACTACTACTACCAATGGAATACCATGGGGTGTTTCACAAAACTTGTCATCAGTGACAAATGACAGTTGTTGTTTTAAGCTACTGAAATCCTTGCTTCTGATTGGTTATCAGCAGATTTGTCTCTGATATTTGTCATTTGTCATTGGAAAAAGACTTTGTGAAACGGGTCCCATATGGGATGATCACTTTGGTCATGATGATGCGCAGGTTGTGTGTCGTCAGCTTGGTTATGGTATGGAGGCTAGTATACTCCATGATGAGAGCTGGGAAGGGGTGGTGCATCCGGGTTACATAAAAATCTTCCCCGTCTGATCGGGCATTCCTGACGGCTAGCAAGGGGTGATCGTGGCAATGCAGAGGGGACATTCGTTTACGAGAAGGGGTTTTTTAGCCGTGGTTTAACCCTTCTCTGGCTACATGATTGGATTTCACATATTTTGATTTTAAGGTTAATGTATGGGGTGCAGATTACATTTATCACATGATTCCTAATTTTTTCAGCTTAGATTCCAGCATTAGTTCTGTAATTGGGTAAGATACTCAAATCTGTGTGTAATGCCATTGTAATATTGGCAGAATCCATGTACCGCCATGGTAAAATGATATATGTAGAAATGACAGAATCCCATGTTAAATGAAAGCCACGAAAAATGCATAAATTGAACGGTTTGTCGTTTCCTCTTTTATCAGCCGTGAATAATGAACATATGAAATCCCTTATATCTAGTCAACAGTTTTCACGTTCAGTTCAATCCCATATGCCTCTCGTAAGTAAATCTACTCGAATAACAAGGACAACAGTCTCGCTCATGGAAAATATATTTACAAAATATGCATATTGCTCCGTTTAGTCTCATTTCACAACGCCCCCTATCGTCAGAGCATGGTCAGAGTCAGCAGCCTAACATGTTAGCCTATGGACGTTTTTTTTTAAATCGTTAAAAATTGATTTTTTTTGTTTAAACGACAAGCACATCCACCCCGACGTACGTTATCACTAGCTCTTTCATTGGAGCCCTCATGTCTCATTGACTTTTGAAAGTTCACCCACCGTATTTTTTTCAAAATAGGTTGCAAGCTCGTCATTGCCTATAATACACATGTGAAACAAGTCTAACTTTGGAATCAGTTTGCCAAGCGATTTGAAGATTATAGGTCGAGCACACAAAACATTAAAAGCATGAATTATCATAGATCACTTCTGCCTATTTCATTATGTCCATTTCATCCAACCCCCCACCATATAATAATGACACACCATGGACTATTCGGTTATTAACAGAGGGGTGCAATCGGTCATCACGTCAAACTCCCCTAATTGTCACCAAGTATTTCATATAATTATATAGTTTGGTATGTTTCTTTTACTCACTCATGAATTATTAAATATCAATGATGGTTTAAAGAAATGTAAAAGAAATTTTAGTTGATATTTATTAACAAAGTAATTTATATTTAGCAAAGCAATCTCACATACAAAATTACTATCAAGTGTCGTCTGCTACGCCGATTGTCGCCTACTTCGTTAAAGGCACATATTTATCGTTTGGACTGTAAGGTATACCAGGGAGATTTGTATTTTCCTGCAGTACAACGTATAGCAGGAAAATGTTGTATATGCGGATCCTTTTAATGATTACGTAATGGAAGTGGCGAGGCGGTATGGTTTGAATAACTTAGGCAGGTGAAAGTTATTGTATTGAGAAGGAAAGGAATGTTCAGAAAGGCATAGAGAGGGAAGTGGGCGTGGTAGCCATTCTAGCTTTGCACCTACATCAGTACGAGAATACACCCGACGGCGCGGTGGCCTGTACTTATAGCGCGCGAACACATCACACCCAATGGCATACACCCGGTACCCTGCAACACAGTGGAACATTCTAAGAAATTAAAAATTTATCTACAAAATGGACCTCTTGAATCATCTGAGAAGTAACTTACCCTATTCTGATTACTTCAATGAATGTCAAGATAACAATGGCTGCTTTTCCATCCAAAAATAAAACTAGTTTGCAATTAGAAATAGTCAATTTCTCGATAATTTCACAAAATATATTTGCCGCCGCATTCAATATGACGTCATTGACAGCTGATTGGCTAGTTTGGTAGTGACGTCGAACGAGCTATGTTTGTGCTGCAGTGATCGAGCGAGCGAAAATGAGACAATCGGAGCAATATGTATGTTCAAGCTATTTCTATTATCATAATCTCAATTATAATTTACCATTTCCCAATTTATTCTTACTTACCTATCTTGTAATTACCTTAAACACGGAAAGGTTCTAATCCAGTGTCGTAAGTTAACTTGTAAACATATTGATAAATTTAAAGAAACCTAAAGTTTGTTTGAGACCGCGATCTCCATGGATAAGAAAATCCCTTAACGTTCAATTAATAGGAAAAATCGCTTATTTTACAAATTCAACTCCTAGCCAAGAGTCAAACGAAAACCAATTTAAGACTTATAACAAACACACAAGTTAGTATTTTACGTTATGCAAAAAAACTTAAACAATTTTAATTTCATCGAAATGACATTAAAAACACTTGAAAGCTAATTAACCATGCACTTAATAAAAACATCAATAAGCAGGATATTCATGAGATTATTCGGAAACACATGCTTTCAGGAAACAGTTTTTTTTTTTTGCTTAGAGTCTCAATGATTAGTTCGAAAATATAGGGCTAAATCTTGCACAGGCCATCCTCACTTCAAATCATTCATTTCATTCATTTCTTGATCGTCGAAATTCTGAATCATTTTTGGGGTATCGGTACAAGAGGTAGAGGTTATTGATATTGTTAACAATTTATAGAGTAAAAAGAGCGCTCGATATGATGGCATACAAATGATAATAATAATAATAGAGTATATTTATGTAGCGCATAATAAATTGTAAATTTCTCTATGCGCTTTACAGTTTTGTACAATCATAACAATTTTAATATATAAACAACACTAATACAACAATAATTAACAAAATAGATGGCAAATGACAAATTCACTACTTAAACATATTATTTCCGAAATAGTTATCCCACTAACCCGTATATGTAACCTCTTTTTTTATATGTGGTGACGTACCCTTTTTCATTAAAAGAGCAAAAGTAATACCTGTATTTTTAAAAAATTGACTGACATGAACAGGGAAATTATAAGCCAAACTCTTTACTTACCTCTTTTTCCAAAATATTAGAAAAACTTATGTATACACAAAACATGAGTTTCCTTCCAAAAACAATTTACTTAATGCTGTTCAGTTTATTTTTGGACAGAAATACGCCACAAGACATGCTATGTTAACACTCATTAATAAAATTGTTAGTGCAATTGATATTCTTGTCACACAAATTCTAGACTTCTCAAAGGCCTTCGACACAATTTACCATGAACGCTAACTTTTCAAAATTAACAGTAAAATCGCCCCACATCTCTGATCCGTCTTAAAATATTGGTCTTACAAATGAGTCAAATAATCGTTTCGCCATTCTAATATTAGGGAGGCTATACCCACACGATTTAAACAATCTAAACAAAACTCTTTATCTTTTTATCAACTAAATTCGTCATTGAGTAACAGTTCTCTTTTTTTTTAACTAAAAGGTCAAATACTACTTGAGGTAAACAAATCACCATCGATTTGTTTTTCTTTCTCAGTCCATTATCTATTTATTTTGTGATAAGGAGAACATCTCTTACAGCATGCTCCTGTACTAGACATGGTGGTCATGTTTAACGGGTTTTCAAAGTAGAGTTTAAGGTAGATGTTGTCTTTGATCCACCAGCTTAAGTGTAATCCTACAGCATGCTCGTGTATTATACATTACTAGCACCACCGTAGTTGGTACCCAACACTACGCAACTCTACATTTGGACCCTACGCCAATTAGTGACCTGCCAGTGTCACAAATAAAGTATTAAAAATATGCTCATCTGACCCTAATTAAATGCCTAAAACCCGTGAGCTTTCGGGGCTTTATAGCCCTTTGAAACCCGTAGACCCCACGCCTATATACACTCAACTCGCTGCGATCTAACTGATCCCCCCCCCCACACTTTGAAAAACGTTTCTTGGAGCCTGCATGTAACATGTAAGAATGGTGCATGGTGATGCAGATTTTTTTTCTGCACCCCCCCCCCCCCCCAAAAAAAAAAAGAAGAAAAAAAACGATTTAACTCACTACGCAACTGACTGTTTTGCAATGCATGAAGACACTTACTTCTGTCTGGTTGATAATGAATTATTAATATGTAAATGTACAATTCATAACCTTATTTTATGCTTTCTTGTAATTTATTATGTCGTATTGCCCAGAAGGCAGTCAATATTACTTAAATATTAGTCTCTGATGGCTAAGTAGACGTAGAGTCGTATAGTTTTATAGCGTATTACTTACTGTGATGATGGTCATGTTTAGCGGGTCTTTAAAGTAGAGTTTAACCCTAATGAGGCTGGGGGGCATTATGCCCCCCCCCCCCCCTCCGTTGTTTTTCTGATTGTTCGGGAAAGCATACAGATGGCGCCCCGCCGCTCCATGACTTTTTTCTTTCGAGTCTTGCGCATCTTTTAAAACAATAGTTTGAAAACCGGGGGTACAGTTACAAAGTTAAGTGACCTTTTGTCTTTGCATGTCGGCCCGAAAATCGCTCATTTTTGTGATTTGGGTACACAACATATGGAAATGTCATTTGTTTTCCTAACAAGAGATAAAACATTGGTTATTGGGTCTTGTGTAAAGTTTAGGTGTTTGTTTTGGGAGTCAAAATAGTTAAAATAAATAATAACATACATAAGTTGAAAAAACAATGAAATACATTAGAAAATATCGAAACAAGAGAAACAAAAGGAATAACCTAGCTCTTCCAAATTTGTTGTCGTATTGTTGTTTCATATGGTCTAACGAATACATTTAGTGAAAAAGGATGCTTAAAATAAAGAATATATGATTCATGGGAAAAAATATAAATTTTATGACCATATTTGCAAAAATTACCATAATATGCAAATGAGGGAATTGGTTATGGTCATTTTTAACGGGTCTCTAAAGCAGAGTTTAAGGTAGATTTCGTCTGTAAACCTACATATGAAGTATAATCCTACATCATACTTGTGTACCAGACATCGTGGTCATGTTTAACGGGTCTATACAGCTGAGTTTCAGGTAGATTTCATCTTTGAACCGACATATTAAGACAGTATATTCCCTCTTTTTAATATGTTCGTGTCTGAGACATGGTGTTTATGGTACGGATCTTTAGAGCGGGGTTTGTGGTAGATTGTGTACCACCACTTTGAGTACTTCTACATCATGCTCGTGTTTCAGACACCGCGGTCGTGAAACGGGTCTTTTGCGTAGGGTTTGAGGTAGATCTCGTCTTTGAACCACCACATATTGCGATGAAGGTATAGAGATATGGATTGATGGATGCGTTGATAGGCAAGATAAAGACAATGCTCCAGGCGTAGAGGGATACCGGGAGGGTGACAGCACCTGTTTGCGAAAGGATACCCATGATGATCACCGGCATCCAGCAAAAGAAATCCGTCAGGACAATGATAGACATGCGTGTTGCCAGCTTCACTTCCCGGGCGCGGTCACTGCTACCCGAACCGCTTGCCGGATTGGCCACACTGCGTGCCGACTTGCGAACGTGAACGAATATGACGACATAGGAGAGCAGAATGAGGATGAAAATCAAGAAATTCACACCGAGAAAGATGGCGATTGAGTACACCCAACTTGGTCTCTTTGTTGTTTCATATTTGAGGTATTCCCACACCCTTCTCTCGTAATTATATACTAATTCTCCAGTCTCTGTTGACTCGACATTGAGTGGTAGTCCAACACAAACATCTGACAGGCCGTAGAAACCGCTGATGTAGGAGCTAACAATCAAAGGAACAATGCTCACTACAACAGCAATGGTCCATATAAGCGCCACTCCAACGCGAGCAGAAGTAGCCCGAAACTTCAGTTTTCCAAAGGGGAACATGACGCTAAGGACTCGATCTATCGTAATGATCGCAAGTACGAATACGGACGTTTCGCTGGATAGAACAGCGATGAATCCTGCGACTTTGCAAGTGACCGATCCACGCCATTGCTCTGCGAAGAGGTAGAAATAATCTCCGTAGTACACATCTGCTGATGCTATTATAATCATGTAGATTCCCATCAGGAAATCTGCTATGGCCAGGTTGGAGATGAACAGTCCCTGAGTCTTTGCGCTGACTGAATGATCGGTACGACACCTAAAGACAAGAACTATGGTATTGCCGATGAGGGCGCCCCACCCTATGACCCAAAGGGTTACCCTTAAGATTGTGTTTGGCATAAGACGGGAGCAGGAGTCCAGGAAGTTCGAGGAAGCAATGTTACACAGATCTGTCTCGTCGAACAAACAGCAAAGCCTGTAGTCATCAGTCGACCTGAAAGATGTACACAAATATTTGGAATAAACAATGTCTCCGATGGATTTGTTTGTTAGGGCGGTTATGTGTCAGAGCAAGGAGGAAACTTCTTATTTGTTAAAGGGCTGTATTTGATGGTGTACGTAAATAATCAAAGTTTCCGTCAACCTTGTTCAAAGTAGAATGAGTCCAGCGTTACTGAAATTAAGAATAGCACAATAATTTACATCATGATTGTGATACTGGGAATTGTGGTCTGAGTAAGATTTCTTGGGGGGAAAAAATGCAGAATCATCAATGCTAGGTTTACATTATGTTCCCAGCGGCAACGGCAATCACGTTTCAGGCTACCTTGGACAAAACGGGTTGGATGTGAGACAACGCGAGGGGATGGAATGGGCAAACGTGACAGGCCGTGATTGCCGATGATGCCGGGCAAGATTTTAAAATTGAATACAGGCCAAAGGGGGGGGGGTAAGGGGGTAGTGGTATGAATAATTGGGATTACGTCAGATACAGTTATACATGTAAATGTCACTATTGAAGAAGTCGTAACTTACAAGCCTTTGAGGGAAGTAATCCCTTGAAAGGTATCTGGTTCGAGATTTGCCAGTTGGACATTCACCAAGTTTCTATGGAGAGAGAGAGAGAGAGATAGAATAATGAACGACAATAACAATTTTGTGAGACATTTTAGAGCGAGCGCTATTAGCGCCTAACATTAGCGCTACAGACGCTTAGTAATACGGCGCTATACAAGAAGCAATCATTATGACCATCATCATCATCAGATTGATGCATGTTTTGCACGATTGGCTACAAGCAAATTGTTTAGATTGTAGGACATTATGTGTACAAGTTTTATATTACTTATCAATGTTGTTATTGATATGCAGGGGGTAAACTCTTAACATTAAAACTTTAGCTAGTCTTTCAGCTGCTCTATATTTATTCGATCATGCTATTACTTTATTAGACGAGTAAGTTTCCCTAGACTAGATAAATAAATACATTATGACAGGCATATTTTGTTCAAATATCTATTTACGAGAATTTACATGGGGATGCGGTATATAAAACAGATATTGACTGCTTATTTTTCGGGCGGGTAAAACTAGAGCTCCTCGGTGACATCGAGACTGCACTATGACCCTCTACTGCGTCTAGGGTCACATCACATTTTCGAGATCACATTAGACAATAGTTTTAACCTTCCCCCATAAAGCAGTCAATGTATCCAACACATCCAACTAGTCAATATATATGTTTATATACCTCACTTAAGAAATCCAGCCATCTGATTGGTCGAAATAGCAGTCACAAACTTTAACTATTCCTGTAAAATTCCCGGTAAAATTCCAGTTACCATGGTTACCGGGAAAATAGTTCAGTCTTGGTGAAATACCTAGGTTCACATGTTAAATACTGGTTTGAGCGATCGAGGATACCGTACGTGTGCGAAGAATTGGTCGGTAATTTCAAAACGGAAATATCGATCGTACTAAATTCCAAACCGAAGGCAAAAATGGCTGAAGAAACTCTCCCAAGATTTGAACTTCTTGATGATGATCAAATGCAAGACTTGCTGACAGTAAGAGCACCAAAAAGAGTACGTTAAATTCTCCATAAATTTGTTTCAAAATAGATCTAGTAGGCCTATAAATTCTAGTAAGTAGGTCGAGTAGTGCTAAAATCCTTCCCGTAGAGATTGCACACATCCCTATGCATTGGCCATCGCGCACTCATGCTAAATTGGTCGATGTTTTAATTACCAGAGATTCAAACTAATATTGCTCGTGATTCCGAAGGTGATACTCAATAAGTGAGGTGTCATATGAAAGCGCAGGTTTTGCTCCATATTCCCCACAAGACCGGCCTACCCCCAAAATTGAAAAAATATCTTGCTTAGACTAGAATCATAAGAATCTAGATCTAGTCTACTCTCAAAGATACACTCATAAAAACAACCGTGCAGATAAACTAGAGAAAGGCCAAGGTCGTGTCATAAGTAATTTTTTTTTTTGTTGGCATATAAAAGTATTAATGACTGATTTAAAGGTATTACAAAGTTTTGGTATGGGGTCATGAGTTTGGTTCAAATTAACATATTGGAAGCATATGCCTTCCTACAATATAAATTGATCGTGGTCGCGGTTGAAATCGAGTTATGAAATTATAAATAATAAACTCTTTATGTTGTATAGCTCCCTCTCAAGGTCAATACATTAATTTAGCTATGAAACAATGTTTCTTGACTGAAATCGACCGATTAGCTATTCCCGTTTGAAAATTATATATCCCAACTACATGTTCTGAGATTTTCGTGGTCGCAGCTACGATTGTACGGCCATAGGCGCTATTTGAAATTTATCAAAATTTACCGGGAGCACCGGTAAATTTTTATATTCAATTTTTCTCGAAAATAGAAGTGTTTTAGGGGCTACTTTTTTCAGTACTTATAATACATCCACAGGGGCATCCAAATATATAAAAATTGTAAAGATTCACTATCCACCCAATTTTCTAAATTTCCCAAAACTTTGTATTACCTTTAATATTCGAGAAATAGCTGTTTTTATAAGCTCTCGGCACGCCTCGGGCAATAGCACAATTCTAACCTTCCCTTGAGCGTATAAAAACAACTATTTCTCTCAAAGCAGTCATTAATACTATAATAGTATTTCAAACTAGCAGTGACTAGTTCACAAACTTACAAATATTCTAGCCGACTCAGATTCTGGAAAGTCCCCGGTTCGATGTATTCCAGCGGGTTGTTAGAGAAATCCCTAAAGGAGAAAAGGTGCAAAACAGCCTGGATTAAATGATTATATAATCTCGCGTTTTGCCACGTCACTACACTCAAACTTTGGGTCATTGAGTGTTTTTAATAAGCAATCAGATCATAATCATTATCATCATCATCATCCTCATCATCAACATCACCGTCATCATCACTTGGAATGTTACATTCTTTCCAAATCAGTGATAATTCACGCATTGCTATTTTTCTCCTGTCCCTCTTATATCACAAGTGAAATATTGAAAAGATCTGCAGCTGTGGACATTACCCACAAAGTATCCTGTCGAAAAAAATAATTTAAATATTAATTATTTCATATTCTAGCATTGAATTCCTATGACAAACATTATTCACGGCTAACAAAAATAACAAACAACCAAATTTGCGTTTATGTCGTGGCTTTATTAACATTTTGAGATGGACGCTTATTTTGCACATTTTGATTTTCTGGGTGTCATAACAAAATAACACAGATATATTGAATCATAAAAAATGCTTACAAGTGCAATGCTAGGCCCCCCGCCTATGAAATCGAGTGATGCCTAGGCTAAACTTATATACATTAAGTCATTATATCAGCCCCCCGCCTATAAAATCGAGTGATGCCTAAAGTTATGCTAGGCCCCCCGCCTATGAAATCGAGTGATGCCTAGGCTAAACTTATATACATTAAGTCATTATATCAGCCCCCCGCCTATAAAATCGAGTGATGCCTAAAGTTATAGAATATAGATGTATATATATACCAGCCTCTCCGCCTGTAAGATCGGATGATGCCTAAGATTAAAGCGTGACACCCTGAGTTTGAACATGTGTAGGTACAACTAGGTCCCCCCGCATTCAAATCGAATGGGGGCCGGAAAACTAAGAATTGACATGCGAACAAATTCGACTGAATATACATTGGCAACCCCCTCGCATGTAAAAATTGAGTGGGGTCGAAAATTATCGGATGACAATTATTGATCAATAAACTTATCAGTACCATGTGATTAGTGATTTACCCATACAAAACCGGGTAGGGGCGAAACCCAATGGGAAAAATTCCCCTACGGCCCACTTACTTTGTGCACGACGCAAGTTGATGTGCGACCAGGCCAAATGCCCCCGGCTCCGCATTAACTTCATAAATCACTGACCAATTTATTACATAAACCCTATCCGTACCTTTCATACCTGAAACCCTAAATCCTTTCCGTACTAATACGTATACCTTGGCTACTTCGAACCACCAAGCAATACTTAATTTATGCCACTAATATACTAAAAATACTTTTATTGGTGGAGATAATGGGGAGGTGGTGGGAATGTTTTAGACTCCGTAAATTTTTCTTCTTGTCCATTCAAAATGAAAGCCATAACTAGAATGAAAGCCCCTTCGTGCTATTTTTAATTTGCTGGCGGTATTTTCCGCGCTTGCTTGATAAGCGTACATACGCTTGTACATTTCCTTCCAATGTAATACAAAGTATTACATTTCCTAGCGCGTGAATTTCCCTCAAAAATGTAAACAACCTCTTGACCTAGATTTTGTCAGCCTGTCAATAAACCATTTTAAATCGTTGTCTACTCTTTAAATTTTATTATTCACGGCTAACAAAAATAACAAACAACCAAATTTGCGTTTATGTCGTGGCTTTATTAACATTTTGAGATGGACGCTTATTTTGCACATTTTGATTTTCTGGGTGTCATAACAAAATAACACAGATATATTGAATCATAAAAAATGCTTACAAGTGCAATGCTAGGCCCCCCGCCTATGAAATCGAGTGATGCCTAGGCTAAACTTATATACATTAAGTCATTATATCAGCCCCCCGCCTATAAAATCGAGTGATGCCTAAAGTTATGCTAGGCCCCCCGCCTATGAAATCGAGTGATGCCTAGGCTAAACTTATATACATTAAGTCATTATATCAGCCCCCCGCCTATAAAATCGAGTGATGCCTAAAGTTATAGAATATAGATGTATATATATACCAGCCTCTCCGCCTGTAAGATCGGATGATGCCTAAGATTAAAGCGTGACACCCTGAGTTTGAACATGTGTAGGTACAACTAGGTCCCCCCGCATTCAAATCGAATGGGGGCCGGAAAACTAAGAATTGACATGCGAACAAATTCGACTGAATATACATTGGCAACCCCCTCGCATGTAAAAATTGAGTGGGGTCGAAAATTATCGGATGACAATTATTGATCAATAAACTTATCAGTACCATGTGATTAGTGATTTGGAGGCATAATTTGACAAATTACCGCCAAACGAGAATATATTTATATATGATCGGCCGCCAAATCACAACGTTGTCATCAAACGATTTTTGTGCACTAAGGGAATATCTATGCTTAACTATTTACACTTTGGTGGAATTAACATTTCAATTGGCCAATTAACCAATGTACATGTACAGGCATGTACTTTTTCGCCCTTAAGCTAATTTATAACCCTATAACAGACTACAGAGTATCGTAATAAACTTATCTCTACAACACCGGCACATCATTATGCCTAATTCATTCCCCTCACAGAAGTGACTAAACCGTTAATGCCCATTTCGAAATGAAGCATTCGCAAAACTGGTCATTTACCAATGTCCACCTAAACCTGCCCCATATAACCATTATTTACTCTCCACAACTTTGTTACTCCCAAAATAAGGCACTCTTATCCCAACAACAAAAACATGATCTTGCGGTGCCGGACTCAAACTTTTTTGCGGGATTTACTTTGCTACCCGAACAGACTTAAACATTGAAATATAAGAACGCTGAAATATAAGAACACTGAACTATAAGAACATTGAAATATAAGAACAAACAGCGTGTTTTGTAACATTATCATTGTTTAACTACTTGGATGAACCGAGATAGGACAGGCCCTCCTTCAGGTCAGTGATAAACCTGTCCAAACCCTCATTGGAGAGATGCAATCCGTCCGGCCTATATAAAGCCCTATCCTTATGCCTTATGTCGGGGTGTGGAATGGCCTTTCCCCCATTCCTGCCGACCAGGGCGCGAGCGTATCGGTTCGTGGCCCTCCTTCTATCGTCCAATTTTCCCTGCTCTTCCGGACTACAGCATTTATATTCTACCCGTTCTAGGATGTCAGACCATATTATTGTCGTCTCAGTGTTCGATGTGATTAATCTGTTCACCGCATTCGCCATCGCCCTCCTCGAACATCCCTCTATGTCATTCGTGCCCACGTGTAACACTAAAACGGTCGGCTTCGTCAGGCCACTGGTAATCGACTCTAGCCATGCGTTTGTTTGGTCCAAGCGAAGGCCCCGCTTTCCAGCCCAATGGATGACCGTCTCCAAACCCATATCGGCGCAGCCAGTCCGCTCCGCCCTGCGATGGGCCCAGAAAACGATAGAGTCGCCTACTATCCATAGTTGTTCTGTGGACAAAATAAGAAAAGAGGACTGGGCAGCATTTTGTATTCCAAAGAACATGCGTTAATGTGAACTTGAAATCCCATTGTGTTTTCTTGCTCTTGTTCTGCATGTATGTTTGTTGTCTGCTTGACTTCGTTTTCATTTTCATGTTGTAGCACCATTATTATTGCTATTATTATTATTAGCTTATTTAACCTCTCGAGGCGAGGGACTTATTCCTCTATGTGTTGTACATATATTCATTCCTGTGTATGCGGCCTCACCCTTACATTATTGGCCCCGGACACGTTAACCTCATCATTCACTCTGTTATATTTTGTACGTATACCTGGCTAATCAAATCAAATCAAATCAACCACAACGGTACTTTGCAACATTGCTCATATTCAAACCACCATATCAAGCCTTATATATCTGCGATGCGCGGAGGAAGCCCATCGACCCATGTGCTGTATTTGGGCGTCCGAGCAGCCCGCCATAGCAGCGGTTGTAGCCGCACCTATACGAAAAGAATGGGAGGAAAACTTCGCCGCCAACATATCTCTGTATGACATGCATCTCTTTATCATGGCACTGAACTCATGCCTGGTGAGAGGAAGTGAACCATATGAGCAAAAGAAAGCCTCCCCACTTCCCGGGCGCATTTTCAAATATCTAAGGACCGCCTTTACGGGACAACTACCCGCCTCAATTTCGTGTATTGAAATGGTGCAACCGTTTCCCCTCGGATCAGTTTTTGATTCCCTTAAAGAGAGCTTCACCCGGCGATGTGGTGCACTGCCGGTGACTGCCACGTCCGTGAAACGCAGCATTCGATCCCGCCTATGCCGTGATGCCACTGTGAATTCACTAATTCGTAAAAAACCATAAAATGCCAAACAAAATGCGGCAGAGTATAATAACACTTCATAAGTGCTAACACAAACATGTTCCAAATCGGTCAACATTTGGTTCAGAACGGGTAATGTGATAGGATGCCTAGCGTCTCTCCTTGATGTGCGGCGCTTGCATCCCTCGACTAATCTTGCAATCACAAAATTCTGTGTCACGTCTCTTTCTCCAGCGGATCGCAGATAAAATGATAATCCAGATATGTAGGTTTGAACAGTAGACCCTGCATATCCCCGCCAAGACAAATACGCCACTAACTGAGCTACCCTCTCGACATTAGGAGATATCTGCGGGTCATAACCGTATACCCTGCAGAATTCCTTGTATGCCTCTAGTGCCGAGGCGTATGTTGCATGAGTACGACCTGCCCTAGACGCCATCAGCAGCTGATTTTGCTCTATAGCCAGCTGTTCCACAGTCGGGACGGCACCTCGATTCCCACCAGGGAAGCCCTTGGCGCTAGAGAACGAAACCGCTGCATCTGAAACCGAGAAAGTGCATCAGCAATACTATTATCACACCCACGAACATGCCTAGCCTTGAATACAACGTTATTACGTAAACATATGACAACTACTTCGCGCACTAATCTCATCATATCCGGGCATAGTGCCGACTGCTTATTTATTACCGCAACTACGGCCTGGTTATCGCAATTAAACCAAATGTTCTTGTTCCTGAGTTCCACTCCCCATAGCTCAAGACCAACCCAGATGGGGAACAATTCTAACAGGGCTATCGATCTGCTAGCTGCTTGGAAGCCCGGGGGCCAGGCAGCCTGTGCCCACCTGCCCCCGAAATAAATACCGAATCCAATGCCGGCAGCCGCGTCAGTAAAAAACTGTATGTCATCGCTGCCGCACCAGCCCGGTGCCCGGAAGAAGACTTGCCCATTAAAATGCGCTAGAAACTCGAGCCAACTCGCATGTCAGACTTTGCGCCCCTCGTCAACCTGATCATGTGATAAGGTCGATCCACCTTCCGAGTTAAATCTATAAGCCTTCTCAGGAATGCTCGACCCGGAGCAATTGCTTTACATACGAAATTTAGGCTCCCAATGATCGACTGTATACCCTTTAGAGATATCTTTTCCCGCTGCAAGGCCCAATTTAGCTTCTTAACCAAATCTGCAATTTTGTCTTCCGGGACCCGAATTTCACGAGCAACGCTATCAATTTCCAGCCCCAGATAAGATAACTTTGTGACCGGGCCCTCTGTCTTCTCCTGTGCTATGGGCACGCCAAACCGCTCGCAAATCACCTCGAAAGAAGCCATTGCACGCTTGCATTCTTCTGAATCTGCTCTACCAGCAAAAAAGTAATCATCCAAATAATGTACAATATTCTGTGACTCCGCTACTTTGCGGGTGCAAAATTCCAAAAAAGTGCTAAAACATTCAAAAGTAGAACAAGAAACGGAACAGCCCATTGGCAAACAACGGTCAAAATAGTAAAGCCCATCGACGCACATCCCGAGCAGTTCAAAATCTTCCGGACGAACCGGTAAAAGCCGGAAGGCCGACTTGATGTCCGTCTTACCCATAAGAGCCCCTTTACCTAACCGAGCAACAATGTCGACTGCGGAATCAAATGACGAATAAGTTACCGTACACTGATCTTCCGGAATGCCGTCATTAACCGAAAGACCTTTGGGAGCGGAGAGGTGCTGAATCATACGGAACTCCCCCGGAGACTTCTTGGGCACTAGCCCTACCGGTGAACACCTCATATTCTCAAAAGGAGGAACCGCAAACGGCCCCATGATTCTCCCCAATTCTATTTCTTTCCTCAATTTCTCCTGTAGAACACGTCTGTGACTAAATGCCGATTTCAGATTTCTTACCGTTAATGGAACCCTTGTCCCTTCAAAATGCAAAGAAAAACCAAATTTAAATCCCTTGATTAAACGATGTGCATGCTCCCGGCTAGGATAGGAGGCTAACATGGGTATCATCTTTGCCAATTTTACTGGCGTCGGTGCAATTTCAAGCAAAACAGTTGCCCTAATGTCCAGATGAGGTACCGGCACCGGGTCGGCTCTGACTACATTGCTTCGCACCATGACCCGTCGCTTGGCAGCGGGAACATTTGTGCCCGAATCTGCAGTTTTGTCCCCGTGTGCACTTGCCTCTATTGTAGTCAAAACACACCCCCCGGGAAGGTGCGACTGCGCCTCCAAGTCCCCTGCTACTCGGGGAGAAAGATCTCCTCGCACCGTACGTTCCGCTGTACTGCTGACGAAAGGCGGAGGAGCGAGGCCCATGGGACGCAACCACCATCAACCACAATTCAGCATCCACGCTTGCCCAAGATCGCCCGGGCAGTCGCGCTTGCTTTAGCCTAAACTGTATGTCATACTCTCTCCACCCAAGGCCCCCAAATGCTCTAGAAGCGTGTCTAATCAAATCCATATATTTGATGAGCTCTCTGCTTCGCTCGATGTGCTTCTCCAAATAAATAGACACAAACACCAGGAACACGGATGTCCAATGCTCCACCGAAAATATGCCTTTATTCTTTGCCCGAGGTTGGAATTGCAACCCGAGCCCAGATTCAGACTGCCGCAGACTAAATACGGCTTCACCTAGCTCTTGGGATGCCCCACTATCACTCCGTGCATAAGCATTCTGTTTGAGAAGCAAGGCTAAATCAATAAATTCACTCCTCCAAATTCTCTCCTTGAGCGACATTGCCACTTCGGAACCCAACGGATCAGCCGCGCTCATAAACGGCACCGGTGACCCCACCACGGAAGGGGGTACTGGCGGCGCATTCCGCTCCTCCATATTACCCTCGCATGAAGCCTGCCCAACCGATTGATCCTGCAATGAAATCTCCGATTGCTCCCTCTCAGAGGGCACCGACTCTCGCGCGATAATCTCCGGCCATGATATGGCCGCGCGCCTACCATTACTGATATCAGGTACATCATTGCCACTAGCTCTAGATCTACAAATGAGGTTAGGGTTGCACTCACCGCCCTGATCGTCGGCGCCGCTGGGGCCCACTCCGACAGGCGTTGACGTTGCCTTCGCCCTTGCCCTCGGACTTTTCCTCGCCTGACTTGGGGGTAACGCTGCATCCGCTCTCGGATTCTCCGCCTGACTTGGAGGTAACGTTGCCCTGGGCGCCGTCTCGCCACCCCTCTTCCTCCCGGCCACGGATTTCTTCTTCGCTTTTGGCATGATCGCCAACGTACTCCTGCCAGTAGAGATGCGAACAAGGCCACTAACACTAACAGTTCAAGTTGATAATTATGGACTCTCCTTCTAATCGGGCCCAACGACAAAGGCCAGCCCAAAACCCGAGTATAATCCCGCTGGTCGCTCACGAGAAGAAATAATTCAGCGTTATATATCCAACTAATTATTCCAGTGCAGTGCTAACGTTAGTATTAATCCAAATCCTCTAATAATGTTTTAGACTCCGTAAATTTTTCTTCTTGTCCATTCAAAATGAAAGCCATAACTAGAATGAAAGCCCCTTCGTGCTATTTTTAATTTGCTGGCGGTATTTTCCGCGCTTGCTTGATAAGCGTACATACGCTTGTACATTTCCTTCCAATGTAATACAAAGTATTACATTTCCTAGCGCGTGAATTTCCCTCAAAAATGTAAACAACCTCTTGACCTAGATTTTGTCAGCCTGTCAATAAACCATTTTAAATCGTTGTCTACTCTTTAAATTTTATTAAAATAATTCGTGCTGGGGTGGGAAGAAATGAGGAAAAAAATATTGAATCAACTTACACGAAGGTAAAATTTGATTGATCATCAAACATTCCCTTCCTTAATTCTCTGATTGAATTATTTGACAGGTCACTGTGAAGGAACAAGAAAGATCAGAAAACATGCAGCAAATGATAATCAATCATTCGATAGATGTAAAATAATTGAAATAACTTAAATTATTGATGAAAGAGAAAGGGTGACAATATTTCATTATTTGGTTTCATAAAAGCATTTAAAAGTACATCAATTAGTCATACGGCGTACGGCGGTAAAGTAACCTGTATTTATCATGTCATACCTCAGTCAAACCCCCAAACCGACATCAGATCGACTCCAAACCGACCCATTATTGGTCATATATGTAAATGTAATATTTTCGTTCGCTCTTTTGTCGGTCTTGTCGGTATATGACTAAGATATCAAGACGACTACCCGAGGACAACTTTCCTGTCTGTCATTTACCTAGGAATAATTCAATTAGAGGTTACGTAGTTATCTGGGTATTTTGGTCTAGGGGTGGTCTAAATATCTTCTTTTCCTGTAACTACTGCACAATGGTGGCTCAACAAAATATTTATCCCCATTAAGTGTCAAATGAACATGAGATATACTTACATAAAAATCAGAGTATCAAGTCCTCTGAAAGCATCAATATCAATGCTGGAGATTTGGTTGTCGTGAACATGTCTGTGGAAAAAAGGATACGAATATTACTGACAGCATTATTCGACATCGTTTTCACATCTTTTCGGGGGTAGTTCAACTTTTTTTTTTAAATAGCATTTTGCAAAAATTTTCTTGTCAGAATTGTTAAAGTCCATTTAGATTATTCAGTAATAAGTTAATAAATCATTACGAGAATTGATTTGGAATTAAAATAAAATCATTATCAATTTTCTTTAGCTTCTCCTAGTTGAAGTTCAAGTTCATTTAATTCAATACTTTCATTAAAATATACAAAGGAAACCAAACATAAAAGTTAAAATATAATACATCAATATATCAATATATAACATGAGCATAACACAAGTGGAGCATAATGATAATAATAATAATAATAATAATAGCCTAATAGTCCACTCCAAATGTTATTAAACCGAAACGGAAATTCTTTTTTGCCCAATTGATCGTGAGCCCGGCAGCCACTGAGGAACAAGGGGAGAACATGGATCGTTTAACAATGTTAAATCTGAGATACACGGTCCTACATGTTACCAGTGTCTGTGATATGGTGTAATATTGAAGCCCTAAAAAAATCGCGCTTCAAAATGATCAAGAAGTGCCTCAAAAAAGTAAAAATCTTTGAGTGACCGGTTTTACCATACTCGTTTTCCCCAATAGACTGTAGTGTTATGAATACCGTTCGGCGAACGGTTTTCAAAATTTGTAATTCCAATCATTAATATCTTGATAATCAGACAGGCGATTGGCTTGTAAAAATCATGGAGTTCCTGACTGACCTAAAGGTTTATAATTATCATTGCAGCATGAGCTAAATCAAGGATTATTTCTAAAGGATCTAAGACAAAGTTACCGGGTCCCTTTAATGACAGCATTTGGAGACTAGACATAAGACCGGGCCTTATGTAGAAGTCTGTCTTCAGTAATTGCATAAGAAACTAAGTACATCATTTAGATTTGGTATTTGTTATAAAAGGAAGAAAAAGTGAATAATTTGCATTCACACATACACTTTTTCCCATTCACACCAACACACAAGTTTCTGTCTGATGAACATTATAGGTTATTACACTTTTGAGTATTGTCTCAATAAGTACAGTTTAAATTTTCTTTTAAAACTATTTAGTGACGGGCTCAGTCGAATATCTATTGGTATGTCATTCCCAATTTTGGGACCCCTGAAGAAAGTTGTATTTTGGTAAACTAGTATCCTTACCCCTGGAATATGACGATTAGGCCTATTTGAATATACATGTTATGGTGGCCATGAATATTCTTATTAAGTTGAAAATATTGTAAAATAGTATTCGGTAAAAGTTTTTTAAAGCATAAAATATAAAGATTGCACATTGATAAACATAAATATCGTTTACTCTTAAAATATTTAGGTTGTAAAAAAGAGGTATAGCCTCTTTTAGAATTTTGTCCTAGTTTATTGGTCATTTTGGTCGAAAAGTTTATATTTGATTTGATTTTGACTTTATTTTCTTCTATACTCATGTAAGCATACAGTTTTTTTATAACAATAATAATATGAAGTACAATAAGTATTTTTCTGACAATGAATCATAAATAAGCAAAAAATATATATATATAAATTGTTATTTTCAAAAACGAAATGATTAACTGTCATAAATACTAAATTTCCTCAAACATTATAAAACATTATACAATTATTTGCGGAAGAAGGACTGTCATTGTAAGCAGATTGCTTGATAATACGACAGCCCCAGACAAAACTCATGAAATATATTAACTCATTTATTAAGCAGAAACGGACAGGTAATTGAAAATACAAATTTCGATGATGGTGATGCAGATGAGGATGATGATGATGATGATGAAGATGATGATGATGATGAAAATGATGATGGTGATGATAATGATGATGATGATGACGATGGTGGTAATGATTCGAATGAAAGAAGAGATGACATGATAAAGAATGAAGAGTTGACACAGAAATTCTACCTTCGAGTATTCTGATAATAACATCGTTTTAACTTTGGCTTTAAATGAGTAGAGGGAGCAACATGATTTAATAGATTCTGGGAGAGAGTTCCATAGATCAGGACCATGGGGTCTTATGGATCTATTAGCAATAAGTAATTTTGTGTAAAAGTTTTGAAATGAAAGAGGAAGCATATTATTTAAATATTTATATGGACTAAATGATCGGATAGGAGACAAAAGGTCCACAAGATTAAAGGTTCATAAGGCCAGGCGCCCATGATTATGGACGTCCATGAAACCTAAGGCCCAATAGATTTTTTTTTTTTTTTTTGGTGTAAAATAACCATTTCAGGTCTTCTTTATTTTTTTTCTTCATAATAATATAAACATATTCACATTTTTAGCATTTGCCTCCATTTCTGAAGAGATATACATGGTTTTCTAATATTTTCTTCTATGTGTAAACGATAAATTAATAGGTAAATAAAAATATCAAGAAGTCTCTTTTTAGATGTTTTCTTTTTAGATTCTTTTCCAACAAAACTTTTGTAAATAGTAAAAAGTGCATAATTCAAAATAATATCAACATCTTTTTCCTTCTTTGAATTAAAATCAATACCAAACAATATATGACATGGTTTGAAATTAAAATTAGACATGAAATATTTCTTTATAGTCCTTTCAACTTCATTCCAAAACATACTGACTTCGTTACAAAAAAAGAACATGTGCATACAATCACCTGTCTTATTACAATAATAACATTTATCATTGGCATTAATTTTCCATTTAAACAAATTATATGGTATTGCTAAAATATTATACATGAATTTGAAATTGAAATTAATTAGTAAGCTGTCTTTTATACTTTTTAACTTAAATAACCAAACATTCGACCATACAGGTATACATTCAGCTTCCAAAGTATTACGCCAAAATTCTTCCGCTCTAGATTTTTCAATTTTTGTTTTAATTAACTCTTGATATATTCTTTTAACTGTCAACTGTCTAACCGAAATTATGTCTTCAATCAATTTTATATCGTTATATTCAAACGCTGTGGGTCTAAATTTCATATACTCCCTATGTTCTACATTCATATCTGCAATTACTAACATATTCCCTAGTGATTGAATCGCTCTTCTAATACGTGCATATTGACTATACCACCTTCCATCCTTAAATAATATTTTCGCACTTAACTCATTAACTGGTAAAAAACCTTTACCATCCATTAAATCACCAACAAACAAAATGTCAGAATTTATCCAATTCCTATAAAAAAGCATTTTCTTTTTATACGTTACATTTATATTCAGCCAAATCATTTCCCTACGATAGCTGTCAAAAGTACATGATCGATACAAGAAAAATGTCATAATTAAATTATAGTAGAAATGAGGCATCTTGTTCTCCAGAAAATTTGCGTTTTTTATACTATATTTACAATTCATTATAACCTTTATACCACCAATTTGCTCAAACCAATAGTCAAACATACATTTGCAACCTGCATTTAATTCATCGCTTAGATATTTACAAAACCAATTTATATTTAACGATGCAACCTTTGTTTGAACATCTAACATATCTAAACCACCTTCTTGAATACTATTCAATACATTTGACCTTTTAACCTTGGCAGGTCTCCCTTTCCATAGGAAATCAAAAAATAACTTATCGAGCTCTTTAACTATCTCTTTAGGACAAGACAAAACTTGTGAAGTATAAATGATTTTCGACATTATCAATGATTTTAATATCATTATTTTTCCTTATAGATCAAAAACCCATAACACTATAGGCCCAATATACCAACTTACTCCCATGAGACCCAAGGCCCTCGTGACAGAAGGTGCAATAAATGAAATCTCAAGGGGACCCCATTCCCACAAAACTAAATTCGTACGAGATCGGTGCCCATGGGATGCATAGAAAATGACACCAATAGCCCTTGAGGTCAAACATTCGTGAGCCTGTTGGCCCATGACTCTGAAGTCCTAAGACCGAAATTTACTCTCCACTTTTATTCGGTCTCGGCGACCTTCCACTCTCCAAAGATTAGAAGGTCTGTGCTATCGAGATATAGCTGAAAAAGATTATAGCTTTGCTGGGTGTAGTCATACTTACAGGTGAGTGATACTCTCAAGTCCTCTAAATGCTCCAGACGGCAGTGAAGTGATGCTATTTCTATATAGTGCCCTGTTTTATGACAAGAAGTTACATGCAAATAAAAGTGGTGTACAAAGAAGCAGAATAATCTGCAGAAGAAGGCTATATATCACAATAAGCGCTTGCTTGATAGCGTGATAGCCCGGGGTGGAGAGGATGGATGATAACACGTGACTTTAGAAGTTAAAATCGAGTTGTCCCTTTGTTAAAGATTTTCATAGACTAAGCCTGGTGTTTAACTGAAATAGTAGAATACGGACCAAATAGTCGATGATTGAACCAGGCCTAAATGGATCCTGGTTTCGAGAAAAAGCCACTTCCGAGCTGGCACTTGTAAAAATGACCCCTGGATATCTACAGATAGTTTACACATGGAGACATCTTACTTTGTGTATTTAAGAATGATCCGGACCAAGGGGATTGAGATTCTTCCTGAATACATGTTGTTTGCCTTATTGAAAAACTGTGTAACATAGAATGTATACCGCCGGGCATTTAATGAATAATGATTACGAAACTTTCATGAAAACGTGTCCATCAGTCGTCTCGATGGCTTTTATAGTTTACGACTTTTATCTGCACATGTCATGGGCAGTATTTCCGGTGTGGCTTATACCCGCCTAAAAGCTTGTACAAAATACAGTGTGAGTAGTATCTTGCTTACAAATTTTGAAGGGCCTCCAATCCTTGAAAGCATCCTGGTTCCAATTCTTTGATTCCCGTGTTACCAAGATCTCTAAAAACATAAAGGTAAATTGAAAACAGCAAGAGATTTTTTTGTAATAACAAAATAGAAAGACAATTTTAAAAATAACAAAGAAATAGGCCTATGACCAAAAAAAAAAAAAAAAACTAATTGTAAATAGCCTTACAATGAGATGAAAAGATAATAGCTCACAAACGATATTATGCACTGTCTGTCATGTCAAATACCATATAAAATGTACACATACAGCGTGTCCAGACACAACAAAAATATCCCGAAACTCTATAAAGAAACGTCATTATAAAGACTCATCTTATAGCAAACAGAGCGTCCACACACAAGAACAAGTTATCCCGAAACTGTACAGCGAAACGTCGTAGAGGTGCGCAGTTTACTACTGCGCCGCGCCGCCGTCATAAAACGGAAACGGAAATGAGAGCTCATGTCTCCTTTCGCGTGCGGTCACGTTAAGCCCGCCCAGTTATACCGCTCTAGTTCGACCAACGTCCACACACAAAACATTCCGTGATTCTTTATCGATTTCTAGTTCGAAACGATGCCCAGACCCGCGTTTCGTTATACGACGTTTCCAAGATAAACGACGTATCGTTAGTAAGCGTATATACACACACACACAATTTCATTGTATGGCTATCCCGAAATGGTATAGCCATACCGTTTCGTTAGAGCAATACGATGAATTTTGTTGTGTGTAGACACGGGGATACAGCATTTATTGTACATGTATCAATACAAAAAACAAGGAACTTCAGCGTAATAGACATAGTGACAAAACGTAAGTGAAGAAGTGTATTAAAAGGCACAGCTAATATTTCATTGACGTCTGAAAATATTTCGTTACGATTACTCTAGATAACTAGATAATATTAGGGGGAATGTTCTTACGTACGTCTATGTTAGTAACAAACACGAATATACCGGGGTTTTTTTTTTTTTACCCGACATGGGTAAAACTTGACTAAACTCTCTTAAAGGGAGTGTAATCTGACGAGACTACGTGTCTTTCCCGTGGCCCGTAGCCTGACTCGGGGCCAATCGAGTATACTAGGGAGTTCTCGCAAGCTCAACGCGGACGGAGAATCTGCGGTTCGTGTGCAAAATCGAGAAGCTACTATAGTAACACTGATCGCTGAGGTACTGAAATCCAGAACGGGTTTTTGGCCAAATCTACGGATTCTCTCAATGACGCCCCAAGTGATTCAACAGCCAATCAGCGAGCTTTAACCAACGATGGTATGGGGATTTCATCGTTTTATTACATGCGATGATCACATCAGGGGGCGGAAAAGAAGGATGACGAATTCCAACGCGGACGGATCTTTGGTGTATTCTTTTTACGATAATTGTTTCTTAACAATAACAACATGAATTGTTTTAAAACTGGATGATGATTTGTTGAAATATGATACAAAGCACAAGCGGTGACGTCAGCTCCTCCGTACTATTCGTACGCGTTTACCGAAAATCGGAACCGTTTATTGTAACGAGGGCGGTCTGTATGCGACGGCCGTAATCCTGAGCGCTCCCTCGTCGTAGAAGGTCTGTCCGTCGCTGAGCGAAACTCGCTAATACGACTACGGACGACGCGACCGCACCAATCACGTGCGTGCAACATACGCGAAACGCTGGCCATGTAGAGATTAAGTCGCTGACTTCCGTTAATCAAGTCCATTCGTTGACGTGCAGTTGTCCAAAAGAAGACGTAGATGGTGTTAACCAGTATTTGCCAAGCTATCCGGCCTTTAAAGTGACTCGGTAACATTGTTGAAGGTGGAAGGTTGCAGACAAAAATGCGTGATTTTTGTATGAAATGTTATTTATTATATTCCTTCTACCGTACTAACCCTCTAAATCCTGAACAAAATTCTCAAACCACAAAGATATTTATGGTTTTCTTTGAAGGCGTCACTGTGCGACACCCTCTCACAGTAAATTCTCCCAACCAATTTTTGAATTTTCCCAACCGTTTTTTCATGAAAATAAGACATAAAGCAGGCTTTTAAAAAAATATTTCAATTCTTAAATGTTTGGAATGGTAAATGGGGCCAATTCATTGCTTTGTGGCGATTTTCATTCACCTAAAATTTTATTCAAATATAATAATATAGTTGGGAGAATTCTGGAATCGATCAGATCATTTTTTCCCAATTGTTATCGTTATTAATGGTCTGTTTTCAATCAAACTTTTAGATGATCTTTAAATCATTGTACATCTAACATTGAAGTCACTACCTTAGCACCATTTTCTCTCATCTGAACAACGTTACCAAGTCCCTTTAAGATGGTTCGATTTTTTTGTAAAGTCACGATTAGGCCTATTCTAGAATATCTACCCTTTACCTTTTGTCGTGGGGGGGAGGGGGAGAAGAGGGTGGGTAAATGATTTTACTCACAGATCTAATTCCAATTGGAAATCACTGAAAGCGTGAGCTGGTAAAACCGCAATTCTGTTGAACGTCAAATTTCTGGATTAAAACAAAACAAAACAAAACGTACAGTTAAACCAGTCTTAGTGGCCACCATTCTATCAAGGCCATCTGTCTACAATAGATACATTTTTTGTGTATCTTGTATGGTCTTAATATACAGGTTTGACTTACAGGATGTTAGCGTTATTCGGAGTACAAAAAGAAAAAAAGTTATGTATACAAAAAGAAAAGTGATTTTTCCCATGTTCAGGAAATCACAATGATTTAGGGAAAAATAAAACTTGGCGATATAAAAAATCGCTTTTACTTAAAATAACAACGTAAATTATTTTTGGATTTGACGAGAAAAGATATCCCAAATAAAAAATGGTTTGTAAAATGTGTGAAAGCTGGTACTTTCGGACTAATTGTGTAAAGCCTAATATATGACAGAGGACAAAATATTAATTCAGATCTTCAATGTGATGTAAGACTGTATTTGAATGAGTTTAATTATCATTAATATCATTGTTATCATTTTTACCATTGTTACTATTATTACCATTATCATTATCATCATCATCATAATCGTTATTATTATCATTATTAATAATATTATTATTATCAATTATTAAACTCACATATTTGCAAGACTAGTCAAACCGGCAAAGGTGTTACTCGACAATGATTCAATCACATTGCCAGACAAATCCCTGTAGAGAAAGGAGAATGAATGAACTTTATGTATATACAAAGGATTCCTGTCACTCATTGAAACATCTGTTAGCAAACGACTGGTTGGCCTACAAGAGGAAGTGGAGAGACAAAAGAGTGACATACTTGAGTTTCAAGTAAGCAATGACAAAAGATTGGTGAGATCACCAGTCTGAAAGAAAGGTTGAAATTCCAGGAGCATCGTATGCAGAAACTAAGCAATTTACTCGCTGCACAAGAGTAGTACTCAATTAGAAGGAATTGTCTGAGGCTCTTTGGTTGTCCTGAGTGAGAGGGGGAGAACATCGATGAAGTCATCTTAGACATCGCAAGTGATTTGCTGAATGTCAATCTACAAAGGGAGGACGTTGAAAGGGGTCATCGGGTTTGGGCAAAGCGAAAGAAGCAGGATGGTACGACAATGCCACGGGGAATTATCATCAAATTCAAATCATATGGAAAGCGGCGGGAGATCCTAGCAAGCAGACGTCAACTCAAAAGCTAACAGATGATACTTGTGGAAGATCTTACAGCCAGAAACCAGGAGCTGCTGAAACATGCGCGAGATCACGAGAAGATCATGTCAGCCTGGAGCATGGATGGTCGTATAATAGCACTGTTGAGAGGAAAAAACAAAGTGACCGCAATGATTCACGATGAGGAAGACTTAAAATCTCTGAATATAAACAGGTATTTCTGACCTGATCTCATCTGATTCATTGATGAATTATATACATCCTGGAAGAATGGTTATGTTAATGAACAATTACTGCTCTACGTACAGTCTACTGATTTTTATGTTCATACATATTTATTTTGTCAGCTGTTTTTTATATGTTGTTATAATTTGTATATATGTTTCCTCACCCCAATCTATGTATTACTTCTCGAAGGCAAATCTCAACTCCGTTTACGCATGAAACTTCTACATGCATAGAACTAGATATCCGGGATATCAGATAATACTTCAATTGATAATGCTGATTATGTTCTATCAAACGAATATAATGATGTCGTAAATAATTTATTTTTGAAAAATAAAAGAGGGTTATCCATGGTACATTTTAATTGCAGAAGTATAAAGATAAATCTTGATAACTTCCATAGTGTTCTTGCCAGTATTTCTTGCCCATTTTCTTGTATTGCATTATCAGAAACTTGGTTAGCAGGTGCTGAAGAAATTCAAGTCCCTGATTATAGGTTTATTGGAAATGGTAGACAAATTAAGTGTGGCGGTGGTGTAGGTTGTTTGATAAAAAAGGATATGAAATATAACAACCGTAAGGACTCAGAGGTTTTTAATCAGTGTATAGAACCAATTTTTATTGAGATATTTTCTAAAACAAAACATATAATTGTTGCCATAGTGTACAGACCCCCTGGGCAAAATGTATCAGACTTTTTTACTGCCTTGGAAGACCCTCCTACTCCTAGTGCAATAACTCGAGAAAATAAACAGTGCATTCTTATTGGTGATTTTAATATTGATCTTTTGATGACTAATTCTAATCAAGTTCAATATGTTATTGATCTTTTAGTAACTTATTCCTGCACACCCTTGATTTTAAACCCAACCAGAATAACACAAAGTTCAGCAACTCTCATTGGTAACATCTGGATAACATCTTAAAAACTGGAATTCTTGTAACTGATGTCAGTGATCATCTTAGCGTTTTTACTATTGTTAATTGTGACAATGTTTTATACTCAAAGCCCAAATGTTACAAACGTGTTATGAATGATGATTACGTTACTAATTTCTTGAATTTGTTACAGTCTCTCGATTGGAATGTGTATGAAAATACTAATGTTGATTGTAGATTTGATGTTTTTATGAATAAAATAACCAGTGCATATGATCAATTTTTTTCCTTTTAAAGAGAAATTAGATGGAAAATCGAATGTAAAACCATGGTTTAATAATGATCTAAAAAAGATGTGTAGGAAAAAGAACATCTTTTATCAAAAATATTTAAAGAATCCAACTGACTATAGAAAATTTACTTATACCAAATGTAGAAACAATGTTACTAGTGCAATACGTCATTATAAGCAATAGTATTGTAAGACTCGTTTTTTGTGAAGTACAGAATAATATCAGAGGCACATGGAAAGTAATTAATGAACTTCTTAATATAAAAAAGCAACGGTGCAATATATTAATATTACTCATCTTGGTAAAGATATATCTGATTGCAAGGAAATTGTTAAATTGTATAATGATTACTTTACAACTATTGGACATAGTTCATAAATTGCCTCATACTGTTAATAGTTTTGATAAGTTTTTGCCTCCTAGGAACTTTTTTTAATTCTGTTTTGCTTAGACCCATACAACCTAGTGAAATATTGAAAATTGTGTCTGAACTTCAATTAAATAAAAGTCCTGGGTATGATGGAATTAAATACAGCGTTCTTAAAAAGTCTATTCATTTTTTAGTTACACCTCTATGTAGTATTTTCAATTTGTCAATAAATAAGGGGATATTTCCTAGTTCGCTGAAATTAGCCAAAGTTTTACCCATAAATAAGAAGGGTGAAAAGTCCATTTTATCTAACGATAGGCCCATTTCCATTTTATCTGTATTTTCTAAGCTGTTTGAATATGTACTTCTCCACTTTTTCGCAATCAAATTTGTCTTCCTAAGAATTTTTTACTAAGTAGATTTCTACTTTAAAAAAACAAAAACATAATGAAGCGAAGAAGCTACATCAAACTCGATGTATACTCGTCAAATTAATGAATCCTCAATCCCCAATCCGTGATAGATTATTCCTATTATATATTATGTTTATATATTATCATTACTATTATTTATTATATTTGTTACTATCATATACTATCATTATATTCCGTGGTATATTTTTACCCCTTGAAAGATATCATGTAGTATGAGAGCATTAATCAAGAGTAGATACAAAGCGAATAAGAGAAACGACGCATTCAATTTAAACAGTTTGTCAATTTTTGTATTCACCGATAATTATCATGAATTTATATATTCATTTATATAAAAACATACTCAAGCGAAGTATATCGTTACACTTTTAAAGTGATATATGGACACTTACAGTGTTGTCAATTCGTTCAAATCTCGGAAACTGAAATCCTCAATCCGTGATATTTTATTGTTTGCCAGGTTTCTGAGGAATAAAAAAATATATATATACAATCTTTCAATCATGAAAATTATTTGTGATATAGTTTTGCCCCATTTAATAGTTGCATTTTTAATTAAATTGGTGAAACATAACAAATTTGGTGGCCATTAAATTATAACTGTAGAATTTAAAGTATCCTCCAAACATTGATTATTTAGGCTTAATTTTGATTAGCTTCCCATGAAAATGGAGAACAGAATAGTATACAATGATAAGAGTTAGTGCTCACTTCTTTATAAAGTTATGTTATGATTCAATAATTGCTATTAGCGTGGCTAAATGGACACATATATATATTTTTTTAAAAACATACTCAAGCGAAGTATATCGTAAGACTTTTAGAGTGAAATATGGACACTTACAGTGTTGTCAATTTGTTCAAATCTCGGAAACTGAAAACCTCAATCCGTGATATTTTATTGTTTGCCAGGTTTCTGAGAAAAAAAAAATATATATTATATACAATCTTTCAATCATGAAAATTATTTCTGTTATAATTTTGCCCCATTTAATAGTTGCATTTTTAATTAAATTGGTGAAACATAACAAATTTGGTGGCCATTAAATTATAACTGTAGAATTTAAAGTATCCTCCAAACATTGATTATTTAGGCTTAATTTTGATTAGCTTCCCATGAAAATGGAGAACAGAATAGTATACAATGATAAGAGTTAGTGCTCACTTCTTTATAAAGTTATGTTATGATTCAATAGTTGCTATTAGCGTGGCTAAATGGACATATATATATTTTTTTTTAAACATACTCAAGCGAAGTATATCGTAAGACTTTTAGAGTGAAATAGGGACACTTACAGTGTTGTCAATTTGTTCAAATCTCGGAAACTGAAAACCTCAATCCGTGATATTTTATTGTTTGCCAGGTTTCTGAGAAAAAAAATATATATATTATATACAATCTTTCAATCATGAAAATTATTTCTGTTATAATTTTGCCCCATTTAATAGTTGCATTTGTATTAAATTGGTGAAACATAACAAACTTGGTTGCCATTAAATTATAATTGTAGAATTTAAAGTATCCTCAAAACATTGATTATTTAGGCTTAATTGTAGTTAGCTTCCCATGAAAATGGAGAACAGAATATCATACAATGATAAGAATTATTGCTCACTTCTTTATGAAGTTATGTTATGATTCAATAGTTGCTATTAGCGTGGCTTAATGGACACAATAAAATAAATGTGTATAGATAAAATATTACTTTACTCACATATTTGTCAGACTAGTCAAACCCATAAAAGTATCAATTGGCAATGATTTAAAAACATTGTGAGACAAATCCCTGCAAAGGAAAAGAGAGAAGAGTTCATAACATATACTTAAAAACACACACGCGCACACACACACACACACACACACGTATATAGACACACACATACGCGAGCACACACTCCCACACGCACACACACGAGTATGCATATATTTTACAAATAATACCCAGCAGTGAGGGCATTAGTAAGAATTACCCACACAAGGTACATTTGGAACAGTCTAACACACCCGAGGCGATAGCCAAGGGTGTTTGGACTGTTTCGAAGGTACCGAAATTATGAAAAGAGTGTCGGGTATTATACACAGGGTTGCGCTTTTAAAAGAAACGTAGAATAGGTTTTGCTGCATAATTATAAAATATTTGATGCATCGCTATTAATGTCCTTTTTTTAAATCTTTCTAAAATGTTATCAAAATTCAAAAGTAGGAACAGCTGATCTGTTGGGAATCTTGGGTCTTTCCTTAAAACATTTTTTAGCGCTTTTGTTTGTAAAGTTTGAAATGCTATTGCAAATTTTCAAAAATCGGATCGTAGGTGGGCTTTAAAGTCTAGTCAATTCTTTCAAATGACTGAAATTGAAATCGTCAATCTAATATATTTACAAATGTCCTACAAAACCGAGAACAAATTCTTCAACAATACGGAATTTTTCTCAATAAGGTATAAATTACTAATGTTTATCTAAATTTTAGTTTTTTAATGATTAAAATGTGATTTTGAAGTGGGTGTGACGACCAACATTACCATTTTGCAATAATTGGACACTAATATTCCTGAATTGCATGCATAATCTTAAATTGACATCAAATATGTATTTGCATATATTTAATGTCCTACTTCCTTATCACAAATTTAAATCTGTAGATCATTCCAGGAACGTTCAGACCGTGTCTTAAATTTCGCAATGCAAGATGTTCGAAATTTAAATATTTGTATTATCATTCTTTAGTTCATTTTAGTACGCTAAACAGTTATCGTTTGCTGGAAATAGCAAACATTTTCCAACATTAAAAAACTGAATAATGTGCAATTAATGAGAGGAAAATCTGAGAGCGAATGTAATATGAGCTCTAAAAAAACCTAAGCTAATGTGTAAAAAGTTGATTGTTAAAACTTACATTTCTGTCAGACTGTTCAAACCGGTGAAGGTATTATTCGACAACGAACCGATGATATTGTAAGATATATCCCTGTAGGCAAATGGAAACCGTTGAAAAATGTTACATGCTAAGGTTGTATTAATATAACTACTACAATTACTAAGTTTATCAATCACCAACAAAGGTTTTGCTCTTGGTGCAAAAGGTTCTACGACACTATACTGTATTCAAAATATGATCTTCAAATAGTACTTCTAGAAAGACATATTGCAGTTTGAGATTCCAAGTAACAGTAAAAGGACTCGTTGACGCACACGTTCACAACCAAAGTCAGACTTTGGTTCCGTACACGGGGTATTATAATATCCATAATTTTATTCATACTCCATAACCGTTAACCTCTGGAATGCAATTGTTTAGGTTTATGTTATACGTTATGGCCATACAGCATTTTCCACAGGTGATTGGTGCTCTATAAACACCATTAATATGTATACATGGCATGCTTTATTTAAATGATTTTTTTCATACTCACAGCACGGTCAACTTGTTCAAATTGCTGAAACTAAGATCCTCAATCCGAGATATGTTATTGTATTTGAATTTCCTGAAAGAGTGACGAAAGACGAAAGACCTGATGCATGGCTGATCTTCAACGAAACGGAGTTAAGTATTTTGTCAACTCTGTTTGATGCTTCGGCAGGCAGCCAGTGAAAAAGAACTCGTTTGATCACATTATGGAAATGCAATCATTTGTTTAAACAAACAGAACTTTGTTATTCCTGGCTCAATTTTCCCGGTTGATGTGTCTTATGAAAGGGCAGAAATTGAACTTTCTAGAAATTTGATTTCCTCCTTGAAATTTAGATACCGCCCGCCAAATGACTTTTTTGTTTTCTCTCTTCAAATTGCTTTTAATCACTTATGCGTAATATATGCATCATATAAGTTGCACCAAATGAAAGAGGAGGATCTAAGCTCTCCAAATATGTGTCATTTATTAATTATAATTGTGATAAAGTTATAATAAAACATCGATAGTTCTCGGTTTCGTTTTTTCTGGGACGCACTGTATAATCACCTTCCCCTGGGAATAGTTTTATTTCCATTTACAATATTCCTTTCTTTTTGCAAATCCCACACTGTACAGTTGCCTATAAAATATATTGAGTTACATATTGATTCATGGTTATATAAACATTAACAAAACTTACATAATTCCGACTTCTGTCAGAGTTACGAAGTCCGCTCGAAGAAGTTCCCTTAGTCCGGTATTGTAAATATTTCTGCAAGTCATGACATGATAATATATGGAATTCCGTATTAATAATAGACGCTAATTAAGTTTATAAACCTTTGAAGTGATTATGATCGTTATTCGTAGGCCGAAACGAAACGTTTCGCTAAATGTAGATAACTGACGGGGGTAAACAGCTTCCAAAACCCTCCATCACTTTAAAGTAGATATTCATTGAATTTAATAACTAATTTTATGTTCATTATTGCAAAGTTGAAACTTTGATTCGACAAGGTTATCAAAATTCAATGCTTGAAACATTCGAATTAATGATTATTATAAATTACAAAACGCTTATATACAGCCCCGGCATAGCACCTGAACAGCTCTCCGAACGCTGCTGAGATGTGTGAGATCACAGTATGGACATGATTTGCACAAGCAGACGATGTCGCATGACATCGCACACATTTTCAGTGCCTGTATTTTCATCTTCTCTTGAGTTCTTTCTCTTACTTCACTACCGTTAGGCTAAATGTATAATCTATTGCCTCACTCTGAACCCCGCGCATGGTTTTATTTTGATGAAAAATGCAGCGATACAAAAAAAAATAGGAATCTGTCGCTTGTAAACAAAATAAGACGCCATTGTATATTCAGCTGCACACACCGCGGTATGTTAGGCGTTCCAAGAGGGAACAAATGCCGTCCTTAGTATTATTCCGGGGGGTTTCAATTTGAAAGTCTGGTTTCTTTGATTGTTAATTAACCCCTATCCCGTGTATTTACAAACAAAAGATTTTAGTTATCAGAATCGGGTCATATCCCCTTGTGAATGGTTTGACATGCCATTACATTTATATACACTTAACTCATTATAATTTTTAAAAAAATAGCTTTGCAATTATGTTCATTCTTTATGGGATGTCGTCTGCTCGGGCAGTATTGGTCCATATAGTGACGTCATTAAAACATCGTTATTTTTCCGGCGAATCTCCCGTATATCCCAGCTGCTATGGAGGTGGTTGTATTTGTATTTTTATAAATCACCCGATATGTAGTTGACCTAAAACTTGTACGATGACGATCTGTTAGCTTACCAGTTTCTAGTGATACATTAGTTGACATATTTGTGATTTTCTTTGAATTTCACCTTTAAAGCATGCATTAAATTAAAAGAGGAAACAATCAACATATGTGACGACATACCACATAACCACCGACAAATTCGCATAGTGTGGTTTTTAGTTTGAGCTCAATAAAGGTGTATTTGGTCAGGATGGTCAATTTAAATTTCACCCTTTGTCTAAAAGAGATACTTGTTTGTTGTGTAAGTTCTAAATTTGGAAGCACAGAACAATTCAAAAGTGGTTATGGCAGTATTTAGGACTGGTCTCATTTTGATCTTCAATAACTGTTAAACAGAATAAGCTATTGCATCGATCCCTTGAAGAAATAAAGAACAGCATTTTCTTAATTAGTGCGCCAAGTTTTAGGATTATATGACTGTTGCTTTTTTAAATTTTCTATAGAGTTTTATTCCTCCTTTCGTCACCTAGCGCAAGACCTTGGAAGTCAGAGTGCTTAAATAGACAATATAATGTAAACACCTTTTCCCTATGTGAACATTCAATAGGACCGGACATTCTTATTTTATGGACATTCCATTGTGATGAGTGATTTTGAAGCTGAGCATTTCCTCTTTCGGAATCAACCCTAAACTTTTTTTTAAAGGATTCTCTGGCGACTTGTTCGTAGTTTTGCCGTTCAGGGTCACATATTGTCATTGTCATATAGGATTGCTGTTGGCATATCTGTTATTCATGGATATTATATCACTGAATAAATAGAAGACAAAACATTCTTTATGAAAGATTATGTTCAAGAACACTTATTACGAACTAAAGGTCATGCATGTATAGACGTTGGCTAGGCACTGATCGTAAAACTTCGGAATTTTAGATGTGTTGTACATGTGTTCCAATGGATAAGTTTCCAGACTGTGAACCACAAGGTAAGGGTTAAAATACTTGTCATAGCACCAATGTCCTTTGGCAAGAATCTACATTAACCACACATCACCCAGGAGAGGTAAATGGATACATGGTAGGAATTAATCCCTAAAATGCTAGAGTGCTACAATGACAGCCGTACGTGGATTATTTTATATCATACTTCTGTGTATTGACGTTACAAAAGTTAAATATATTATCATCTTTATTCATGAACTTTTACTTGGTCTGGTCTCTGTCTTGATTGTGGCTAGTTAAAAATAAGTAGTGTAAACAAATTCCTATTATTATATATACATATATTTACTATAAAATTATAAAAAAACTATAATGAATATTTTACTAAGCGCTAGCTTTGTGTTCCTTACAATTGTTTTAAAAGCGGATACGTTGCCACGTTGAATGGCATCGATAATGGCATCTTCGTTTCGTTGATCCATTGCCCAATGAAATATCTGCAAAGAGGAAGAAGAAGAAGACGAAGAAGAGTAGAAGAAGAAGAAGAAGAAAGAAGGAGGCTTAGGAAAAATAAAGGCTGTCACTTGTGCCTTTGGATTTAACAGAAAATATGCATCAAATAGCCCTAACCATCATGATTTTATAATACTGTCCAACATAGGTCTTTAAAGATTGTTGAAATTTTGCTTGTAAAATTCATCAAAATAGTGTTTCAAATCAGCTGTCAAGATACCAACCTGTCCGGTAACACGACGTGTCGTTATTGTTATTCATGTATTCATATTGCCTGAAAAATGAAGAATTTAGGGTGAAAGCGAAAATTTTAAGATGTAGTTTTTTTTTCCTCCAACTTACAGATCTCTTGTTGATTTTGCAATGTTGGTATCATCAACAATGTTACGCCCTTCACAGGATACCTTGTAAGCAGAACATCGGCAAGACGGCACGCAATCTAGCAGATCTTTAAAAAGAGAAACAATGGTGTGATTAACGCGAAAAATGTCATTGATGATGAGAGACACATATATATAAAGAGAAAGAGAGAGGAGGAGGAGAGGGAGAGAGAGGGAATACAGCCAGAGAGAGAGAGAATAAGAGAGGAAGAGACAGACAGACAGACAGAGAGACAGATAGACAGAGAGAGAAATATATACAAAGAGATATATAGACAGAGAGAGACACACACACGCACACACACACGCACACACACACACAAAGGTAGTAAGATAGATAGATAGATCTCCCCACTCTTTCAATATAAGAGAACATCATACTCTGTTAGATCGAGCTCAACTCCTTCCTTTCTCACTTCCAAATCCCGAAAACAGACTGGCTTCAAATCCTTTGAATCCGTTGCTCTATACCTATATGGATTGACGCTTATGGAGGTGGATGAATGAGAAAGTGCTCTGCTAAGTTTCGTCTTGTTTTGGAAGGAAAACATTCATTAAAGGACACATTTTTTGAAAATATCATCGCCAGAGAGATATCAGAAAGACATCAATGTATTGATTTGGAAATTAACTGGAAATTTTACTCCATTGGAAAGATACTCATTCCGGAAAAGTGTTTTGTGTTTGAGCTGTTGTATTGCGATTACACTCCGTTCGAATGATTCGATATCACCATAGTCCCACCTGTGTAATCATTGAAACTACACTCCCAAATGGGGAATATTGACGTCATTGAAAATGAGATAGGCCGATGAAATGCTGATATTGGTGAGAAAGTTATTTGACAATTTATTCTTTTCCTACTTGAACTATGAACGTATACCGTGAAATATGGCTAAGCAACTTAAGATGAACACATGTAAGGGTATACCAGGACATCCGAACTTTAAATACAAGTTGCCCAAATATATTACCAAATCAAGCCTATCAATAGCTATTTCCCACCTTCGCATCTCGTACCTTAACCAAGGAAGGGACACTAATGAAACTGAATTCATTGAATGTGAATTGTGCCGCATTCTCCCAAATTTAGAGAAAAATATCTCCAAACACTTTGCCCTGACAGTTGGTATTAATGAAAACTTATTATCTGATGTTTACATTGGAAACGAGGAAGAAGACAGCCATGTTGAACATGATGATAGTTCGACCAATAAGCCGCAAACAATAGAATGCCCGATAGAGATTGACGTTCATGAAAGCCCTCTATGCATTTGGTGTGGATCGCCTACAGAGAGCGATTATGATAAGCCCCTGTGTGAACGATGCGTGGCGATTCCAGAGAGACTGGATGCTATTGAATGCCAACTATCCTTAATCGACATTAAAAAGAGTGTCCAAGTTAATCCAACTCCAGAATCGAGGAGTAGTGAAAAGTTTGAATGCGAGAACATAATCAAGCGGAACATGGATAATGAGAAGAGCTCCTCTAATGTTAGTGAATGTCAACCAATCGCCTGCTGTATGTCTACCCGGGAAAGAGAGGTGAATGACCCTGTAGCCACCGACAACAGAGAAACAGTGAACGAGCATGAGCCTCAGAAAACAATTGAAAATCTACAGATGGGAACAAATGGAAATGACCAAACTCCGAACAAAACCACAATAACACTGACTCATCAACTTCAAGACTATAAGAATAAACAGAATAAACTCTTCAAGAGCAAACAAAAGGCTGAAGTATTGTTAATCGGAGACTCAATGCTTCGTAGAATAAACCCCTTAAAACTGTCTCGCTCCAAACGAATCTCCTGTAAAACACTCCCTGGAGCGAAAGCTGAAGACATATGTGAAATTGCAACACAAATTGCCAAAGATCAAGCAGTTACAGAAGTCATTATTCATGTCGGGACAAATAATCTAAGAGACAGTCAACCCGATGTGATAGCTACAATGATTGAATCTACAGGATTACACCTTATTAGATCCTGTCCATCGGTACAGATTATAACTATCAGCTCCATTGTACCTAGAAATGAGGGATCTACAGTAGATATGAAGCTACAAGAGACCAACGATCGCCTGTATGGTCTCGAGGCAAAGCATGGATGGCGCTACATAGACAACGCAAACATCAACTCCAAGTACCATATTGGATATGATTGTGTCCATTTAAACGACGAGGGTGTGAGGATGTTTGCACGGAATCTCATCGGCCACGTACGAGGTATCCGCCAGCCTCGTTATCGGGAGACTTCGGTTGGTCTTTACCATGCCTTTGACCAGCATTTCCCAGAATTAACAACTTCGAGAACGACATATCCACTCTACAGACAAATGAATGGTGATCTACAGCATACGATGACAGCTGCTGAATATGATGATGATGGTCACTATGATTCCCTACCACATCAGAGTTTGGCTCATCAGTATCCTCTCTACAGTGATGCAGTGAAGCGTGACGAATACCATCAACAAGGCTCCTCCAGCACATACTTTGGATGTTACAACTGTGGTGAATACAACCACTCTCGATCAACCTGCCGATATGATACGGTAATACAATGTCACAAGTGTAATAACTACGGCCATAAAGCTAAATACTGTTCAGAAATAAACCAAATTTAACATAATGGCCAAGAAGTGTGCGCCGATAATAACACTCTTCAGTTAAACGACCATGTAGTCCATAATATCCTAGATTTGAAGCAAATGACTGAATTTTCTTTTATTCGTAGTGATGACAACAATGAAGAAGACACCAATGACGACGATATCAGCGATTTTGATGGTAATATTGAAACTGGCTTCGATGACAACGAGGCAAACTTCAGTGAAGAAATAGAATTAGACTTTGACGATGGAGGTGACTTCGATGAAATTGATGCCAGTGAATCCGATTTTGCTGACAAAAACGAAATAGACATTAATATTGGCAATGTATATGACTCTGATTTAGATACTTGTACATGTAGTCCGGGAACGGAAAAAACCAAATTGTTGCCTAAAAATATTAAAGATAATTGTCTGAGAATAAAAAAGAAGCATGGAATAAGAATAGCTCAATTGAACATTAGAACTCTGTTATCTAATATTGACAATCTGCAATTGATGGTTAATGATTTTAAATTTGATCTTATTGCATTAAATGAAACAAGATTAAGCAGTGAAATAAAGGACGTGCAAATAGGTATACATGATTACTGTATTTATAGGAAAGACCGTAATAAGAATGGCGGAGGGGTTGCAATATACGTTAATGAAAATAAACTATGCCACAAACTAAGATCAGATCTTCTGGTAAATGATATCGAACTTGTTGCTGTTGAAGTGAAGCAACCTATGTCTTCACCTATGATTGTTTTAGCTTGGTATAGACCCCCTGGAACAAGTATCGAACTATTTAAAGCCATTGAGAATATTTTGTTAAAAATTGACGAGGAACGAAAGGATATCATATTTTTAGGAGATTTCAATTGCAATATACTTGCAGACCCTTAATCTTGCTACACAAAACGATTACTTGAAATTTGCCAAAATTATTCTCTAAGCCAAATGATCAAAGAACTCACGAGGGTAACACCGCTTTCATCTACCCTTATTGATTTAATTTATACTTCTAACTGTGTGAAAGTGGTTGAAAGTGGCGTCATTCATTTAGGAATAAGTGACCACTCACTTGTATATATTGTATGGGGTCGAGTTCGCAAATCATTTCCTAACCATGTTTATAGGACATATAGAACTTATAAGAATTTCAATGTAAATGACTTTTGTGACGATCTAGGAAACATTGATTGGCAAAGTGTTTTTACATGTACTGATGCCGATTCTTCGCTACATGAATTCCAGACAAAGTTTTCAACAGTATGTAATTTACATGCTCCGGTCAGAAAAAGTCGTGTAAAAAAAGATCGGAAACCCTGGATAAATGCTGAAATAATTAATCTTATTCATGAAAGGGATAAGTTGAAAGAAACTGCAACGCGAAATAATACTCGTGAGAATTGGAAAGCATTCCGAAAAAGCAAGAATCACGTTATTTATAGAATAAGAACGAACAAAAGAAAAACATTTCAAAAGAATATTAAAGACTCGCAGGGTAATGTTAAGAAAACATGGAAAAATCTTAACATGCTGATACCACGCACGAATAAAAATGTGAAAATTCAATATTTAAAAATTGATGGAGAAGAAATTCATGATACGAAAACAATTTCACAAAAATTGAATGAATTCTTTGTCAAAATAGGTCCTTTACTTGCTAGTGTCATTCAATGTACGAGGCACATAAATGCAATCAATAATGTTATGCTATTCTCACCGCATACGCTGACAAATATCTTTCAAATTATCCCAGTAACCATAGATGAAGTGAAAAAACAATTGTTGAAACTATCAAATGACAAAGCAATGGGATGTGATATGATACCGATGAAACTGATTAAGCTGGCAATTTCCAGCATTAATGAACCTTTAACACATGTTATAAATACCTCTATTACTACTGGATGTGTCCCTATCGAATGGAAAAAGGCAAGAGTAAGTGCTTTACATAAAGATGGAACAAATGAACCCACAAATTTTAGACCGATATCAATACTGCCAATACTTTCGAAAGTACTAGAACGTGTAGTGTTCGATCAGTTATATGACTATCTGAATAGTAATAATCTAATCAATGTATATCAATCTGGCTTCCGGCCACTGCACTCAACAGCCACTGCATTGCTGAATTCGACAGATGAATGGCTGAAAAGCTTCGAACAAGGCAAAGTGGTGTGCTCTGTAATGATAGATTTGAAGAAAGCCTTCGACACAGTTGATTTTGATTTACTAATTGAAAAATTAAAATATTATGGTATTGGACAACACACACTTAATTGGTTTACAAGTTATCTGTATGAAAGATACCAAAAAACCACAGTCCATGGTATATCATCTGAGTTTTTACCTATTCAATCTGGAATTCCACAAGGGTCCATCCTTGGACCTCTTCTCTTTATTATGCACATCAACGATTTACCCTTAGTACTAAAAAATTGTAAAATAAATATGTATGCTGATGACACTATTTTATATTATGCTAGTAATGACTTTTCTGAACTGGAAAACAAAGTAAACGAAGATTTAGTAAATGTGAAAAAATGGCTTGATGTCAATAAGTTAAGTTTAAATATAAATAAAACAGAATATATTGTACTAGGAACAAAAAATCGTCTTAAACTAGCACGTAATACAAATTTGAATATTAACATAGATGGAACCCCTCTGAAAAGAGTTACTACATGCAAGCATTTGGGAGTGATTGTGGATGAAACTTTATCATGGACAGACCATATTAAATCTGTACAAAAGAAATGTAGTAGTGGATTGTATATGTTAAAATCAATACGTAATATTGTTGGTAAAGATACATTGAAATTAGTATATAATGCATTGATTTTATCCCACCTCTCCTATTGTGATGTAATATGGGGAAACTGTGGAAAGTGCCTTCAAAATGATCTCCAGAAACTTCAAAATCGGGCAGCTCGAATAATAAATGATACCCCTTGGGATTCATCGGGAAGCTACAACCTTAATAAACTTGGATGGGATACGCTTGAACAGAAAAGGAAGGAAAATATCGCTTTAATGACTTTCAATATACTTAATAAAAAAGCCCCTTCTTATTTAATTGATAAATTTTCGTTCAGAGAAAGGCCACATAATACGAGAAGTGGCAATCTATGTATTAAGACAATCCAGCCTAAAACTGATAGTACCAAACGCACATTTGTGTACAGAGGCGCTTGCCTATGGAACTCACTACCACACGAAGTGCAAGCTGCACAAACCAAGTACAGTTTTACAACAGGTCTTAAAAGAATAACCAATTTATAATAATATACAATATACTATGCTCAAATATGTCTATGAACTTTCGAATGTTTCCTTTTTATTTTTTAAGTATCCATTGTTGTATTGTTTGAATTTATATTGTTGTGTATGCATCTGCTCGGGTATTTTTAAATTTCCATATGATGTAATATAGTTTCATTTCATTTTATCCGAAAATGATTAAATATTATAGTTTTATCTGCTGTGCTTGTTATTCTAATTCACTTTTAAGTGTTCTTTTACTGACTTGAATAAAATACAATCATATCCTTAATTGTAATAATGCAGTATCTTGACCAGCCACATTTGATTTTATTTTTTTAATATATCATTTCTGGCAGTTTATATGCACTAGTAACAATTTGTATTACCTATTTTAATTTGAAATATATTTACAGTACTCTTGTTTGGACACTCATGATTATTGTTATCCATATACAAATACTTTTTCGGCAGTACTATTCTATGGTTATATTTTTAGATATTTATCTTGATTATTTATTGTTTGTTTTAAATATGTCATTGATGTACCATTATCATTTTTATATTAATTCGATGTATTTACATTGTGTCACACGGCCCCAATGGAAATCAGTCTTGTAACTGTTTGGGCTTTTTTAACCGTGTATAAATAAAGATATCAATACAAACTCCTTGTATTTCTAGGAAATAGCACTTCACGTGACTTTTAAAAAATATGTTAAAACATACCATTCGTTAATAGACTAAAGGCCCTATCTCACTAAGAGGCGAATGCTTACGAACGTTGCGAATTTGGATTCGACAACTTTTCTGACGAAAGTTGGCGAAAATCAGCGACTTAAATTTAAGCGAGACTAATTAGCAACATTTGAGCGAATGTCTCCGAAAGTGTTTGCGAAAGGCAGTTGGCGACTATTAGCGACTGTAAGCAAATGTTAGCGACAGTTTTTGCGAAGATTAGCAACTATTTGCCAATCCTTTCCCACTATTTGTGAACGTTTAAGACCTTTTGCTAACTACTGGTACTCAATGGGTCGATTTTATAAAGGAACCATATGGTAACGTGGTCGCTAGCTTTGGCGAAACACAGAGAACTGACGAAAACAAAGAGCAAAACCGTTTAACAACCGTTTGCAAAGGCTTGCAACTGTTTTGCAAACGCTTACAACTGTTTGCAAACGTTTGCGGAAAAATAAATTTGCAAAGAAAATTTACAACAAAGAAAACTGTTTGCGATCTTTCTTGCAACCTTTTACAACATTTTACAAACTCTGGCGAAACCCCAAATTCGCTACGTTCGCAAGCATTCGCCGCTCAGTGAGATAGGCCCTTAAGGGACAGCGCCTTGTATCCTCTGGAAGAAGCGCAAAATCTTCTTTGTTATTATTATCATCATTATTAATTGCAATGACGACCTTCGTCATTGCCTTGTTTTCGTTCACATTCTGCCCCATTAATATTCTTATCGTCAGGAAATCGCATTCGTTTTGCACGTAGTGTTTGTTATTCCTAGTTAGGTGCTTTCCTCATGTCCTTTTCATTTCAAATTTCATAGTCTCTAGCATCCCATCAAGGTCACCTACTTTTTCGTTTTTCGAAATCACTCATGCATAACCGTCCAGGCGCCATTTTGTCTGTTTCTGATCCATTTTAAGGCCTTTCTTTCTTCCTTCCTATCTCCACTATCCTAGATCCTACAAATTTCTAACAAATTCCTCTAGATAGTATAAGAGATGTTCTTTCATCTGCGACGTATAAGCTGCCCTTCAAAATGCCATCTTCGTACTCAAAATTCAAATCTGAAACCGACTCCGTCAAAAATCTCTCAAATTCTGGAAAAATGGACCCCTAAAAATCTAAAACTGCCATAACTTTCTCATGTAAATTACGTTTTGTATTTAAAACTCACAGTATCCTTATCTCATAATTGCACAAAGCCATGCCAAATTTCATGCTCCAATGGCTATGCAAAACATAAATAGCGCCACCTAAAGTTCTGGGAATTGGCTTTCTTTCTGTGGCCGTATCTCCATTATGGCTTGGCAAACCCGTACCCTTTTTGGGATTTAGATACTTAAAGATATGCCTTTTCCAGCCATATACAAAATTATATACCCTAACACTGACCGACTTTGCGAAAAATGCCCTCCAAATTCGCCATTTTCAAGAAAATTGAGAAATAACTTCAACTTGCTCTAAATTGGCGATCTTTATACCTACGTCAATGAAACTTGGCAGACATATGTATCGATATACGTGACAACTGTCTGCAAAGTTATCGCCAAAAATGATGAATTTACTATGCATTACGTAATAGCGCGTATAATGCGTGCAATACATTGCGCGAAGATAACAATGGTGTCAAACTGACCGCAATGAAGTGCCCTTTCGAATGATAACAAGTATAGTATATGTTCACACAGAAAATTGTGAATAAATCACATTTGAACAAAGGTCACTACACGAATTCCGCCGAGTTTCCGCCCGAATCTAACACGTATCGGCTATGACGTCATTTTTTCAGACTGCTTTTCGCCCCTTAAACGTCCTTTTTTTTTCCTTGAAAATTTGCAGTTACATGCCGAGTTGCAATACGCAGGGCACCTCATGGCCGGATTTAAAAAATTGGTCAATAGGGCCATTTAAGACGCCATTTTGCCCTATAAATCTATTTTACATCACGTGCTTCGATAGGATTATCATAGAAAAAAAGAAAGTGGTTTACAATAACAACCATGAAATTCTCTTCCATAAAGAGACATAAAGAGAGAGAGAAAAAACAATTTAACTCCGGTCATAAATACAGATCCTGTACGTTTTCCGCCCATGCATTACACGCATTGTCTATGGGGCATATCGGGTTCACGCTTTTGGCCCCCAGAACGATCTTGATTGCAATGACATGCATGCACCAAATCCCATTGGTTTTTGCACGCAGTGCTTGCGAGCCCTTTCTAGGTTCTTTCCCCTATCCCAATTTCTTTCAAACTTCGTAGGCATAGTCACTACCATTTCTTTCTTTCGCCCTACCTATCTCCAATATCACAGAAGCTACAGACTTCGTACAAATTGCTCTGGATAGTCCGAGAGAAGCTCTTTCTTTTGACACGTAGAAACATGTCGTCATTGCACGCACATCGTTGTGACACGATTGCATTTCAGTATTGTTATTTAATATCATCATTATCTTATTTTCGTTATTATTATTATTAACATCATAATCATCATATCGTCGATCATCATTATTAACATTACTTTATTATTATTGTATGTAACGGGTGACGTGGATTTCTATACAAAATGAAAATTCGCAAACAAATCAGACTTTACCGCATAATATGTCATCGACTGGGATCCCGTTCAGTTCACAGTCAGGATGTCCATCGCAAACATCGTGCAGTGGTATACATACATACGAATCCTCGAAGTCACACAGATAATCTGTTGAACGGCAATAGTCATTATCTGGCGGCGTAAAAGAGGAGAAAAAAATAATAACAATACAAAATAAATGCATCTACATGATAAAATCCAGTTTGCGGCCGTCCGAGGACAATAGCGAGCTTTCGATTTAAGCACCCGACGTGGGCTACTACGCGTGACGTCATATTTATCCCCTGCGCATGCGCGAGCTTCTGTCTGGGCCCACGTTCACTTCCAAATCACACGCCGGGTGTCAGGGGCAATTTTCCGTGAATCCCCGTCGTCGTGAAAACGTCAACGTGAGTGCAGTTTCATCGGTATCCCTGATCAAACTATTCCAGACGACTCGGTATAAACTAGGTATGTCCTTTTTAATTCTTATATAAAGTCAGTGTTGTAATTTCATCTTCTGCTATTTTTTGTTATTTCTTATCATTCTATCATTATTTTTTTTTTCTCTTTCTGTTTTTCCATCTTTCATCTTCTTTCCTATCTTTGAATTTTCTATTATTTATCAATTTTTCTTTCTGTATATTCTTCCTTTATTATTCTGTCTTTTTTTTCTTTCTATCTTTCGTCATGTTATTCTTTGTTTTCCTTCTATTTTTTTCTCTTTTTGTTTTCTCATGTTATTTTTTATATTCTATCATCTCTAATGTTATTGTTTGTTTTTATTATTCTATTATTCCCTCTTCCTTTCTTTCCTTACCGTCCTTTCTTTCTTCTATCACATTCTTTTATGTTATTCTTTGTGTTTTCATTCTTTCACTTTCGCTTTCTATCTTTCCTCATTTTATTCTTTGTTTCTTCCTTCTATCACCTTTTCTTATGTTATTCTTTTTTTTTATTATTCTATTATTTCCTCTAGCTATCCTTTGTTTCTTCCTTTTATCACCTTTTTTAATGTTATTCTTTGTTTTATAATTCTCTATCACTTTCTCTTCTGTCTTTCCTCTTGTTATTATTTGTTTTTATCATTCTATCACTTCCTTTTTCTTTTTTTCCTTATGTTATTTTTTTGTTACTTGTACCATCTCAATACTTTATTTATTTTTAGCTGACATATTCCCCTTTTTTACCGTTAATATTTTTAAACCCAGTCTTGTGCATTTTAATTTTCTTTTTTAATGAACTCTCGGTCTGTGCCTGATTTAGTTATTGCACAGCTCGAGAGCCCTCTTTTGATGTATTGCAATGATGTATACTTATTGTTGTTGTTGTTTATATGTCCGTTTTGCAATATTTAGTGATGATAGTTTAGTTATTTGATATTTTAACCTATGTAACTTATGTATTTATTCATTACTGCTTTTTTATTATGTATATCTGATTTAAATTTTATTTTGTACCCAAGACAGTTGTCAGTCTTCGGACTGTTTGCTCCTGGTTTTTTATGTTTTGATTTCAATAAAATCCTATATATATATTAATGGGATCTTAATTAATTTACAAGTTAAAAAGATGCCAAAATATCATCTGACTAACTACAGCGCAATGTCAAACAAATTGCTTTATCGAGCAATTAAATATGATTTTATCTTAAAGCCCCTCTAAAGTGTTGGAAGCCCTCACAATAAGATGTCTTAAATCACATCTGCAATAATTTGGCTAGGAGAGATTTAACCTTCCTGCGTGGTCACTGGCAGGTGGTTATCTCTTCAAATCAGCTGTCAATTAACATAAGAAAAAGGGGTCCATGGGGGAATTAGCGGGTACCGCTTAGGCATTGTTGGCTATATAGAGGGCGCAAGTAGCTACAAGTAGTGCAGTCTCGCTTTAAATTACATCCTCTTTAACATTATGATACAATTTGAGTGCAATTTTGCCATCAATTCTTTTGCGAATTTGGTGCTAAAACCACTATAGAGGGGCTGTTGTGACAGTTGCACTTAGTTACTTTATCACCCAAGTCATTTGTTTCTTGTATTATTGATGCATGACACGAATACACATATATTTGTAATAGCACTTCCTCAGGCAAGGTGCCTAGTATAGCGCCATCTATTGATATTCACTTGATATTAAACACTCAGAAGGCTACATTAACATGGTTGTGCTGAGGTACAAGAATCCCCTTTTTGCCAGAGCATCAAGGAGATTTCAGTCCTAAGGTTGTCATTATGTCAGGCAAAGAGGTTAGTTTTGTTATATATTGAATGTATTTCTATGAATTGTCGAAACATAAAGTGTAATTTAGTGTGTATGTTTTGAACTTCTCACTGAGAGATGTTGATGCTAGTATGTAATGTAATGTCAGACATGCAAGCCCATGCTGTTATGATGTATGTACATTTTACCTTGTATTAAGAACAGTGATAACTAGTGAAGATATTGTTAAATACTTTGAAGATTATTATGAGAGTGCTGAAGCACTAAGTAGAGACTTGGAATTTATAATTGTTTAGTTTATTGTTTAAACAAGCTATAGTGAAGTTTAGTTGAGACATTTGTAATTGTGAGTTTGTATTTATGTAAAGCCATAATGCAGATGGACTAGAATAGGAACTGGGGTTATTTTAATGAGTTATGAAGATCATGACACAATGTACATTGTTTTATGAGTTTCTGAAAGAGACTGTGTTTATTGCTATATTTATGATGCTATGATGTACTTGTATTTATAATTCTTTATCTGTGATTTATCCACAGTTTTCAAGGAATATACTGGTACGGAATGAAACGGAATGTACTGGTACGGAATGAATTGGAACGAAAAGATTACTCAAATTAAAGAGCTATGAATTACCGTAGAAGCCTTTGTTTAGACTTTGATTTGTTGTCGACCTCGCTGCAGCCACAGGGGCTGTACGATGCATAAAGGAAGTAGATGGGCTAGTAAACTTGTTTCATGATGTTGGCCAAGGGTATTGAATTTTTCTGTGAGAATCTCTTGGTTCTATGTTTTGGGGAAATTAATGATATCATGAGCAAGAAGGTGTACCCCCCCCCCCCCTCTCCCGTCCAGACCCTCACTTGAGTGGGCCTTTCACGCCTTCGCATATTTCTATACAAGATCCTTAAAATTGAGCGGAAGGCGCCAAAGGTTCATAATTCCGAAGGTTTGTTTTGTTTGATGATGATTGTTTAACCTGATTGCTAAGAAAGCATGTGCATGCTTGTATTATCAACCAGGGGACTTAGAATTCGTAATTGCAAAACACAAATTTCCTATAATTTAGGTTCATGATTCAGAAAGTAAAATAGGGTTCCTGAACATTTGTTGTGTTATTCCGAAGGTCCGTTTATCCGAAGGTTCGTAATTCCGAAGATCAATACAGGTTGTTATGTCATTTCGTTTTCGGGAATATGAACCCTTCCGCAGGGCTGCCAACCTTTGGAAAGAGTTTGGAGTGAGACATTGCGAGGGCGCGAAGCGCCCGAGGGGGGGGGGGGTGGTGTGGAAGGGGGGTGTCCCCCCCCCCCCCCTTCCACGTTAGGGAGCTTTTACAATTTTGCAATTGAAATGGTGCAATCTGGACATACTTAACCCTGATTCCACAAATACATAAGGCAGGATTTAAAAAGGTTAATTGATTTCATGAAGTACACTGACCTTGAAAAAATACAAACTTCCACAATTGTAAGTGCATTATTCACAGACACAGTCACACTCTCAACACACTCTTTTTGGAAAAAAATTAAATCAAAATTGCGTTCTCAATAGAATACACAGAACATAGTTAATATAACTGCCATATCAATTATATACAAGCACCCTTCCAAAATCATTCTTACTCTCGTATAAACGATCGAAACCATGAATTTCAATATTTCAAGACAAGAGTTTAAACTCACCTGTACCGGCTGAAGCCTGGAGTACTGTACCCAGGGGCGTACGCAGGGGGGGGGGGGGGGTTTGGAGGTTCAAACCCCCCCCCCCTTTGGTATTTTTATGTGTGTAAACCCCCCTAAAAAAACCTAAACCCCCCCCCCCCCTTTGGATTTTTTTTTTTTTATTTTTATTATAAAAATAAAAAAAATAAAAAAAAATATGCCCACGGCTAACCTAAAAAAGGTGACCTTACCCCCCCCCCCCCCCCCAACGAAGAAAAATGTCAAATTTTCAAATTTCGAGACCAAAAAAAAAAAAAAAAAAAGTGTCCGCTTTGCGCATGTGTGGTTAAAAAAATGTTGAAACTTTCGGCAGGGATATTGAATATCCGATATAATAGACATTTTTTGTTTTTAGTTTCTATTTTCGGGGTTCAGCGTGAGAGTTCCTATGATCAGCGTGAGAGCTTGAGAATTGGGTGAATTGCGTGAGACTCACGCAGATTGCGTGAGAGTTGGCAGCCCGGCCTCGGAATATCCCCACCGTAACGTATCACAACAAAATAAAAACCAAAACAATATCAGTCTACAAAGCGTGTATAACTTACCGCAAATGTATTCATCATCAAAATAAGGGCACTGATATTGTCCATCACATACGTCATCAATGTCAAAGGTCAGATTACTGTTGACGCAAGTAAAGCGCCCTTCAAGTCCATCGATTGTAGAATTTTTTGAAAGAGCTGCAAAAAAATAAAAGGTTTAAAGAAGATTGCATTTAAAAGTGATGTTATTAACATTAATTTCCAAGTGGGGAGGGGGCTTTCAATTTCTTATAATTCAACAGTGCAATATCAGGCTTTATTTTAGCGCATGTCTATAACGCAAATTATATATTTGCACTTATTATGGTATATGTCTACAATAGCTTGTGTCAAGTCAGGTGTTAACTACATGGAAACTGATATATCCACAGATATGATTATTATTTACATTGTTCCGTATACTAATCCACTGTCTAGACTGTTTCTGTATAGCGCGTCCAATATGCTGAGAACATAAGACCCTCAACGCTAAAACGGAGACAGTCCTTGCCCTTCTTTCTTACCAAGCTTTTTTCGACGGGTGTATTTTGGGGGATCGCGCGATCAGTGTAGACACAACGGTGTGCGGGGTATGTGGGTGTGTTTAAAGGTAATACAAAGTTTTGGTAAGGGGTCATGGATTTGGTTCAAATGTACATATCGGAAGTATTTTCGATCCTACAATATTCAGTGATCGTTGTCGTGGTTGAATTTGAGTCTAAAGTTATGACATTTTAAATAATAAACTCTTTATGCTTTATAGCTCCCTCTTAAGGTCAAGATATTAACTAAGCCATAAAACTATGTTTCTTGACTAAAATCGACCGATTGGCTACTTCCGTTTGGAAATTATATATCACAACTACATATTCTGAGATTTTTATGGCCTTAAGCGCTATTTGAAATTTATCAAAATTTACCGGGAGCACCGGTAAATTTTTATTTTTAATTTTACTCGAAAGCAGGAGTGTTTTAGGTGCTAAATTTTCTTGTGCTGATAATACATCCACAGGGGCATCCAAATATATCAAACTTGTAAAGAATCACTATCCAGCCAATTTTCAAAATTTCCCAATACTTTGTATTACCTTTAAGCAGGAGGACGAAGATGATTGAAGAATACAAATACATGAAAACGGACAGAATATGGACTACCCGTATACATGTCAACTAGTGAAGTCTGTTATCCACACTGTTCAACATTATATCAATAAAAATAGTTTCAATTTCTGAAAAATTATCCAGCAAACTTACGTTCGTAAATAAAAAAATTATTCAATTTCAGCAGTAAAATTTGATCAAGAATTAAGCCGGTGTTTGTTGTGGTGTGTATTTGAATAAATATAAAAGAAATTCGCGCATTTCATTTTATCTCTACTCTACACAGACCTCTGTTTCAACACATTGTGTCCTCTCCAGCTAAAAACACGTAATTAATGCAATTTGCATTCTCACTCTTAAAATACAATTATCCGTAACAAGAAAATGAAACATTTTGTAACGAAGCACTTCACAAAGAGGCATTAATTAAATGTATCAAATTCTTATAAGCCAGCAGTATACCTGTACACACTATACTTTTATACAGCCAAATAATTTCTTTGCGAAGCTATCAACAGTTCAAAATTGAATATTCCTTGAATAGAATTTGTCTTTTAACGATAAGAATGTCACAATTATGTTATAGCAGAAATCAGGATTCTTGTTTTTAAGAAAACCTATGCAATTCAGGATAACCTTTTACCACTTACATTTCAGAACTAATGGTCAATATAGCATTGAATTTACGTTTAATTCATCGTTTAAATATTTACAAAACCAAATCATAATTAACAATGCAATCGTGTGGGTCCCACATGGGCTTGTTACCTGGGTTATTATCCTCTCTTTTTCTCATTATCTCTCTCTCCCACGCTCTACTTCTTTTTTGAACTTTTGCGGTTCGCACTTAACATTTAGCTCGTTGCTTTTTAGCGCTGCGGCTTTGCATTAGGCGCCCTGTATTTCTATGATGCTGTTGATTGAATAAATGGAATAAATTTATCAATTCCTGATGAAGCCGTATGAGCGAGAAGTAAATTTATTCTTGTGCGGTTGTCTCATTTACTTCGTTTTCTATTTATATATGTATGTATTATGAAAATAAGATAGCAAAATGTGTATATTGAAGGTCATTTTGCGGGTTCTCATCATTCCTTCTTTTTTTTTCTTTTTTTTTTTATGGTGATTTATTGGGGGGATGATTGTACAGGACACCCCCCCCCCACACCTGAAATATTGGGGGATATATCCCCCCACCCCCCCCCCCCCCGGATCGATACCCATGTCTGATGGAAATGTGGATATGCATGCAGACGATACCACTTTGACCGTAAGTGAAAGTAGCGTAGCTGAGGTTTAACAAAAACTTTCTATTGCATTGCAAGAATTAATGGTGTGAGTTAATAAAAACCGCCTTGTACTAGAAAAAAAACACAGAAAAAACATGCGTCATGGTCATAGCTTCGCGTGCAAATTTAAACAAAATAAAAACCTTCAACGTTTCCATAAATGGAAAGGCACTGAAAAGAGTTGACGTGGTCATAGGTGTTGGTATATTAATTTTTTTTTTTAATTTTTTTTTTGTATATTAATTGATGGATAATTGAAATGGTCCAAGCACGTTGACAAAGTAACAAAAGTAACGCAAAGAAATATAAGTGTAATAAAACTAGCTAAGGATTTTTTACCAATAACATCTTTAAAGATAGATGCTGCGTGTAAGTATCGGCTTGCATGGTGATGTAGATATACAATGGGCTTGCGGTTGCACCATGTGTGAGAGAGAGGGAGGATTTAGGAGCCATGAAAACGACTCTCTGTAATCTTTCTTGAGGGTGTGAAGTCCTGAAAAGGACTGTTGGTGTAGTCTTGAAAAAAGACTGTTGGTTATCTATCTTAGCTTATACTATAGTTCCGCCGATTGGAGAGGATTGGTTAATGATGCACTTGCAGAACAACATGATAAAATGTGGTATTCATATACATCCTCATTGCTAGGAAAATTTCACTGGATGCTTTTTATTTTTTGACTTTGTCAAGGATATGACAACTGTAATTGTCCTGCTTGCCCAAGATGTGTGATTGTCTGTTTCTTAGCCCTGAATCTAGGACAACATGATGCTTTTCAAACTGAAAGAATGATTTCATATGATTTATTATCAGTTATAAATATATTTGTATTTTTACTGTTATTCAAGAGTGTACATTCAATTGCTACACTACATTAATTTTGCATATTATCCAGTAATATATGATCATGTAATATTTTTTGGTAAATGTGTACATACAAATTTCGGTATCCCTAATGTCTTTCTTAACTGAGCCTAGTTAGTTTCTATACTTTGTTTATAAACTCTCAAAACTTATGTTGCCTTTTTTCAAAGTCTAATACATACTTAAATATGCTAACAGTTATTTTTCATCGGATTTAAAACCTAATTTTATAATTGTTATATTAAGCTATTATAAATATGCAACAACGTTTTCTTGAACAAAAAATCAAAGCATAACAAAACACGCCAACCATTCAGTCATTACGAGGATACCAAATACTTTGTTTATATGTTTATACATGGTGTTACTTATTCTCTGTTGCTGTTATGATTTTGTTATTATTATTATTACCATTGTTTCTTATTATGCTTAACAGGGCTTCACGGAAGACCACTATTATTGGTGATAATGAGTCACCCTGTCTTAATATCAGAAATAAATAAATAAAGGAATTAATAAATAAATAAATAATCCAAAAGAAAGCGCTTCGCATTTTGGTTGGCTCCCTTTATTTAGTCCATACAAAACCCATTGTTAATTTAAAACATTGACAATTTTTGTATATAAACGCTAAACACTAGAGAAAGATTTTCATGTTTAAATACATGGATAACCTGCTTTTTGATACATTTCAGATTTGTTCTCACATTAAAGGTAATACAAAGTTTTGGGAAATGTTGAAATTGGGTGGATAGTGATTCTTTACCATTTTGATATATTTGGATGCCCCTGTGGATGTATTATAAGCACTAGAAAAATTAGCCCCTAAAACACTTCTGCTTTCGAGAACAAATGAATATCAAAATTTACCGGTGCTCCCGGTAAATTTTGATAAATTGCAAAGAGCGCCTATACGGCCGTACAATGTTAGCTGCGACCATGAAAATCTCAGAATATGTAGTTGTGATATATAATTTCCAAACGGGAAGAGCTAATCGTTCGATTTTAGTCAAGAAACATTGTTTTATAGCTTAATTAATATCTTGACCTTGAGAGGGAGCTATACAACATAAAGAGTTTATTATTTACAATTTCAAAACTTTAGACTCGTTTTCAACCGCGACAACGATCACTTAATATTGTAGAATCGCATTATGCTCCCAATATGTTCATTTGAACCAAATTCATGACCCTATACCAAAACTTTGTATTACCTTTAAATAATACTATCCATTATTACCCTACTCGGAATTCATTAAACATTCGTTTGATAAATCCTAAATTATCGATCCTGCATGAATCCTGCTGTAAAGCATTTTGTACATCGTTTATTGAAAGTAATCCTTCACCTTGTCTGCTTCAGACACAATTGAGTGCTCTTTAATTGCTTAAGGACCGTCAATACTACTGGGCTAGAAGGGATTAGACCACCCAGCAAGGTCACTGACAGGTGGCTATCTCATCAACTCAGCTCTCAACTAACATAAGAAAAAGAGGATCATGGATGACCAACAGGCACCGATTGGGGAATTTTTCTATATAGAGGGAGCAAGTAGCTACAAGTGCTTAAAGTATGTATCGTCTGCAGAAGGATCCAGGTATTTTATTTTGTATGAGGAAGAATAATTTTTTCAACATAGTGTAACGAAATCGTTATTTACATTACCTAGCCTTTAGAGGGCGTTAGTTATTGTAATTGTTTATTGTTATTGTAGATGTCGCTATGGTTACGTCGCGCACTGCGATGCGCGTACGTGGGGTTAATCTTGTGGGCAGTCTGTGTTGAGCTGCCGTAGAAGGAAGTTGTGCCTTAATTTGTTTGGAAGTTCAGATTATTAAAGTTCTTGGAAACATTACTTGATCTGTAAGTGCATATTATTTCCTGTGTTGGTAACTTAATTTAGTTAAGTGATTGTAAGCTGATCTGAGAGTGTCTGTTGCACAATATATTTTTGTGAGAACGTCGAGTACAGAGAAAGAGCGGGTTCTGACTGAAGAAGTGACGCTACCCAGAGAGTGAGAGACCCGTTTTCGTTACATTGGTGGCTAGCGGTGGGATTAAAACAGACACGAGACACGGTACTCGATCAGCATACGGCAGAGCTGATTATCAAAAATAAGGTTAATCGAGCATTAGCTCGACACGGCAACTCCTCACCGGCTTCAACACGGCAGTCTATACCACCTCACTGCTTCAACACGGTGGTCTATAGCGCCTCACCGCTTCAACACAGCGTTCTATAGCACCTCACCGCTACAACACGGCAGTCTATAGCACCTCACCGCTACAACACGGCGGTCTATAGCACCTCACTGCTTCAACACGGTGGTCTATAGCGCCTCACCGCTTCAACACAGCGCTCTATAGCACCTCACCGCTTCAACACAGTGGTCTATAGCACCTCACCGCTTCAACACAGCGTTCTATAGCACCTCACCGCTACAACACGGCAGTCTATAGCACCTCACTGCTTCAACACAGCGCTCTATAGCACCTCACCGCTACAACACGGCGGTCTATAGCACCTCACTGCTTCAACACGGTGGTCTATAGCGCCTCACCGCTTCAACACAGCGTTCTATAGCACCTCACCGCTACAACACAGCGTTCTATAGCACCTCACCGCTACAACACGGCAGTCTATAGCACCTCACTGCTACAACATAGGGCTGATAGCGCCTCATCGCTTCAACACATCACTCTGTGGCGCCTCCACACAGCAACGACGCAGAAAGCATCAGTGTTTGGAAGAAACATTGTGGTATGGCTTCTCAGAGACTGACTATAGAGGACGAGGTAGAAGTCCTTGCAGCAGAAGTGCAGCGAGGCGACGAAGATCTACGTCGGTCCAAAACAGAGATTCAGTCATTATTAGAACAGAATCAGCTTCTCAGACTGCAGGTAAGAAGGCTGCATATCGATCAGTCTCCTGTAAGTTTCCCTAACCAGTCCCAGAGTGGAACACCACCCACTGCTGGTAGACGGGAACATGAGTCAACGGAGACTCCTGCGACCACAATGAATGATACCTTGCTGGTCAATCCCAAGGGACCTGAATCACCAATGCATGGATGCCTAGAGGATCAAACGCAAGTGAAGGTGGCACACGAGCAGACTGCAGCTGCTGAGGCGAAGGAACTTCATGCTGCACAGTGGTCTCCAAGTAAAACATCAACAGGCGTTCGTCGGGCAGATGGGCTACGAACAGGCTTCTTACATAGGCAAGATTTGGATGCTTCAGATGTTCTTGCATCAATTCCTCACTACCAGCGACACAGGAGCGAAGTTCCAGGGGTACGGTCACCTGTTACACTGTCTAAGCCAAATGTATCGCCCGACAAATTCGATGGGAGGACACCTTGGAGGGATTACCTCAGCCATTTTGAAGCCTGCAAGGTCGCCAATAACTGGGGTGATGACCAGGCAAAGGTTTTCCTAGCAGCAAGTCTGAGGGGATCAGCACTGAAGATCTTGGGCAGCAAGGCAGCTGACACTTCTCGGATCGCATACCAAGACCTGGTAGTTCTTCTAGAGAAGAGATTTGGCCCAGGCCAGTTGGCAGAGAACTTCCTCCTTGAACTGCGTTACAGACGCCAAGGGCCCAGAGAGACGCTCCAGGAACTGGGTCAGGCCATACGGGAGTTATCCATGTTGGCATACCCGGAACTTACTGAGGAAGCCCAGGATCGGTTGGCAAGGACACACTTTGCAGAGGCGATTGAGGACCAATCCATCAGGGAAGGGGTCTTTCGATCTAAGCCAACAACTATGGATGAAGCCATCCAGGCGGCCTTGGCAACTGATAATTTTTTCAGACTCGAGGAACAACGGTCTGGCAGGAGGCAGAAGCAGGCAAGGGCCGTTGACACTGATTCAGCAGCTACGATCAATGAAATCTGGAGAGAGCTGAAGAGAATAGATGAGAGAATCGCCAAACAGGAACGACCCATCAAGTCAGAAGAATTCAGACGGGAGAGACCCAACTCGTACAGGCGGAGAACACCAACAGCCACAGATGAATGCTACGAGTGTCATGAGAAGGGGCATTTTAGGCGTAACTGCCCTCACGCAAGAGAATACAGGAGGCCTTCGGGAAACGAGGCTCAGCCAACCCAGAGGCCCGAGGGGAGGCTGGACGGACACCAGGGCATGTAACTGACACACCTCCATCTCCTCGAGAATATCCTTCAAGGAATTACATATCTGATAAAGCACGACGTGGTCTTTTTGTTGAAGTGGAGATAAGGGGAATCAAAGCAAGGTTGTTGGTAGATTCAGGTGCCACCGATACCATTTTATCTTCATCCGTGTACTATCGGATACATTCAACTAATAGGCCAGACTTGACAGAAGTGGGAGTTCGCAATGCAGATGGCAGTAGCATGGAAACGCTAGGTAGTGCATGGTTGGAGCTTGGTGTAGGAACATGCATCTTTCCACTAGAAGTAGTCTTCGGCAATACCGACCAGGTAGACGGGCTACTTGGGCTGGACTTCATGGAACCAAATGGGTGTATTATCGATCTGAAGACAAAGGAACTGCGGCTCAAGGGAGAGAGAATCAAATGTACGGATGCACGAGGAGTTTCATTTAGCTCCAGAGTATTGATAGGGGCAACTACAAGGGTGCCACCAGGTCATGAGGTTATTGTTCCAGGCTACACGACAGGGCTGCAAGATGGGACAGGTCTAGGTCTCATTGAACCTGCGGAGAGTAGCGAGCTCCTGAACAAAGGCATCATCGTTGCACGGGTAGTTGTAGAAAGGACGGAAACAACCCTCCCTGTTCGAGTCTTCAACCCAGGAAAGAAGGCATGCGTAATTCGCAGAGGTACACTTGCCGGCCATCTAACACCCGTCAGCGGGGAGGACATTGAAGAAATTCCAGGCCAACCTTTACCAACAACCGATAATCATACAGTCCCAGACCATCTCGTAGATCTCTTTGAAAGAAGCAAGAGAGGGATAGACAAGGTCTTCCATGACAGAATTGCCAAGCTACTGTGCGAGAACCAAGACATTTTCGCAATTTCGGACTCAGACATTGGAAAGACTGGCCTTGTCAAACATCACATCAACACAGGGGATAGTCTTCCAATCAGACAAAGGCCCCGTAGGTTTCCACCCAAGGAGCAGGAAGAGATTGATCGTCAAATCCAAGACATGCTTGAACATGACAGAATAGAGCCCTCAGACAGCCCTTGGTCATCCAATGTTGTTCTCGTAAAGAAAAAAGACGGGTCAAAAAGGTTTTGCGTGGATTATCGTCGTCTGAATCACTTGACAATCAAGGACAGCTACCCAATACCTCGCATTGATGATTCGCTGGACGCACTTGGAGGTGCAAAATGGTTTTCTACTTTGGACCTGGCCTCAGGATATTGGCAGGTCGAGCTAGATGAAGAAGCCAAGAAAAAATCAGCTTTCGTTGTTCGAGGAGGGCTATACAGCTGGAAAGTGATGCCCTTCGGGCTATGCAACGCCCCATCCACCTTTGAGAGGCTGATGGAGCAGGTCCTGTCCGGACTGCATTGGGAAGTACTCTTGGTTTACTTGGACGATGTCATTGTATTCGCCAAAACAATCGACGAAGAACTGACTAGACTGGGGATGGTCTTCCAACGTCTTCGGAAAGCAGGATTGAAGCTCAAAGCAAAGAAATGTCACCTATTTCGAGAGAGTGTCTTGTATCTGGGACATGTAGTGTCCAGGGAAGGAGTGTCCACAGACCCAGAAAAGATAAGAGCTGTCAAGGAGTGGCCAACCCCTACTAGTGTAAAGGACGTCCAGAGTTTCTTAGGACTGGCCTCGTACTATAGGAGGTTTATTGAAGGATTTGCCAATATCGCCCGGCCACTACATCGGCTAACCGAGAAAGCCCACACCTTCGTATGGACTGAGGAATGTGAAGATGCCTTCCAGGAACTCAAGAAGCGGCTGTACCAATCGCCTATCTTAGCATACCCAGACCCAGAACAGGATTATATCCTGGATACGGATGCTAGTAATGAGGGGATAGGGGCTGTCCTATCTCAAGTGGTAGATGGAAAGGAACGAGTCATATCATATGCTAGCAGAGCTCTGAACAAAGCAGAGAAGAACTATTGCGTTACCAGAAAGGAGTTGCTCGCCGTCGTAGAATTTTTGAAGAAATTCCGACAGTACTTGTATGGGCAGAAGACTACGGTCAGGACGGACCACGGAGCATTGCGATGGCTTCTGAATTTCAAAGATCCGCAAGGGCAGATGGCCCGCTGGCTTCAAGTGATAGCTGAGTATGATATCGAAATCATACACCGAGCTGGTCGCTCGCATGCCAATGCAGATAGTTTGTCAAGACGGCCTTGTCCCCAGTGTAAACGGGATGTTGAGGAGTCTGCAGGCTTCGAAGTCCAAGCAGGACCTGGAAATGGCCGTGCAGAGGTAAATGCGGTTACCTTAGCACCAAGTATCACCAATGCACACCTGAACCAAGAACAAACTGAAGATTCATCAATCAAGTGGATCTTGAACGGCAAACAACAATCAAAAGACAGGCCTGAATGGTCTTCAATGGCATCAAAGTCTAGTGTCGAAAAGTCTTACTGGAGAATGTGGGATCAACTAGCTGTCAAGCAAGGAGTTCTTCACCGAAAGTGGGAATGTGATCAAGGTCAGAAGATCACTTGGCATGTTGTCCTCCCAACCAAACTTCGGTCAGAAGTCGTGAAAGAGTTGCATGGTGGGAAGTCCAGCGGACATCTAGGGATGAACAAAACCATAGCCAAAGTTCGCATGAGATTCTACTGGTACGGAATGGATGCAGACATACGGTCCGTAGTTCGACAATGCAACGTCTGTGCCTCCAAGAAGTCACCAGCTAAGAAACGGAGGGCCCCCTTGCAACAAGATACGGTAGGAATGCCGATGGAGCGTGTCGCCATGGACGTAGTTGGACCGCTACCCGAGACGGAGAGAGGGAACAAGTACATTCTGGTTGTAGGGGACTATTTTAGCAAGTGGATGGAGGCCTACCCAATACCAGATCAAACCGCTGTAACGGTTGCAGACAAGTTTGTAAACGAGTTTGTTTGTAGGTTTGGTGTTCCTGAAGTATTGCATTCGGATCAGGGCCGGAATTTCGAGTCTCGCGTCTTTAAGGAAATGTGCGGCATCCTTGGCATTCACAAGACACGCACCACCCCATACAACCCAAAGTCCGATGGACTCATTGAACGGTTTAATGGCACTCTGCTCAACATGATCTCAATGATGATTGAACCCCATAAGCGACAACGAGATTGGGACGAGAAGTTGGCGATCGCAGTGTTTGCCTACCGTAGTGCTCCCCAAGACTCCACAAGGGAGACACCTAATATGCTGATGTTAGGGCGGGAAGTGCATTTGCCAATAGACCTGACCACAGAGGCTCTAGAGGACCCCGAGGAGCATGATATTGAGACAGACTACGCATACACCTTGAGGCAACGCATGCGGGAAGCTCACGAAAGGGCCCGTAAGAACTGCACTGAAAGTGCTAGGCGGCAGAAAAAGGATTATGACTCCAAGGCAGGGGGTAGTCCTTTGGCAGTGGGCGACTTTGTGTGGCTCTACAACAAGGCAAAGACCAAAGGCTTGTCCCCGAAGCTCCAGAGGAGGTGGGAGGGCCCTTACTTGTTAATTCGGCAATTGTCAGATGTTACTTGCCGAATACAGGCGAAGAGAAATGGAAAGATGAAGGTGGTCCATGTTGACAGGTTGAAGCCGTACAAGGGGGAACCTCTTCAATCCTGGTTAGAAGCAAGTGAAAGCAGGGACGCTCACGGAAATGAGCAGGAGGCTCCTAGCCAACTGACACAGCATATGGACATCGAGGACTTGAACAGGGAAGATTCCCAGCCTGTCACACCCCCTGTTCCGGCACCACGAAAAGTTCCGGTCCCACCCCCTAGAAGAAATCCGTCAAGGAAAAGAAACGAGCCTATCCGCTACAGTTATTAATTAGATAGTTAACCCATTGCAACTATATTATCTGTGATGAATGATAATCCAGATGATCTCGATTTTGTGTTAACCTGATGTCCTCTGTGTCGATTCTCTTACAGTAAACCAGTATGCGACATTCCAGGGGGAACGTAAAGTGCTATTCTTGCGGTCATTACTTCTCCCACAAGAGAAGTTTGGAGAGACACATTCAAGAGAGACATCGAAGAAGGGAGGAACACAAATGCAGAGGGTGCGACAAGTCTTTTTTTAGGAAGGACAACCTGACGAGGCACGTACAGAGTCGACACGAGGGGAAGACAACAGAAGACAAGCGGCAAGACGCGCCTGTGGTAACCCCTGTAGCAGCAGGTGAGCTGAGTATTCATGCTTCGAAGGAAACACTCTCTTCAGAGAACGGGAATGCATCGAGGCCGACCGGTAAAGATCTCAGCATGCTGTTAAAGGAGAGGGAAAGTGAGACCTCGTCGGTATCGTCAGAGTCAGAAGCTGAGGTGGAGGACTGCCCAACCCCAACGTTTCGGAAGATCCAGATGGGAAGGCCAATGCAGGGGTTGGATCTGCGACGCACTCTTCCGGGCACCCCTCTGCAGGTAGAAGAGAGGTCTTCCTCAACACAGTTCTCGGGGGGCAAGAAGCTCTTTCAGGAGGAAAAGGTACGAGAGTACAGCGTGGTTTTCCTGCATGGGTGTGAGAAGGAAAGTTCGCCGGCGCCTACAAAGTTGCATCACCTCGCATCGGATCAGTCGCTAGGTTCTCCGATGTCCGTACAGGAGCTGGAAAGGGCCCTGGTCGGCCGGGTTAACAGCATTACTGAAGTCACCACAAGACGATCTTTTTGTGACGGGATTCTGGTAGTGGAGGAAGAGATCAGGACCAATTACAGTATTAACTTGAAGGCTGGAGCAATCTTACCAGAAGTTTAACTCATACATGTATATCAATTCAGCTATCATTAATATTGCAATAACTTGGAAACCTGTTTTCTTGTATGTATTTTATGCTGCAATTGAAGTTCATGGCGGAACTCATTTATATTCCTCTTATAGTGATTAAATTTTCCTTACATGTAACTATTGATGTTGTTGATGTTTTTAGTTTTTTACGGCGCTATCATTGAAAATATGAATATTTACGCCAGAATGAATTCCTATGATCTATTCCACCAAAGATGATAATGCGTGTGTATATATTACTTGTACATAACTCTTACCTCATGTTTAACTGCAGGCTTATTCGAGGATAGTGGTACTGCGTACATACTGATAGTACAGGTTGAAATAGTTTAAATTTGGAAAGGTCTTGATCTTTTCCCACTCTTGTTCTTGTACAATTATATGTAATTATTGCTATACGTGAAAGTATTCCAGCGGATTTTTCGGCCTTTAATTGCAAAAAAGTATTTATAGATGTTGTTCGCAGGACAGAATGATTAATTGAAATAAATGTATAAAAGTTTTATCTATGTAATTTTGCCTCATTCTTGCCAAAAGCATGTATTAAGACGATTTTGTGTTTTTGGTCAGAGGACTGCCCAGACTTGGGGCGGGGTAGTGTAACGAAATCGTTATTTACATTACCTAGCCTTTAGAGGGCGTTAGTTATTGTAATTGTTTATTGTTATTGTAGATGTCGCTATGGTTACGTCGCGCACTGCGATGCGCGTACGTGGGGTTAATCTTGTGGGCAGTCTGTGTTGAGCTGCCGTAGAAGGAAGTTGTGCCTTAATTTGTTTGGAAGTTCAGATTATTAAAGTTCTTGGAAACATTACTTGATCTGTAAGTGCATATTATTTCCTGTGTTGGTAACTTAATTTAGTTAAGTGATTGTAAGCTGATCTGAGAGTGTCTGTTGCACAATATATTTTTGTGAGAACGTCGAGTACAGAGAAAGAGCGGGTTCTGACTGAAGAAGTGACGCTACCCAGAGAGTGAGAGACCCGTTTTCGTTACAATAGTTTATAAGTTTACTGGTATCATTTTCTACATTACTTCCTATTTTTTAAGCGGATATGTACTTTCTTGCTCCATTTCTTTTTTCCAAATTCAAGATGTATTTAGAATTGCTTTCATCTCCTTCAAAATAAGTAACTCTTGCCCTCACTCTTGCACCATCACACTCTTTGTTATGATACATATTAATCTTTTCCTAAACACGTTTCATTTTTTCTTCTTACTCATCATTGCCTACATGTTCTTGCTCATGCAATTCGTTAAGACTTTTTCTAAAACAATCAAATCTTTCTTTTCAGATTTTCAAAGCTTTTGTGGTTTGTTTTGAAACAAGACAGTGTAATTATTAATCCTCAATTTGCATGGGTCCCATGCATACTGATGGCCAAGTTTTGTATAATTTTTCTTTGTACGCCAAATAATGTCTTTAACACCATCTTTGTAAGAATCATTTTAAAGTTATGTATATTCCAATATGAAGAACCATGCATGTTATGTGGTAAAGATATTGACATAGTACCTGCACAATGACCAAGACACATAGAAACCAGTTTAATTGATACGTGTTTTTTTTTAATAAAGTCGACATATTCAACTTGCACAAGCCAAAATATCTATTCTTAATGACATATTCATATATTCGCTTTCATAATTGTGTCTATCATCCTGTACTTTTAAATTACCTGCATATAGTTCGATGACTCTTTATACACTGTCCATCCCATCAATAAGTGGATTATCAATACATTTGAACCCCCCCCCCCCTGCGATTAGGTGAACCAATACAGTAATAGTCCTTTCAAAAGCCTTTCAAATTTAGGAGCAACTCTTTATTATTATTCTCTGTAAGTACCCAGTACTTATGTATGGTAGTGAAACATGGACTTTAGCCTCTGATACTAAAATGCGTTTGGAAAGTTGCGAAATGTGGTTTTTAAGAAGAATGATGAAAATCCCCTGGACTGACAAAGTTAGTAATGAGGAAGTTCTTACACGAGCTGGAGTGCAAAGGAAAATGATACGTGAGATGTTGAGTAGGCAGTTGAAGTTCATGGGTCACATTACACGTAAAGAAGGCCTAAAGAATCTTGCTTTGACAGGGAAAATTGTGGGAAGAAGGAGTAGGAGAAGAAGGAGGGGTACTTTGGATGGACAGTCTGCAGAAATTGTTGGAAGAGAGAGGAGCAAAAGAACTGGGATTGGTACTCATACAGAAGGCTAGGAGCCAAGGGTTGTGGAACAGCATGATCGCCAAAGTCAAACGATATGGCACTTTACAAGAGAGAGAGAGTATAGGGCTATAATATATATTGATCAAAAGCACATTCTTGCTGCATACTTGTATCTGTTATCAATATCCTCCCATCACATGATAAATGAATCTAAGGACTGGTATTTGAGTATTCTTCTTCAAACAAATTGAAACATCTCTCCAATGACTGCTTCCACATGATTAAAAACAGTACCATTCCATTCTCCTTTTACAATACTGTCGAGATCTTCCATGAACAATTTTACTGTCAGGAAATTATTTCTGTACCAGGCTTCATTAAAACTGGAATTATGTATTTTTTTACTTTTTGCCCATTTCTTATCCCTCGTACGTCTACATAATATATGAAAGTGCACAGTATCATTTTCATAATCTGTTTCATCATTTGTTTTTGTATCTTAGTTTTGAAGAAGAAAAAACAGAAAAAGAAATCTAGTGACTTATACCATACCATGGTACATGTAGATAGAAACATTCGTCAATGATTGGATATTGTCTGTCGATTTTAGTGAGAGAGTGACAATTAGAGAAAGAGAGGGAAAGAGAGAGAGGGGAGAGAGAAAGAGGGCACAGAGAGAGGGGGAGAGGGGTAGGGTGTGAGGGAGGGAGAGAGAGAGACAATGAGAGAGAGAGAGAGAGAGAGAGAGAGAGAGGGATGAATATAATGAGAAACAGTGAAAGGGTGATAAGAGAGAGAGAGACAATTAGAGAAAGAGAGGGAAAGAGAAAGAGGGCACAGAGATAGAGAGGGGGAGGGAGAGGGGTAGGGTGTGAGGGAAAGAGAGAGAGACAATGAGAGAGAGAGAGAGAGAGCGAGAGAGAGAGAGAGAGAGAAAGAGGGATGAAGATAATGAGAGACAGTGAAAGGGGGATAAGAGAGAGAGAGAGAGAGAGTGACAATCAGAGAAAGAGAGGGAAAGAGAGGAGGAGAGAGAGAGTGGGAGGGTGTGAGGGTGGGAGAGAGAGGGAGACAATGAGAAAAGAGAGAGAGAGAGAGAGAGTGACAATCAGAGAAAGAGAGGGAAAGAGAGGAGGAGAGAGAGAGTGTGAGGGTGGGAGAGAGAGGGAGACAATGAGAAAAGAGAGAAAGAGAGAGAGAGAGTGAGACATATAGTAAGAGAGAGACAGTGAAAGGGAGAACAAGAGAGAGAAAATGAGAGAGAGAGAAGGAGAGAGAGAGAAAGGGGAGGGAAAGAGAGAGAGAGATGACGTTTCATTCTATAAAATCCCTCGTCGATGAATCACACTGTGTCCCATTTAATTTGTGTTAATCACTCACCACTTCACATACGAGTCTGACATGTCGGGTTTAAATGACTCGACTGTTAATTTTCACAGTAGGATAATGATAATTACCATTATCCTCCTCATCGTAATCATGATTATCATTATTATTATTATTATTAAAGTTATTATCACTATTACTATTATTATCCTAATCGTTACTATTATCGTTATCATTCTTGTTATTATTATTACTACTTTAATTAATACCATAACTATTTTTATTAATATTACTATTATCATTAGTAAAAGTAGTAGTAGTAGTAGTAGTAGTAGTAGTAGTAGTAGTAGTAGTAGTAATAATAGCAGTAGTAGTAGTAGTAGTAATAGTAGTAGTAGTAGTAGTAGTAGTAGTAGTAGTAGTAGTAGTAATAGTATTTAAAGATAAAGACCCGTTATTGCATTGTGAAAGAAACGTTGTGAAATCGATCAGAAAAGGTTGATCATCTAGCATAGATGTACATGCAAGGTTCTGGAATCATCAAAATGATAAGAAATTTGGCCCAGTCTTCATAAAGTTACAAGCACTGTACACAAAGATGTATATGGGACTACGCAAACGTGCGCGACACGTGCGTTTTTATCTCTCATACACCAATAGATAAACTAATTTACCAAATATATCAATTAGGCGGTTTCCCGGCAAAAATGTTATCATCATGTATTATTCAAAACATATTCTTTCACATGATTGATAATAAGAGCTTCCATTTCATTTTTTTTAATTGGGGCGTTTCCAATACTGGTCTTTACCTTTAAAGTAGTAGTGGTAGTAGTGGTAGAAGTAGTTATATATATTCAGTTAAATCAGGGTTCAATTTATGTTTACGAGCAATAATTTGTTCAGCATAGCACAAAAAGGTACGAAATGTAGATAATCTTTCTTCAATGGACTAGATAATCATAACATGCAAAATTAATTTCAAGTATCAGATCATACTGATTTCAATGTAGATTGCCGTATACATATAAAGTATAAAGGTCTTTGTTCTGTAGGAATGTAAAAGTGGGCTGCTAAAGAATTAGACCTAAACCACAAAATTGTTATGAAAGAATGATCATTGAACCAATACACGTCAACAGCTTATGGATATTGAACTGTTTGATTGAATTTTATTTCTGCGTTCAATATGTAATCCTAAATAATTTCATATTGCAGAAAAAAATGTTAACATATTTTCAGACATAATTTTCAAACAAATAAAGAAATATGGGAACTGAGCAGTTTACAATTAACAGGGGCCCGGGAGTCCTGAAGCTATCCATCGCAACCCAATCAAGGAAATTCGTGAAAAATCATGTATGTTACGGATTAAAATATTAAAACATATATGCTATATAATGTGCTACAGGCGCGGATCCAGGATGTGCAACATTGATTTCTCCTGATTTATGCTTCTTGAGAATGGTATACATATTTAAGCTCACATAAGAGAGCATTCAACAAAGGCCCTAATGTAACCAGTCCAACTTTCATTTTTTAATTATGGAACAAACAAAAACATCAAATTTACAATGAGTATGAATAATTTAGTTGTTAACTGTATGTAAATATCCGTCTATCTCTTTCTCTCACCTTCTCTCTTTCTCTAGCCTTAGACAGTAAAGGCGTTTTTTTTATAAATAAATATAATATACGCGGATATTATCAAACATGAAGTCAATGTTTTAAAGTCTGACTCTGCCTTCATGACATGCACTTTAGATGTTTATTAGTTTAATATCCTGTTTTATTCTGAACAAGGAAATTGTGAAACTGATGGATGACAGCATTCATGTGGCGCTACTTTTCTGTTAAAAAAAATCAAAAGCGCAGGCTCCTCCAATAATGAGTAATTACTTTCAAATTTTCCTGAATATTGGTTAGTATTGAGGCATCATGATTTGACGTGTTCTAGCTAGACTGACAATCTCATAAAGAGAGAAAGGAAGTGAGCTCCACAAACATCACTCGGGTCATCAATATTACAATATTCACAACAAACGCCGTCGTCGTTATGATGTCTTTGAGATGATGTCCATGAAATGGATTGACACTGATATTACCATTTTTATAGAAAACAAAAACCGTAATCATTTGTTACAGGCCTGTCATTTTGTACAACTTTCACTCTAGCATTATTGTTTTGTTACGAATTCGTGTGAAGCCATCAAGACCTATAACCAGGCGCGGATCCAGGATTTCTTAGGGGGGGGCCCAAATTTGAAATTATGCGAGCCAAATATTGGTACGTAATGGTGACCAACAGTGACGTTATGCGGGGGGGTCGGTACAGGAAGGGGCGATTTTTTACCCTCCCTCCTCCGCGAAACGCGGAAGCTTTGACGTTTCATTAAATTATTAGAGAAAGAAGACGATTCATTGTACCGTTCTCGACTATTAATATTCGTCTGAATTTAGTTTTTCTCCTCCCGCGCAAAGCGCGAAATTTTTTACGATTTATTAAATTATTAGAGAAAGAATACGATTCGTTGTAGACATCTCGACTCTTAATCCTTGTCTAAATTCAGCCCCCCTCCCCCTCCTGCGCGAAGCGCGGAAGCTTTGACGTTTCATTAAACTATTAAAGAAAAAAGACGATTCGTTGTAGAGTTCTCGACTCTTAATCCTCGCTTGAATTCTGGTTCCCCTCCCCCCCCCCCCCCCCCCCCTCCCGCGTAAAACGCGGAAGCTTTTAAGTTTACTTAAATCATTAGAGAAAGAAGACGATTCGTTGTACCGTTCTCGACTATTAATCTTCGTCTGAATTTAGTTTTTCTCCTCCCGCGCGAAGCGCGAAAATTTTTACGATTTATTAAATCATTAGAGAAAGAATACGATTCGTTGTACCGTTTTCGAAAATAATCCTCGTCTGAATTTAGATTCTCCCCCCCCCTCCCACGCGAAGCGCGGAAGCTTTTACGTTTCATTAAATCATTAGAGAAACAAGACGATTCGTTGTAAAGTTCTCGACTCTTAACCCTCGTCTGAATTCAGTTTTCCCCCTTCCGCGCAAAGCGTTGAAGCTTTTACGTTTCATAAGATTATGAGAGAAAGAAGACGATTCGCTGTAGCGTTCTCGATTCTTAATCCTTGTCTTAATTTAGCCCCCCCCCCCCCCTCCCCTCCTGCGCGAAGCTTTGACGTTTCATTAAATTATTAGAGAAGACGATGCGTTGCACCGTTCTCTATACTCTTAATCCTTGTCTGAATTTCAAAGATGTTATTTGATTAATCCATTTTCTTCCTACACTGTACGTCCTCTTCCCCCTCCTGGGGAGAGAGCTCGAGGGAGCCCGATCCCCGCCGTACTTCGGGCCCTGAAATGTAGGAATCTCAAGAATCATATTTCTTGCCTGGCTGTAAATTTAGGAATTTGTCATTTTCCAACAAACACAATAAACGTATAATTTACTAAAAAGTGAGGACAAATCTCGGAAATTATGTCATTTCAGCATTATTTGTAATCCACCGTTGTGGAGTTAGAAATAAACCACGTTTGAATTTGACTTCCCCAAAGCCCCCCCCCCCCCCCCCCCACAATCAGTACGCCAGTATCTTCTCTTTTCCTTTTTTCTTTTCCTTTCCTTCCTTCTCTCTTATTTTTTGATTGGGGGGGAGGGGTCAACAGCCTGGGAGGCAAGGCCCTTTCGGTCCCCCCCCCACCCCCCCCCCCCCCAACCCCACCCACCGATCTCCTTCTTCCCTCTTTTCTTTTCTTCTTCCTCTTCTTTCTTTCTCTTTCTCTCCTCTTTCCCTTTCCCTTCTTTTCCTTGCTTCTCTCTCTTTTTTTTTTTTTTTTTGCGGGGGGGGGGCCAAGGCCCGCTCGGCCCCCCCCCCCCCCCCTGGATCCGCGCCTGATGTGCTAAACCCATTGGTGATAGGTGTGGATAACAAATTATACACCGCGGTCACCCACACCTTCCATCACAATTCTTAAAATCCATTTTCTTGATCAAATCGTAAAATTGGACGAGTATACTTTTTATTTACATGGGCATCACAAAATCATTATTTCCTTCGTCTTAGATGAGTAAGATAAACTTGCACATGACTTGTATCAAGGTTTTTTTTTAAATCAATGAATAAACAAATGAATGAATAAATAAATGAATGAATAAGTAAGTAAATGAATAAATACATGAATAAATAAATTGATGCATCCGTAAATAAATAAGATAATATTGAATAAATAAATAAATAAGTAAAAAAAAAGGTAAATGAATAAGTAAAACCTCGCATTCTTACTTTGGTTAGACGTGTTTCCCTGTGACTGAGCCTCGACGTTTATGACAGCGATGGCAACAATCATAACAACGAACCAACTCGTGAACGACGTCGAGTAAAGCGTCATCATGGAAAAGATATTATCACACACCGACGTCCAAAAAGTTTGTTAAAATCAGCTCAAATGTACACTAGCTGTTGATATGTACAGCGAGGTGAAGATTAGCTAAACTGTGGTTGCCTTTGCAGACCTCTAAAGCTTGAGTATTTTGCAACATGCAGGTTGAAATTATATAAAGAATTGAGACTACCGCAGAGAACAAACTTCACTTACACATAGATCATGTTTGTGGTCCTCGACTGTAATGTAACTACTGCGTCTTGTGCTTGCTTTATAGGTTTACACGCGCCGGTAATCACCAGTATGCAGGTCGGGATTGAACTCGCTTCAGGATTGTGAAGGTTAGGGAAAAAACACGGACAATAAGATTTCACACATCATTTATCTTACATATCTAGGTTTTGCAACTAGGGGGGTAAGTGAAGATAATTCAGGGGCGGATCCAGCCGGCGGCAGGGGAGGGGGCCTAAGAGGGGGCCCAATTCGCCGGAGAGAATATTTAGCGGCGAAACAGCCAGCCGGTAAATAAGCGGGGGGGGGGGGTAGTAAGCACTATTTTTATTTTATTTTTTTTGGCCCTCGAAAATTTGAAAAATTGCATCCCCCCCCCCCCTTGAGCGCCAGGGGAGGGGACCCGTCTCCAAAAAAATGTACAAATAACGTGTTTTTAAATGTATTTTTTTCCCGGGGGAGGGGGCCCCGCCCCGCGGCCCCCTGGATCCGCCACTGTGATAAGTGTCGCCATTATTAGTACATAACATATATTAATGAAATTAGGGGTGCAGAAAACGATACTTTTTCTTCCTGTATCGTTTTTGACGCCATGATCACGACTGATATGAAATTGGGAGATTTACTAAGAACTAGACAATTTTCGCTGCTTCTAACACCTCACCCCATTTTTTGAACGCTAAAATGATGTTTTTGTTGTTAACGTCATTATATGCGCAGTATATTATATTATCGTAAGTTACACATTTTTTGGTGGAAAAAGTTTATACTTTCGGAGGTGAGAATTTGCCACCGAACAAAGCACTTAACTATGAATGAGACCAAAAGAGGATCGCTGCCTAATTGAAAGGAGGGGACGAGTGTGGTATGAAGGACATTTCATACCACAGGAGGAGTGTCGTTTCAGTGGAGGATCCAGGATTCCCTTGCGGAAGTGGGTCCCAAGTCTACAAAACGTAAAAAAAGATTATCACATTTTGAAGTTTTTTGGCATGTACGGGAGATTTCAATAAGCCGCGACGAGGGGGGGGGGGGTGTAATATTTTCTGTTTTTGTGTAATACTCGATGGGTACTTAAGATTTAGCGTGAACGGGGGGCACGTGCCCCGGAACCCCCAGATCTGGTATTGTGTTTTCGTAATGGAAAGGCATTTTTCATAGAAGGTATGAGATGTAATACACCAGGGACATCCCTGAGTTTACCTTCCATTGCTTAAAATTCCCTATTCCCGACTTTAGAAAATAAGGGGGGAGAGAGGAGGGGTAATTCCCCTTGTCCCTCCATCGTCGGATCCGCCGCCCATGAGCTCTTCTGGCCTGATTTTCTCTTATACACTGAAAATGACTTTTTGTATATCGTTATATTTGGGGTTGTTATGGTTTAACTTAAAACCATTTACTATACATGAATTGGAAGACTTTGCCTAAAGGATGATCTGATCATCATGATAATAATTATTCAGCCATTCGATGACTTCCAATTCTATAACTTTTAGAAATACAAGCATATCGATTTCTTAATGGATTCACTTTCTATAAGATATTGAAACTAAATAATGGCATTCATGAGCACGTTTATACATATCCTAGATTCGTATTCTTGGTTCCATTTTAGAATTGCATTTGATTTTTTTTGTGCATTATTTCGAACAGGAACCTTTCACAAATAGCTTCTATACAAGCGATGATTTTAAATTCACGCTTCTCAGCGGATAAGAGAAATGTAAAGGTCTTAAAAATATTCATTTAAAGCCATATTTTTTACTTTGAAAGCTTGAACTAATAACAAGAAGAAAAAGATTTGTGGAGAGAAATGAAACTTCACATTCTGAAATCAAAGCTCTTATTTTTCCTATTTTATTTCACGCTCTTTGTGAAAGTTCGTATAATTTCTGTGTGTGCTTTTCTTTTACCACGATTACTTTACAGAAACTAATGATAGTGAAGTCAGTACAGGCATATAATATTTTGACCATGGAAATGTCAACATTTTTACGATAGCAAATACATTTTCCATTCATATAAAAAACCAGCACAAGTTAATATAATATATTTTTAAGTATTATGCAATTTTACCCAATCATACATTAATGTTACCTTCACTTTTAATACATCGTTAATTTATTGCTAAAAATAAATGGAAACCCAAAGCTGTACACTGTAAAAACCAGGGTGTAGAAATTCTTACGACAGTATGGTGTTGAATTTGTTGACACCAGTGGTGTTATTTTTAATCCAGGTCAGATTTAAGCTTGCATTAATAATTACTGGGATTAAGTAACATGAGGCGGTATCACAAGGCGGTGTCACACAGAGGCCAAAAATTCGAATTTTAGTTATCCGGTTTTTAATTATCCTCTTTTTGGCTGTCTGACATCAATTATCCCTTCAAAAATCCCTTCAAAAAACCTCATATGAAGCAAGATAATTCTCTCTTGAAAGGATTTTTCAAGGTTTTTTTAAGGGATTTTTCTGTCTGACACCATTGTTGAAATAATCCCTTTCAAGGTCAGTGTAAGTTTAACGTGATTGGCTGGCATAGGGTTTTAAACGCGCTATCATGACCTGCGCACAATTATATTAGCGCGCATTTAATGATTGAACGTGTGATGTCACAATGCTTATCTACCTAAACGGCACATGCGCAATGGCCCATCAAAAATCCGGATTTTAGTTATCCGGATTATTCGTAGCCTGTCTGTCACCAGTCTGTCACCGACGTAAATGACAAAACTAGATTTCTAAAATCTGGTTTATTCAAGAAAGGTCGGGATTTTTCTGTGTGACACCGCCTATGGTGTAGCTTTATTGAAAGTATCATCACGTGATTTCGTTTAAGGCGGTTGATTGGTCGAATAAGTTTTCACAAAGTGTACGCGCGCTTAATGATTACTTTACAAGTGTTAAAATTAACACCAATGGTGTTGAATTTAACACCCTTGTTTACTAGATGTTTCAAGATATAAATGGCCGTAGTAAAATTTAACAATGTAATGATAACCCAAGACGAAAATCCAATTGAAACCAATTAAACACCAATTGAATTTTCAATTGGTTTCAATATTGGTTCCAATTGTTTTTAATTGGTCTCCATAGGATTGAACAGATTTCAATGGGACTTCAACAGGACTTCAGATGGTTTCAATTGGTCCAGATTGGCCCTATTGGACCAAATGGACCCATTGGCCCCATTGGCCTAGTCCCCATTAGACTTTAATGGGACCCCGATTGGTTTCAATTGTTTTGACCTTAAGTTGGACTTCATTTGGCCCTATTGAAACTAATCGAAAACCTTTTAAAGTCTAATGGGGCCAATAATTGAAATCCCATTAAAGTCTAATAGGGCCAATTGAAACCAATTGAAACCAATAGAAACCAATAGGACCAATAGAAACCAATAGGACCAATTGAAACTAACAGTATCTCATGCATATTCATTATTCCTTTAAACGTGTCACAGAAAAATACATTTATCATGATTTGTTAAGCAAATTATGACAATGCACATCATTTTTGTGATTTCTATTTTTCCTTCGGCAATTATTATTAACCAATAGATTATTTTTTCTGATCATGTTACAATTACATTCACGTTTTAGCAATAGATATATTGATTATATGATTACTAACCAAGAAACAATATGCATATTTAGTATTTATATGTGTACGAGCCTGTGACACTTGAAATGTTACTCTTGAATTCACTTCAAATGATCTATGTGATGGAGTTAATGCAATTGAGATTAATAGAATATACCTAATTGGTGGACAGTTTAGTCCAGTAGACGGTACCATATACCATGTACATGACCTGGAAAACTTGAGTTGATAAGTACAAGGTTTTGTTGTTGATTTGTGTTCTAGATGGGTATTTAAGTAAATTAAGCTTGGTTGCCAGCTTGGCAACTTTGGGCAACCTTTTTAACAGCCATATTAGCACAATCATTTCATTAGCATAATATGTGCAATTTGTGTTAATGTTGCTAATCTCAATCCAGGAAGCCTGAAAACATGGATAATACGACTTTTCAAGGGTTTTATATGACAAGGAATTCATTTATGACACCAATTTTTATTTTTAAGTAATACAATTGTTTTAAATAGCATAATTAGCATAATAATATGTACAATATGTGGACTTCATTGACATTGTTTATCTATAAAGCCTAAAAATGGTGCAATGCAACATTGTAAATCACTTTTGAAAGATTAATCATTAATTCATGAGAAGATATTCTATGTATATGTAGTATAATTAGTACCTAATAATTAGCCTAATTAGCATAATAATCTAATTAGCATATTATATGCTTGAGTGTTCAGTGTTCCTGATATGGAGTAATATTGGAGCCCTAAAAAATCGCGCTTCAAAATGATCATGAAGTGCTCAAAAAAGTAATTAAATCTTAAATTTCCAATCATAAATATCGTGATAATCAGACAAGCGATCGGCGTGTAAAAGTCAGGAGGTTCCTGACTGACCTAATGGTTTACAATTATCATCATCATGAGCTAAATCCAGGATTTTTTTCAGAATCTAAGGCAATGTTACCCAATCCCTTTAATGGTTAATGGTACAGGTAATTTGTCACTTCAATAAGCATACCTCTTCTCAGGAACATATCGAGATCTAGGTAAGCCTAATAAATTATTTGTTTTCTTATAGGAACTTTTTTTTAATTCAGCAGTTTGTGAACTACAGTTTCATGAACTCCAACACTATCATCATCAAAATTCTCCATCAACCCATCTGGGATACACTTAATTAAAAAATTAAATATTCTTCTATCTGCAGAAGATATCCCAAAATCTAAAATTGCTTGGGCTTTGAATCATACCTCAACCTGTTAAAAATATTATTAGAACTTTAATGGTGAAAATGAATATTTTTTTATATTTTCTCTTCATGTTTAGCCTAATTACCCAGGTCCCAGGCAATACCTACTTTTCATTCATGCTTTAAGAGAAGACGATAGAAGGAAAGGAACAGGCTACTCTCTTTAAAAAAAAGAGTGAATTTTCAAAATCACGGACGTCACTCCTATGGAGAGTGAAAATGTAGTGAAAATAGAGTGAACATTCACTCTTTTCTTCTTAGAGAGCACTCTAAATCAATCGATTTTCACTCCTAAACAACTGATCACGGACGTCACTCCCAAGAAAGTGAAAATAGAGTGAAAATTCACTCTTTTTTTTAAAGAGAGTAACATAATTATGGAAAGACTGGCGGCCGCCAAATAATCTATCTATGTCATGCTATAGATAGAAAGAGGAAATGATAGAAAAATAAAAACAAAGAATACTATAATGAGAGATATAGAAAGAGAAGAAATTGAATTACGAACCCTAAATCGTTTTCGGAATTATGAACCCTATTTCATTTTCGGAAATACGAACCTTAGAAATAACGAACCTTCGGAGTAACGAGCGTTCGGAATAAGGAACCTTTGAAATTACGCACCTTCGGAATTAAATTATGAAACTTCGAAAATACGAACCTTCGGAAAATCGACATGTAACCATAATTGTGCGGTTATTCTATACATAGAAGCCTCTAAAGTTGAAAACGTATTTTGGCCAGTATTGAGCGGATATTTTGTATTGAGCGGATAAGCCTTCCGACATGCTGTTTTGAGCCCTAATTTAATCTGAAACAATAAGACCCAAACAAGAAGTTACGGCATGTGACATATATGAAAGTAACGAACAGGTTTACAGCTTCAAAATTATGTAGGACATTATTTAGTTAAAATGTCAAAAGATAGTATCAAAAACATCCAAATCTAATCTCTAATTACTTCTGTTGCCGCGTCACCGACAGCAGAGGCGTCGTGCAAAATGTTCTTTTTCCTTTTCTGTTGTACGAGTTGGAGACACTGTAGTCTCCATTTTTGGTGGCTATCGTCCAACAGTTTAACTTTCAAGGATCTAGGAACGACTAATTCGTTTAAACTAGCTAGCTAGGCCTAGGTGAGTAAACAGACCTACGAGCACGAGCAGAAATGTTGCCGGTGACGTGAATCGGTCAAAGGTATTTGTATTTAACAAGGTCCATCGAGTCCTACTAGTAATGCTACTAGATCTAGAGTGAGACAAAGTGTAGGTAGCCCCACACGTTCCCTTCCGAGTATTCAATTCAGACCTTCCAATCTGATTAGATTAGTCCATAGATAGTCATAGAGCCACACAATCACATCATAGCTGCATTCCTATCCTGTCTGTGTATTAAAAGCTGTTCTTTATTTTTAAACATTTCAAACACCACTGTACAAAACTCAACTGATTTCACTCAAAATCGGTAGATCTAGATCTACTTGTCTTGACTTTAGTGACAATTGATGACACCTAAACTAAAGTAGAAGGTCTAAAGTAAATTGCAGTAAAATACAATTTGTTCAACTTGATGACAAATTATCCAAGTTCATCATCATCATAGTCATACTAGTCTACTTAGATCTAACAGTTAGACCTACCTTGAAGTTCTCGAAGCAGCACTTACACTGGAAGAAGAAATGTTAACTTAAAAAGAATAATTTAAAAATTCAAATTCAATTGTAAGTCTAGTGTCAAATTTGCCAATCGCCCACATCGGTTCTATTGTGTGCAGTCTATGCAATAGTGTGTGGTGTGTGTAGTGCTGTAGCCGAACCGCCGAACCGAACCGAACAGAAGTTCGCCAAACATGGCACTTCCGAACCGAACCGAACCAAACGCAAAGGCCTGGTTCGGATGTTCGGCAGAAAAATGTAAACCATTTTGAAAGCTAATAAACTTGTCATTTTGTACCTAATTTTCATGTCATGATTGCTCATTTTATATTTACTTTTTCCCCATTTTCCGCCTTTGTGATTTATGCCTATCCAGTGGTGGGCGCAACTTCACTGGCGCCATTTAAATCCCAAATCCGTTTATATCCAGCTCCTCGGCAGCAGGTGCAGCAGACTTGCCTGTACAATCAGGAGGCAGAGAGTTATGATACAGTTGAGGAGCCGGGAATTTATCGGTATAGGCAACCCTATCGTTCCCCAACAGTTTCCACAGGTCGAGATGTTCCCCGTCCGGCTCCTGTGGAGGACCGGGGGAAGGACAGTTATGATACAGTTGAGGAGCCGGGGATTTATCGGCATAGGCAACCCTATCGTTCCCCAACAGTTTCCACAGGTCGAGATGTTCCCCGTCCGGCTCCGGCGGCGGACCGGGGGAATGTCAGCACCCTTCTTGAGGTTCAAGGGAAGGACATAGGCAGTCTGAAGGTGGACATGAGTGGAGTGAAGAAAGAACTCTCCAGTTTGAGGACACGCATGGACAACATGGATAGTATGTTGGCGGAAGTCTTGAAGACTGTTAAGTCTTTGGAGGTTTCTATGCTGTCCCATGCCTGCTCTCTATCTCCCGTGGCTGAAGTTCCGGAAAACCTGGAGGGGTCGGAGAGCGAGGCCGATCTCCGATCTGGAAACCAAGAGGCCTACAATCAGTGAATACTAGTGTAAATAATGTTAGTGACCCGCCTGACTCTTCGGTTGGTCCCTTGGACAAGGTAAATAATGTTAGTGACCCGCCTGACTCTTCGGTCGGTCCCTTTGTCAAGGTAAATAATGTTAGTGACCCGCCTGACTCTTCGGTCGGTCCCTTTGTCAAGGTAAATAATGTTAGTGACCCGCCTGACTCTTCGGTCGGTCCCTTTGTCCAGGTAGTTAATGTTATTGTCGGGGGGGAGGAGGTACATATGTACTATGGAACGGATTCCGGGGCAGCCTGTATCCAGGGAGTTTGTGTCGCTAGGACGACCGTGGTGCCCCCTTCTAGTGGGAAGCGGGTGAGATGTAGGGTTGTTGGGAGTCCAGGGCTCCAGAGTAAGGACCTTTCCCTTTTCCAGCCCACCCACAGGCTCCCATTTTGGATTCCTTGGATCGTGTTTGATCGGGGAAAATAACATATTTGTCTTAAATATATATTATGGTTCACTATCAAAGCCATTCACAACGGCTCGTCCGCAAGGACATGGTGCCGGTTCCATTTTGGATTCCTCGGATCATGTTTGATCGGGGGAAAGAACATGTTTGTTATATATATTTTAGTTCACTTTTGTGTTGAAGGATTTTTTTATTTTTGGAACTTTTTTCGTAGAGCCTTATAAGCTCTTAGTTTTTCATTTCTTGTCTGCTTGGGGTTGTAGGATAGTTTTTTAGGGACTCGTTGGTATTTTTCCGGCCGTATTTCGATTTTTGGCATCGGTTCCGGTCATTTTTTTGTACTTAAATTTGCCCACTTTTTTCTACTCACTGGACTGGTTGTACAGCCGTTTTTTGTAGTTGTGATCCTCTCGCCAGAGTTTTATACTGTGGAGATAATTCCACGGTGTTCTTTTTCGGTGAGGTATAGGGTCGTTTAAGTAGAACTTAGTAGGCTCTAATTAGACTAGTTTCAGCCCTCTCGCCGAAGTATTATTACCGTGGAGATAATTCCACGGTGTTTTTCGGTGAGGTATACTATGGGTATAGGGTTGTTTAAGTAGGAGTAGAGTATTAGTAGTGAGTAGGAGTCATTAAATTAGTTTCAACCCTCTCGCCGAAGTATTATTACCGTGGAGATAATTCCACGGTGTTTTTCGGTGAGGTATACTATGGGTATAGGGTTGTTTGAGTAGGAATTTTTTAGTAAGAAACTAAGTAAGATTATGAAAGAAACTAAGTAAGTTATTAAGTAGGCAATAGGTCTTTCCTGTAAGAAACTAAGCAAGAAGTATTTTCCTTGAAGGAACTACGTACGTTAGTAAGTAAGCAAGAAGGAAGGATTGGGTAGGTACCTAAGTGGGATTTTGGACTGTCAGTCTTGTTTTGTATAGATCTATCTGTGGATTTGGGGTTAAATCGTGGGTGGTATTTAATTTCATCTTCATTTCATCATTACTAATATTGTAGACTACGGCCATCTCGCCGAGCATTATACCGTGGAGATAGTTCCGCGGTGTTTTTCGGTGAGGTATGTTGCCGGTTTAAGTGTAGTCCTTTAGTGTTACTTAGTAGGGTTTAGTTTTGGCCCGCTCGCTGAAACTGTTCACCGTGGAGATAATTCCGCGGTGTTTTTCGGTGAGGTTTAGGGTTCAGTATTTTCCTGTCGGGTACTTAGTAAGCTATTAGGAAACTAAGTATTAAGTAAGCGAGAAGGAAGGATTGTTTGTGTATTTAATTTTATCATTTGGCTATTTAATCGTTGCTGATTTACAGCTGGTTATGGCCACAGAGAAGGTTAAGGTGAATTATGGGACTGAAGAGGCCTTACTGGCCGTTGTGGATAGAACTAAGTCCCACAAGATTCTTACGTGGAGGGAGCAGTGTGGGAGCTTGACGGAGGAGTTATTTTTGCAGTGTCCTCGTCTCCATGAAGCTAAGGACCTGTTGCATCTATTTGATTTTGAGCCTTATAGGAAGGCGGATCGGACTGAGCAGGCACAGAGGGAGGGGGTGGGGACTGAGCAAACCCAGTCGGTCCCGAGTCCCGAGTCCCGAGCCCCAAGTCCGGATCCTGTTCCCTATAAACATACAGTGTACCCCCCGCCTTCGGGTGGAGGCCCAGCTGGGCCTATAGCCGGGTCGGCGGCTGAATCACAGGTTAGGAGCTCGCCGCAACCGGCCGAGCCCTCCCCAGCCGAGCCCTCCGCCGACTACTGGCTTAGGGAAGATGGGACTCTACCTTCCAGGGAACCCCCACAGAGTAATTATGGTTATCCCCCTTCTAGGGGATCCCCTCCTACCAATTCTGGTCCGTTTTCCGGGGTCCCCCCACGTGATAGTTATGTATATCCTTCTTCTAGGGAATCCCCTCCTACCAATTCTGGTCCGTATTCCGGGGTGCCCCCACGTGATAGTTATGTATATCCCTCTTCTAGGGAATCCCCACCAGGGGGTCAGGGGGATTACAGGCCGCAGGGGCGCCGCGATTGGCCCCCCCGTCTGCCGAGGTCGATTAGTTTTGATGGGAGGACTAGTTGGCATTCCTTTCTCAGGAAATTCACGAGCTATGCGGCGTCGTGCCACTGGAGTCCGAGGGAGTGTTTGGATGCTCTGGGCTGGTGTCTGGAAGGGTCTGCGTTGGATTGTTTTTCCAATCTTCGGGATATGGGCACTGAGTCGTATTACCCGATGTTGACAGCGATGGGGCGTCGGTTTGGGGCTACCCGATTTCCGGAGGAGGCCATAGCCGAGTTTCGGACGGCTCGCCAACTCCCGGAGGAGTCCCTCCTTGGGTGGTCCGACCGGCTCCAGGCTTTGTTTTGTGAAGCTTTTGGGTCTGACCAAAGGGGTGACGGCACTCAGATGGTATTGCAGCTATGCCAGGGTTGTACGGATAAGGCGGCGGGTTTGACCGCTCTGAATAAACGCCCGAAGTCCGTTGAAGAGGCCCTGGAGGCCATCAGGTGGGCACAACACACTCAGCGTGTTGTGTACGGGAGCGAGCCCCGCCGTTTATATCCAGCTCCTCGGCAGCAGGTGCAGCAGACTTGCCTGTACAATCAGGAGGCAGAGAGTTATGATACAGTTGAGGAGCCGGGAATTTATCGGTATAGGCAACCCTATCGTTCCCCAACAGTTTCCACAGGTCGAGATGTTCCCCGTCCGGCTCCTGTGGAGGACCGGGGGAAGGACAGTTATGATACAGTTGAGGAGCCGGGGATTTATCGGCATAGGCAACCCTATCGTTCCCCAACAGTTTCCACAGGTCGAGATGTTCCCCGTCCGGCTCCGGCGGCGGACCGGGGGAATGTCAGCACCCTTCTTGAGGTTCAAGGGAAGGACATAGGCAGTCTGAAGGTGGACATGAGTGGAGTGAAGAAAGAACTCTCCAGTTTGAGGACACGCATGGACAACATGGATAGTATGTTGGCGGAAGTCTTGAAGACTGTTAAGTCTTTGGAGGTTTCTATGCTGTCCCATGCCTGCTCTCTATCTCCCGTGGCTGAAGTTCCGGAAAACCTGGAGGGGTCGGAGAGCGAGGCCGATCTCCGATCTGGAAACCAAGAGGCCTACAATCAGTGAATACTAGTGTAAATAATGTTAGTGACCCGCCTGACTCTTCGGTTGGTCCCTTGGACAAGGTAAATAATGTTAGTGACCCGCCTGACTCTTCGGTCGGTCCCTTTGTCAAGGTAAATAATGTTAGTGACCCGCCTGACTCTTCGGTCGGTCCCTTTGTCAAGGTAAATAATGTTAGTGACCCGCCTGACTCTTCGGTCGGTCCCTTTGTCCAGGTAGTTAATGTTATTGTCGGGGGGGAGGAGGTACATATGTACTATGGAACGGATTCCGGGGCAGCCTGTATCCAGGGAGTTTGTGTCGCTAGGACGACCGTGGTGCCCCCTTCTAGTGGGAAGCGGGTGAGATGTAGGGTTGTTGGGAGTCCAGGGCTCCAGAGTAAGGACCTTTCCCTTTTCCAGCCCACCCACAGGCTCCCATTTTGGATTCCTTGGATCGTGTTTGATCGGGGAAAATAACATATTTGTCTTAAATATATATTATGGTTCACTATCAAAGCCATTCACAACGGCTCGTCCGCAAGGACATGGTGCCGGTTCCATTTTGGATTCCTCGGATCATGTTTGATCGGGGGAAAGAACATGTTTGTTATATATATTTTAGTTCACTTTTGTTTACAGAATATGATTATGTTTTGGGGGAGTAATTCCTCTGGATCTGCTTGATAGTGTTGTGGGCCTGGGTGCCCTAAATGATATCAGGAACTTGCCGGCAGTGGCTATTGTGCCCCCGGGGGCCGAGTGGCCCAGAGAATGTAATCTTATTTTGTTGAAGTGTTTTCACCTTCTATATCATTTTCCATCTGATTTCAGTGATCTGCTTTTATCATTCTAATGCTTCTTATATGCACCGTTTGGACTGCCTGTAGGGAGCCGTTTGGCTCTCATGTGGGACTGCCCAGTTTCTGGACATTGTACCATCCAAACTGCACTTGGGGAATGGGGAGCCATTGGGCTCTTCCCCTTTTCTGCACACTTATTGCCATTCATCGTTTATGTTGATCACTCACTCTCATGCTCGGTCACCTTGGGAATTTAATGTAATGCCCCGGTTAATCCCTTATGCCCGTGCCAAGACGTTTTGCAATTTGTCATTATGTATAACCGGCACGGTAAGGGTTAACTGGTATATTTCTGTTTCTTTATGACTGTAATGCCCCGGTTAATCCCTTACGCCCGTGCCAGGACTGCTATTCTTTGTCATTTACACGTGACACCGGCACGGTAAGGGTTAACTGGTATATTTCTGTTTGTAACCAGAATGGAAACTATTATGGCTATGGGATTGGGTCTCTATACACATGTATTTTTCATAATATTTCCGGTACCAAATTTTGGAATACAGTATATTTTCAGGTATGATAAAGGCGCCCGCCCTCTGGAAAGGCCAAGACTTCACCGGTGCTGGCAGGGAGGGTCCTTGACCCATCCGCCAGCGGGAACGGCGTGACCCCGCACTGCGGTACGGGAGTAGTTTTAAGTTAGTTTTAGTTTAGTTTTAAGTTGGGCTTTAAACTCATTAAGTGGGGAATAATGTAGTGGTTCAGCCTTAGCCACTACGGCTCTGGCGGCATATGCGCGTAAGTCCCGCATTAGGCGACACCCGCGGTAGTTTCCGCGGGCGTGTTTATTACTGGGAACATTAGATTGGACCTGAGATTGCACGCGACAAGTACAAACATTGTTGATTGCTCGTCTCGTCTGTCTACTGTCTTCTGTCTACTACTTCTACTAGCGTCTAGTGGAGCTCCACGCGTCGGTATAGCTTCGAGCTTCGACGGTACAGCTTCGAGTACAGTTAGTTCTGCAGTTTATGGTAGGACTAATCCTTATTCTAGTCGTTTATATGGTAGTTAAGATTTAGGCCCAGTAAGATAAGTTATATTCCGCTCCGGCACTACACCACGCTACGTCGCGATCGCAAGCCATAAACAAGAATACATGTGCGTGATCAAAACAAGTTTAGCTCAAACCCATTCAAAAAAATAAATAATTGTAACCATATCGGACAAATTTTACAATATAAATAATGAAATAAATAAATATTATAGTATGGTATTTATTTATTTAGGAAAAATAGGGCTTTTATATTTTTCCTATTGAAAATAAAAACTTATAAAAAACAGTTATTGACGAGCCTGAGTCTCTATTATTCAAGATGGCAGCTTTCATGACTCTAACATTAGACAAGAACCGTCTCGGAAAATCTTTAAAAAATATAATTTATTGACAAATTGAAAACATGATTCTTTTAAAATTGAAAATAAAACATGATTCAAGACGGAAATACGAATGTAAGAAGTATTTTTCTTCACAAATAATTACGTTTAGAGCAGTTTTTTAATGTGAAATTCGTGCTAGTCGGAAGCAGTGTGCAGAAGTCCTCCGTGCTGGTCGGCCCCGGCATGGCGGCCAGCCCGCCCAGTGCCGACCGCCGTGGCTATAACGCTGCTTGCTATTATTCTACCGAACCCCGAACCGAACCAAGTTCGGGTGAAAAATTACCGAACTCTGCCGAACCGAACCGAACACGAACATAGCGTCCGACTTACAGCACTAGGTGTGTGTATTTGTGTATTACACCTGCCTGTGGTGTGTGTTTACCTACTGTACCTGCCTGCCTGTGGTTTGTGTATTTGTGTATTATACCTGCCTCTCGGCAAGTATGCAGTGCTAGAGGTCAACACGCAATAGCATTGACTCTGTGCTTTGCTGGAGTGAGTTATACAGGGAGTTGTAAAAATACAACTTTCTGGTTTATCACATTTCCCCAATCAACCTTCATTTCCTGTCTAACTGCAGATTCACTTGGTGTTTAGAATGGTCTAACCCAATATCAGTCTGACAAGAGGAGAGGCACAATGAGATCTCTGAGCAGACTAGCCAATCGTGTGAGCAACCAATTCCTGTCACCACTTCATAAGCAAGGGCTGCTGCTGTCTGGGAGATGGAAACAGGAACAGATCTTCAACCTCAAAGGATACTTGGTTGCCGAATTATCCAGGGCAAGGCAAGAAGATTTTTACATTTAAGGGAGGGGTTGATTCTGTCCTGTTCTTGGTAACTTTCTCCATATTTTCTGTCCTCTTAATATAGTTACATTTTGTTTCTCTCATTTCAGATTCTGTCTTCATTTTCCCTTCTATTTTTTTTTTCATCTCCTTTCCGCAGGCAGTTCTAATCATTTATTTCCACATTTCTTTTGCACTTTATTACTTTAAGATCATATATATACCACCTGTTTCCATTCTGTTTCTTACCCTGTTCCTTAATTTCTTCAGTCATTACTAAAGACATTAATTTCTTCTAGTTTAATGTTTTGCATTCTAGTTGATTTTTTTCCCTCTTTAATAGCAGAAAGCACATGTTCTTAGTTTGTCATATTCTGCTGTAAATTATATACTTTAAAGATGAAGTTGAGTTCTGGTCATGCGATTACATTGTGAAAGAAACGGTGTGGAATCGATCAGAAAAGGTTGATCATCTAGCATATAAGTATTTGTGTGTATTGCAAGGTTCTGGAATCATCAAAATGATAAGAAATTTGGCCAAGTCTTGGTAAAGTTACAAACACTGTGCACATAAAGATGTATATGGGACTACACGAACACGTGGCGTAAAAATCCTACCCCGGATTTTTACGATGTTACATGACATATTTAGAATATGAAGGCATTTGAAGAGCCATGCTTTTCAGGGAACATGTTTGATCTGATGTTCTTCCACACTTGCATAATAATAATGATAACACTCAATAAATTATTTTTCACCTCTTCCCAGAACTCAACCTTCTCTTTAATGACCATAATGACACTTTACTGTTATGCTTGGCGGATTCTTTAGATTTTCCACTGCACCTGGTAGGACACCTTACTCCACACATACAGACAAGAGTTCTGCTGTTCACTTCCAGGGTTCCAAGTGCTCCGAAGGCAGCATCCTAGCCACTTCTCCCCCAGACATCACCAGCCACACACTAGCCACCAGAGATCACCTCACTCCAGAGATAGAACTGAGACTGATTACCAGAGAATGCCCCTTGTGGCACGAGACCACTGACCAGTGTCCCTTCACTGACCCATTCTGGGCCTTCTATTGGCCTGGTGGTCAAGCTCTTACAAGGTGAGGGTGAGGCTTCAATGTAGAAAAAGAAGAAAAAAAGGTTATTTACTCAGTCTGAGTGCTGCTATTGGTTATACCGGTGCTACTTACAGTAAGAGAAATATACAGGGAGATAGAAAGAGAGAGAGAGAGAGGGGGGGTGTAGTGGTCCACATGCACATATCTTGTACCCCCATTATCTATTATGTAATCGATCAAGGTAAAAAAAAAGGGGTCTAAAAAAGTTCAACCGATCTTGGAAATTTAGGGGGGGCACGTGCCCCCCCCCCCCCCACCCCCGTGGCTACGTGCCTGGAGGAGAGGGTTTAATTTAAGTTCAAGACAAAGAGAAAGGAAGGGGAGAAGAAGAGGAGGAGCAGGAGAAGAAGCAAAAAAGGGGGGAGAAGGACAAGAAGAAGGGAAAATAGTTTCTCATACAGTATTATTCACTGTAGTACTCACTTTGAGGCTTCTAGTGGTCAAGCTCTTACAAGTTGAGGGTTCAATGTAGAAGAAGAAGAAGAAAAAGAATGTATCATAGCTTGCACAATTAATAAATGGAATCTTGATAATCACTACCGCAGGTATAGAAATATTATTCTCATCCCTAGCCTTACAGCTTCAATAAATCTTTCTGATGATATACACAGGTATATCTTGGATCATCCTGAGTTGATTGAAGGCAGAACTGTATTAGACGTAGGATCAGGTTGCGGTGCTTCAGCTATAGCAGCATGTATGGCAGGAGCTAGCAGAGTACTGGCCAATGATATTGATCCTGGTGAGTGACAGCTAGTACTACAAATAATTCCATGTTTGCAAGTGCAGTACTGAAAATGCATTGCACCCAGGTGTAGTGTCTTGTCTCTGATTTGGGCCTACTAGTGTATCAAGACACAACTGGATTACAAATTATAAGAGTTCACAACATGATTGTGAAGTACCCTGTATAGTATCCTGAAAGTTCTGTTTCTATTTTGTTACATTCAGCCCTCTCGTGGCGAGATATGCGAGCAAGATAAATAGAATTGGATGCAAAAGACTTAACGTTAATGATGGTGTGAACTCTTATAAACGTTAAGTCTTTTGCATCCAATTCTATTTATCTTGCTCATATTCTTGAACGTACATCTTGCCACGAGAGGGCAGTATGCAACAAATAGAAACAGAACTTTCAGGATACTATACAGAATACCTCACAATCATATAATGAATAAGACTTGTCGAGTTCATTATCATGCTCATTTTGACTTCACCAAGTGGTAGTTTGCTTCCTGTTATTTCTACAGCTATTTGTAGCTCTTAACGCTGCAGTGACCTAGGAAAAAATATTGTAATATTACTGCTTATTTTGGGGATATTATTATTGCCAATAATTTTTGGACACCCTGATTGTTATTACTGATTATTATTACTTAATATTTTACGGATACACGTGTAGGGTCAAGTCCAAGGGGCCGACCCTTATTCAAAGTGCGTATTTTGCATACTGGATAATCACAAGGCAATACTCACTGACGGTAGGAAAAAATACATTACAGGTATTGCTCAGAACTGGGGTATACAGGGGAAGATGGCAATATTATGTTATTGCAACCAAAGAAAATTGTTTCCAGATGCAAACAATACCATTGTGTTTTTTCACTATGTCACTTTCTGGAAAATTGTTCCTTACATGTACGTACAAGACTAACAACTTTTATTAACCATACATAAAATGATAAGAAATCTTTTAAGTATGACTGATGACCCAACCCTATCTTATTTCTAAAACAACTACAAGGATAATTCAGTAGTCATATCTGTACAAGAATGATTAAAAAAAAACATTCTGATTTATTGTTTTCTCTTCCTTCATCTCTTTCTTTGCAGTTGCAATCCAAGCTATTGAAATAAATGCTGCCCTCAATGGTATCACATTAGACACAAGTGCTGAGAACTTGATAAGCCAGCCATGCTTAAAAGACAACCAATGGGATGTGGTGTTTCTCGGTGACATGTTCTATGATAAAGACTTTACTAACGTGGTTGTTGATTGGCTGATCTGTTTGATCAGGAAACACAACAGTAGGATTTTAATCGGTGACCCGGGTCGGCTTTATTTGAGAGATCATCCCATGAGAGAAAACCTTATCAAACTATTTGAGATTGAACTACCTCCAAATTGTGTGGAAGAGAATAGGGGTCATAGTTCAGGGTATGTATGGGAGTTTGTTTTATTTTAGTCCCAAATAGATGTATATCATAATATGTATAATAAAGTATATGTGCCGTCAACTGCATGCAAGAATTGCCATTGACAATACAAAACTGTTATGGTCTTCTCGTGGGCAGTTGATGATGTAGTATCATTTTCAGGAAATAAAAACCTTTTTGGCTGTCTTTGTGCCTTAACATAATCATTCAGCAAAATTCAAATCACTAGCTTCCATATAATGGCTTATAAGTACCACAATTTGATTCAATAGCTCATACAGCAGCTTTTGAGGGAAAAGTTGAATGAATATCTCACTACCAGATTTTGACTTGCCAAGAACTAACCTTTCTTGCTCACTGTGCATGTAATGGAGTAAACAGCGGTTAGGAGGTATATATTTGTATATTATTATTAGAAGTATTATATTATAGCTGTTTTATACTGGTTTTGTTTTTAACTCTAGGTTTCTTTTATAGGAATTTGCCTTCTAAATGATGAAACAGCACTGGTTGACTGTATTTTCCCTCAGGTGAATCTGTTGTTCCCACTTTTTTTAGTTTATTTATTTTACTTCATGAGATAACAAGGGTTCATTACAACAAGGTCATTTTGTTGGTCCAAAGGAGTGTGATATACTAAAGGTTTATTCAGATTTGATGCTGTAGACCACCACAAAAAAACAGTTGTTTTTGTTCGTTTGTTTTTAAGTAAATGAATGGCAACTGCTCGCAACGAAGGTCCTATGCTTTTTCACTTAGCTCTGTATCATAAGATACATAAATGTGAAGTGTATTACACTTTATGTCATAATTTTTTTAAATGCTGCAGTTTTGCTGCATCATATCTGAACGAGGCTCTTGGGTTGTCTGTAATCTGTTCTATTTTATATGACAAGATTACAATGTAACAATGAAATTTCATTGGTCCCACATAGTTTGTCGGAACACAACTCGAGAACATACATGTATTGCACTTGGTTATGATAATTTAATAACTCCTTGCCCGTTTATCACTTCACAAAAAGTTTGCCAATATTTATGAAGTCACTCTATGCAGTTCAGGAATAAAAGAAATGTTCCAAAATTTTAGTAGATAGAAATAAAATATATATTTATTCCTTTTGGTTTTGTGTGTGATATTTTATGGGTAATTGTTATTATGGAGTATCATGTTATTCCACTTTAAAATGTTTAGCTATGAAATATTGATGTGTGCTGGAAAACATGAGGAATTTTATACTGTGTCTTATGTAACATTGTAATTTTGGCGGTGTTGCCCTAGCTCTCTTCTGGGTGGCACTTTGCTTTACTATGCATTAAAAGTTTACCTTATTATTATAACTATTATTTTTATGAGGACTATTACTTTCTGTATTGCATGTAGAAAGTGTGTAAAAAACGTGAAGAAATTATTTTTATGAGATTTTAGACACTGGGTCTCTTGATTTTTGTTTTGTTTTTTGTGTATGTCTTTGTTTAGCATTAATTTCTTATTTCATTTTTCTAACTTCATCTCTATATTTGTATAGATGTATTCCAGATATTTTGACCTTTTAATTAAACGTTTTGCTATACACTGAAAATATATGTACCCTTCTTTCAAGTCTCTATCTCCATCCAAATCTTTCTTACCGGTACTCTCCATCCCTTTCTCTTTCTTTTGTTCACTCTTCTCTCCATTCCTCAATGTCTCCATCTGTGTGTCTTCCCTCTCTCTCTCTCTCTCTCTCTATATATATATATATATATTTCTCCCTCCCTTTCACTACTCTCTCCCCTCTCATTCTCTTGATAATTCTTCATTTTCCTCCTTATCAATCTTTCCTTCTATCATTTGCTCCCACCCCCTGTTTGGAGCTAGAAGGGCATTAGCTTGCATGGCATGTATGGAGTTGACAACCTTCTGTCCCTAAACCGATATGATCCTCCCCTTCCCTTTCCTCTTCTCTCTCTCTCTCATCCATGTCACGTTCTGCCCACCAGCGCGACAGATTGCAAAAAGGGAAAAGAGAAGTACATACAATTAGAAATGTATTTCAATGAAAAGAAACATGTTAAAATATTTCCTCTGTGCTATACATAAACATGTACAATGTATCAAAGTGAACACAAGCATGACGGTAATATCTGCATATACTTTGTTATTTATAAACTTATCTTGCAGGTAAGGTACAGCTCTTGATAAACTTTTTTTCATAAAAACAAAATAATTGTGTTGAAGAGTGCAAAAGAAAGACACAAATGTTTATCTTTGCTTATATTACCAAGTATAAATTCATTTGTATGTCTTGCAGGTAATATGGAATTCTGGATAAGAAAATCTATTTTCAAAAGTGGTGCTCTACGTACCCCAAAAATGTTGTTTTGATCATATGAAAATGTCTGGTAGATGAACTCAGAAATGAGGGTTCCTGCCAATTCATCATTTCAAATTTTGCAAAAAATACATTTTAATTCAGCTTTGATCATTCACAACAGACAAAATGCTGAATATACTTATAAAGACTAATTATGTATATTTCTATCCTTGCCAGAAATCCACATTACCTGCATGATTGTTTTGCTTGCTCGAGCTCACACTTTTTTGGTGAAAATAGGAATTTAACACATTTTCACTTTGTATAATTATTTACAGATAAATGTACATAATTATACACATACATTTTCTTATAACCTGTAGACAGGCCTGGTAAAAAGAATACATGTACTTTCTTTAAACAAGAATAAAATAAAATATACACATACTTTGTAAAGCAACAAACTTTGAATTACTGTTTAAGAAAATGTGCATTCTGATTGCTACATACATGTAGTAATTATCAATATGAGTAATTTCTTCTTTGTTTACCTAAAATATGTTGTTTATTTCTCAAACTGAATTTTAATACCTGACTAATTCAGCTCCAAAATATAAGTTGTATATTAACAGAAACATGGTGTGAAGAAAAAGAAAGGAGCACATAAACACTGAAGGAAAGACATGGCTTTATAATACAAGAGACTTTGCTTATTATATTGAAACCTTACTTTCAGCTACAAACTTTTAAAGAAATTCTAATCAGCTGATGGTTTCTTAAAATAATTTAACATAGGAGTCATTTCTTGGGTACGTTGAAATGAAAAGATAACAAGTGTTATAATAGGGTATATAATCTGAATTTGATTAAACATGTATTTTGGAAGTCTCAGCATCTTTGCCATATTTCTAAACACAAAACAATTCAGCTGACTATGCTAACTTAGAAATAAACATTTTTTTCTTCTTCAAATAACCTTGAATAATATCAAGACATGAGAAAAACCATACATTACCAAATGTATCTGGGGGGTTAAAAAAAAAATTTAGATTTCATACAAGGATATAAATCTCCTAAAAATTATACCAGATCCAACATTATATATGAACACAAGCTCACAAAAACGTTGAATTCATAGTACACTCGACATGTATGTATCTGCTTGCCAGATATTTTTCAGTAAAATGGTGTTTACTTTCAGGCATCACACAGATTTATAATTACTTACTCATATAATGGTACGTCTATTTGAATACAAATTTAAATTACATTGAATACCCTGGTTTCCATTACTATTTCTATTTATGTCTGTTCATGTCAAAATAGATTCACATAGGTAGCCCGCCACATACATGTATATTTGGGTTTGCAAAATTCAAAAATTCAAAAGATATACAGTAGCCCTGATATTCCATTTATAGCCATAAGCCTAATAAAGTATAACTCATCACATTGCAAATATATTAAAAATTTGTACTATACATTGCACAAATGTACCACCATGACGGCACTACAAAATAGTTCAAAAATATACACACTGGGGGGGGGGGGCAATGTTTAAAATAAGGAGGAAATATGTACAGCAAATGGATGAAAAAAAGAATTTGTAAGGTTTGTAAGATGCAATGCAGCTGATTGCAGCTGCTATGCCGCATTGAAAGCATTGATCATATGGAAGAATACCCGGTATGAGAATTTGATCAATGTAATAATCAGTTTGTCTAATGACCAACATGATAAATTCATTTCAACAGATCTCTGAGCCAATAGAAATAATAGATTACAGGCTATCGCGAAATATTCATTTTTTATATGGCCGTTAGTCGGGCAACCTAGACAAATAGCTTGCAAAATTCAACTCTTGGGCCTAGTCATCTACTATTTAAGAAAAAATAACCCATGCTGACATGAAGCTTTGTCTATTAAATTTGTTTTTCACAAAGAGAATACATAAACTAATGACTTATCAGAAACGCAACTAATAATCATTTCAATACATGTAGGGCAAGGTATCCAATTTGAACGATAATGTACAATGGTATTTTATCACAATTTATATCAACATTTTGACCAATAAATGATCCAATCCATGGAAGAATATAAAATCATTCACTTGATGGAAGTATAAAACTGCCAATATTTACAAATCAATTTGGATCAAAGACTGAATAAACACTTATTGTGCTGCAATGAAATAAAGCAGTTCCACAAAGGGTTAACGATTAATTTTCTGTCATCAGAGCTATGAATTGCAAAGCGCCAATAGTCAAAGCTTTCAACTAAAAGCAACAGAAAACAAAAAATGGGTCATATTTCTCTGCAAAGTATATATATATATATATATATATATATGTGTATATATATAAAACAGGAGAATCCCAAGCACAACATCAAAATTTGTCTCTTAGAAGGCAGTAAATTTACAATGTAACCCATAAATTATAATCAAAAGAAGAAAATTCATCTCTATATCAAAGAGTTTCTCTTTTAGACAAAATTTCCTTTCTTCACAAAAGTGTTTCACAGAATAACAGAAATACATAAAATGTAACAATCTGAAGACCAAACATGGATCTCCATTACAGGAGAATTATTGCAATCATGAATTTTGTTCTTTCTCTTTCTTTTCAATGCTTGTGCCCCTAAGCACACACCAATCCACATGGTATCTCATTTAAAAATACATCATAGAAAAGCAAATTGCACAAGTGATCAATTTCCTCACCATTAAACATGCAAGAATTACATGTAAAATTGAAAATCAAATTAATGGAAATAAAAAGCAAAGCAATAAAATAATACATTTATTTCCCATTAAAGATTGCTGGGCTTCGCAAACAAATGCTTCTCAAACAATCTTTTTAAATTCAAGATGAGCATCAAACTTGTAGTCTAAGCTTCAGATTAGCTTACATTTTGGAAATGTATGAGATCAAAACACTTCCATGCAAAATCCAAGCACCAGGCCAGGAAACAGAATTGGACTTAAATAGTTTTTAAAAATAATTATTTGCATCTGTTCTTCTCACCCAGTATTCCATTTTTCAGATTTCAAACACAGTATGAACAAGAGCATTCTGGGGGTGTTTCACAAAACTTGTCATCAGTGACAAATGACAGTTTTTGTTATAAGATACTGAAATCCTTGCTTCTGATTGGTTATCAGCAGATTTGTCACTGTTTTTTGGTCATTTTTCATTGAAAAAATGCTTTGTGAAACACCCCCCAGATCTACTAAAATACTTTAGCTCTTTTATAGCTCTCTTGCTTGATTGCTTGATGTAAATTCAATGCAATGATTGCCTACGCAAAAAAAGAATACTGGGTCAGCATCTTCCAATATCTATGCTTTACACATACAGACAAACCCATGGCAACGACAAGTTGTAATAGTAAATTGTTGATACACTTACAAAACCTGCAAATAATGTACAACAAGTTTCATTGCGAGGAGCAAAATCTGCTTGTCACAATGCCAATGTAACCAAAGGGTTTGCCTGATGAGAAGAAACCATGGAGCCGTGAAAAAACATGGTATACTCAAGCACATTTCCATTCTTCATACAACAACTTCATTTATCATGCAGGTGATTGGGCTCGTCAAGTTGCTTGAACGTTGAAGTCTTCAGAACTCCAAAGATTTCTCTCCCGTACCACAAAATAAAGATATTCCTCTCATTTATGACTCCTAAGCAAGCGACGTATTTCTACAGGACTAGCTAGAATAACGCACAACTTCCTCTGATCAATAAAATAATATTTTAAGGCAAAATCATAGCTTTTTTTTAAAACTTCTCCACCCAAATATGAGCTGAAAAGCAGAAAGGCATTGCAACTCTATGAGGTATGTTGATTACAACTCCCTTGTTTCTATGACATATTTTTGTTGTGAGATACCTCTAGAGGAAGTCTCGTTGCTCATATAATAATATCCACCTCGTCGTTGTCGTCTGGTTTATGATAATGGTACCCGATGCCGTTCTCTTCCTTCTTCCTCAGGCGAAACTTTGTGATCTGTAGCACAAACAAGAGTAAAGATAAAGAGCCAATATAGGTTAAAGGCATTGTTTAACAATGTTAAATCTGAGATGCATGGCCCTACGTGTTATCAGTGTCTGTGATATGGTGTAATATTGAAGCCCTACAATTGCGCTTCAACATCATAAAGAAATGCCTCAAAAAACCTTCGAGTGACTGGTTTCACCATACTGGTTTTCCCTAATAGACTGTAGTGTTATGAAAACCGTTTAGCAAACGGTTTTCAAAAGAAGTAATTCCAATCATAAATATCTTGATAATCAGACAGGAGATCGGCTTGTAAAAGTCATGGGGTTCCTGACTGACCTAAAGGTTTATAATCATCCTTTCAGCATGAGCTAAATCCAGAATTAAGTTACCGCATCCCTTTAATTATTTGCTTTGGACATGGCAGAAACTGTTGAATTTGATATTTTCCAACCTTCCACAACAAAGAAATGAGGAATCTCCTACTAGAGCAAAAATGAGGAATGCTGTGTATTTTCCATGCTTTTATACAGATGTTTTCAGGAAACAAGAGAAATATTGAGCTCATGTCACTCATTGACGCATTGTCAATGTTTCTAGTTTTACAAATCTGAGATGCATGGCCCAACATGTTCTCAGTGTCTGTGATATGGTGTAATATGGAGTTCCTAAAATTGTGCTTCAAAATGATCATGAAGTGCTTCAAAAATATAAATATCTTTGAGTGACCGGTTTTACTGTACTAATTTTCCCCAAAAGACTGTAGTGTTATAAAAAAAACTGTTGGGGAAACGGTTTCTGAAATTTCGATAGGAAAATTGGAATTATTCCTCCAAGGTAGACTGGATAGCAGCCATGCATTTCCACCATTCAGAAAAATTGGTCTACAAAGTGACCTACCTCAATTAGGAATAGTCCAGAGTTGGTGTTAGGGTTGGTGTAGGCATAGAAGATCCAGCCGACCAGGACCAGGACTAGAACACCAATGGCGATGGACCCTGCAATGATCCCTATCCTCAGAGCATTAGTGGTACCGTCCTTCGATGAGCCGTCGCCTGCCTGAGCCATCTGACCACCCTTGTTGTTTCCATCTCCCCTTGGTGAATCTGTACAAGATGATAGTATAATACAGAATTTTATATATTGTATTGTGTCATACAGGTCCACTGTGGAATTTATTGCACGGATGAAGAAGAAAAATCGAGAAGCATATGACAAAGTGGCAAAACATCAATGTTTTTCTGTGTTTTGCAATGTGAAAAATAACTTTGCGGTGCCAAAAAATAACTTTGCGGTGCCAAAAAAAAATCAGAAAAAAATACAGGTTTTCATTTTCATGTTGTGTCTTGTGATGTATTAATATTATGTTCCGTCATATGGAGTAACATTACCCACTTGTCTATATTTCAACAGAATTTTAACAGTAACTTGTTTTCACTCTTAAATCTCACTTACATTTTCCACACCGCCTTCCTGTGTACATTGTAGGGCATATACATTCTCCATAGCGGCAAGCTCCACCATTCAGACAACCTATGCCTTCTGAGCAGTCTGAAATACAAGGGGAGAAAATTCATTTTATAACGACTCTGTCTACGAGAGGTATTACAAAAGTTAAAGATACAACACTGATAAAAAGAAAGCTTTGTTTATACAGTGGACACTCGTTATAACACGGTCCTTGGGACCAAGCAAATTGCATTGTTATATTAGGGTTTTAAAAAATATATATATATATAAAGAGCTCAGACCAGCAAAATCACCTTTTATTCTAGAGCTCTTTATACTGAGGTACCACTATATGCTGAAGGGTATGCAGAAAGTAAAAGATAGCACAATAGATATTGATAAAAGTTGTGAGGATTCAAACAACATGGGAACAACTATTCTCTGTGAAGTGGACTGGAATGTGTAGGAAGTGTTATTGAATCTGTCCTCCATTATTTCTAAATTTAATACTCTACATTATGTTCTGGCTCAATCAGAAGCTACCATTCATGTCTACAAATATGAAATATTAACCACAAAAAAAGACACAGGTAACAACTACCTTCAAAACTGCAAAACCAGAAATTTGAAGCCTTTCAAGAATCTAAACCTGTTTCATATGTGATCTTAATGACAATCTATGACATACTTCCCACAAGACATTCTACGTACCTGTGTAGATTGAAGGGTGTTTTCCCATAGTAGACCGTGGGGCTTTGGTCGTTGGTTTTATCGTCGGTAGAGGGCAGTTGTATGGAACATTCGCAGTATTAACCTGGTTTAAAAAAAGATACAAAACAAATTGAATTATTCCATCTTCTTTGAATAATCCACAATAATCAAGCCCATCCTAAGACCCATTTTAAAATATTCTCTTCTACTGCCTTTAATCTGACTGGTGTGTTTCACAAAACTTGTCATCAGTGACAAATGACAGTCTTTGTTACAAGCTACTGAAATCCTTGCTTCTGATTGGTTGTCAACAGATTTGTCACTGATTTTTGTCATTTGTCATTGAAAAAAGGCTTTGTGAAACGGGTCCCAGACCCTTCCTCTTCATTTCATGGAAGTTCTAATAAGAGGCTTGTGCATACAGGCCTTGATCAAATCTCAATCCAAACCCCTACAAAAATATTGCGGAGTCCTGCTAAAAGGAAAGTGCTACCATCCAAAAAGGGAGGAAGAAATGAATTCATTACATACATCTTTGTCACACTGGGATGTAATCCATGCTTGTCTATGCCTATCGAGGCCATCGTCTGAGCAGCGTTTAGCCGTGGAGCACCACGTACAGTTGAAGTAGATCTGACTGTTAGCACAAGACTCACAATCCATGTGCAGGTTACAGGCTAAAAGAAATAGGTTAATTAGAACGGCATTAGTAGTCATTTGATGACAGAGATTTCAAAGAGTTGATGAATCAGGGGGGTGTTTCACAAAGATCCTAAGTCGAACTCAACTCTTAAGTTGGACTTTAAAAGTATGGAGAGCCATTTGTAGCCATAATAAAATATATATAATCAAAAGCGAGAATTCAAGTATTTAAGAATGTTTAATAATTCTACATCAAGAACATGAAATCTCCTTGATAATAGAAAATATGAATGATTTGAATCAACTTTTTAGGCCTTTTAAAATAACTTGTACAAAGTATTTTCATAGATGCTAATGGTTTTCCATAATCGGTCAGTCCAACTAAGAGATAAGTTCGACTTAAAATCTTTGTGAAACACCCCCCTGGGCTGGTGTTCAATTCAATGCTCAAGTCAGAAACGTAAGAATATTAATCAGTTATGGGCATGGAGCCAACTTGGGGTATTAGGTTGAAGCTTTTGACTATAAGTACTTTACCCCCAAGTTTCACAAAGTTCTGAGGCAGAGTCAATTCTTTGGGAAGCCTGGACTGGCAGGCATATGGTTTTCATACATACACAGCCCATAATCCGCTACCCATAAGCAATTACATAAACATGCATTAAATACAATGAGCTTATAGCGCATTATCTTAAACCGATGATGTTACATCACAATGCCTAACAGTAAATATTCATGGTTAAGTTGGCTTACTAAATGGATATAAGAAGATCAAACTCTATCATAGAGCACAGGAAAACTTACTTGGAAGTGGAGTGATCGTGACAGCAGTAGCATTGATTACCAATGCTGTATTCAAGGCAACTTGATGGTATTCATATATGGTTCTCTTCTTGATCCCTGTAAGATAATCATTTTTTTTTAATTCATGAATTAATAATAATAAATTTATATAGCGCAGCTTTTATACAAAACATATTCAGCTGCACTTGTTCAAAGCTCCTTTTCTACTAAATTCTAGAAAAAAGAATCTCTCAATTGAATAAGTATGTTTTTAATTTAGATTTAAAGACATTGAGAGATGAACAGCTTCGTATTTCTATTGGCAAGCTATTTCATCATTTGTGTTAATTTAGTAATGTGTGGATAATGGGGATAAAACACAATGAAAAAGTTTGCTTGTGAATATTTGCATTTTTTTAGTATAACATTGAGAGCATTTTCATTTACAAATTCATTTTACAACTGATGATCTTCATGTTTACAGCTGCTTCGTATTATGAAGGAAATATGAAGGATATAATTGTTTCTGAACTTACAACATTTGTACAGGTTTTATAATAATAATAATAATAATAGTGGGTTCTTGTATAGCGCTCATGTCTGTCAGACTTGACACTCCTGGCGCTCCCGGTGATGATACATCTCCAAATAAGATATAAATCAAAATGTTAAAAGCAGAACAGTGTATTCGAAGGAGAAACAAGTTTCCCATGTCGAGCAGAGTTCTCTGACCAATGTTGAACTCTTATGGAATTCAAAGTTAAATAAGGAAACATATGTTGGTATCTTTAAACAACTGAAAGCAACAAGCACAAATGAAATCAATCTATGAGCTTAGATGTAATGCACCAAAAGACCAGGAGTTGCAAGGTTAGAAATATTCAGTTACAAAAACATAACCCTGATTAATATATATAATTAGTTGACAAGATTTGGATGATTAATTGACTCTACACATGAAGTCTATCCTCAACTACATGACATGGTCGAATTAAGTTACTACCAGCAACTGTGACAGCACATAACACTGTTGCACATTGAAGAAAAGCCAAAGGCATTCGCCTCGTACTTAATTATCATATTATGAACATATACTATTATTTTTTTAATTACATTATGTCTCATCCCCACACTCTAATAAGGTTCGCAAACTAATGAAATCCTTTATAGATACAGTCAAACCTGCTTTAGTGACCACCTGTCTACAAAGACCACATTTTGTGTTTCCCTGAAAATGGTTCCTCATTGAAACATGTACTAAAGAAACCTGTCTACAAAGACTACTGTTTGTGTTTCCATTGGGCGGTTACTATAGACAGGTTTTTTACTGTACATGAAGTCTAGAATGTGGTAGATAATGTAAGGGACAAAATAGCTCTGACATGTCCTTTTGTCAAACTTCTATACTACTGCATACATGGGGAGTGTCACTTACACTGGCTCAACTTCTGATCAATGTAGAAGGCATCAGCAATGCCCATCTTCATAGGATGAGCCTCGTCAGAGATACTTGCAATGGGGATTGGAATCTGTTCACAAACAAACAAAACAAAGACATTTTAATGTGTTTGTTCCTGAAATTAAATTAATTCTGAAATTGATTAAATACATTTTATTACTGTTTTTCTTGTTGTTTTTATTATCATCATCATTATTGTTATTATTGTTATAACTGTTATGATTGTTGTTGTTGTTATTATCATCATCATCATCATTATCATCATCACAGAAATCATCATTATCATCATCATACTTATTGTTATCATCTTAAGCATCATTTTATCATTTCAGAAAACAGAGAGGAATTCAGGGTTCATAGCACTAGTTTAAGGGCATAAAATGGGAAAATCAAAAGGCAGCTATAGATCCATTACATGGAGTTGGCTAATGTTCTTCTTTCTTTCTTTTTGTCCACATTCAGAAACATTAGTCCACTTGCACTTACCTGCTTGTAAGCAAAGGTTATTTCTCCGTTGTCCCTCAAGGTACTTTGGAAGGAGAAGAGACCAGCTGCTGGGTTGTCTCCAAGCTGAATATTGGTCCATTCAGATATGAACAGGGAGCCTGGAGATGATGGCAAGAGTCAAATAAACACTTTATCTAACAGAAATCAGTCACTCTTTATTAAAAAATTAGAAAAAATTATTGACACCACTCCCTCCCCCCACCTCCCCCCACCCCCCCCCCCCCCCCAAAAAAAAAACAATAATAAATAAAAATCAGTCTCTAAATCATAGTGCAAGCCTTCAATTGGTAATGAAAAGATCAATGAGTCAAAAATACTAGCTACTGAGTTTCATCATTTATTGCCTATTTTCTTTGAAGAAAAATAACATATTACAGAAATTGACAGACATTTTGTTTTACTTCTAGACATGATGATAAATGTCTATGGATTTGTTTGAATAATTTCCTTTCCTTTTTTTTGTTGGCCTTTATTTTAATCTTTTTTTCTTAGGTTATTGTAGAGAGTGGCGCCTCAGATTGCACTATGTGAGAGCTCTCTAGTTTTCCTTCGATATATCCTTGTTTCTAGATCCTGCTGCTTTTTTGTCTACACTATTATGTTAATTAAGTAGTAGAGGCCCTACAAGACTTATACGACAATTTGAAGTCTCTTCTTCTTCATATCTTATTTAGAAGTAGAGGCCCTACAAGACCAATTTAAAGTCTCATATAACAATTTGAAGTCTCTATTTCTTCTTCATATCTGTACTCACCATTAGAAAAGTACTTTATAGAGCAGTTAACGGATGCTGCTGGGTCAAAGTTCGCCATAAGAGGGGCGATGTATTGTGTCGCTGCCAAATATCGATGAACATAGGAGCCCAGGTACATAAAACCTGCATAGATTCAAGTCAAATGAAAATACTTCTTGTTAAAATATGTATATCGCTGATTTTCGACAATATTGCATTAAAAATTTTCAAATATGGCAGTAATATAGTAAGTCGAGTGGACCTCAAACTTGTTTCTTTGAATAGAAGCATTTGTGGATGCTAAAGAAAAATCTGTTAAATCACTGAAATCATCATGATCACTAAATAAGGACTTCTGGGGGAAACTTAAACTGTTGTATCTATTAGTTAATTTTGCTCTTAAACAAAGATTTGCTTTGTATTCTGAGAAAAACAAGGGCACAATGGCTTACTTTCTCAGCAGCTATATATATATTCTGAGACAAGGTGGTCATACAATTCAATGAATTAATGTTTTAATGAGCAAGGGACGAAGGAATAAGGTATAGCATAATATGATAGAAAGTTTGCATGAATTCATCCTTACCTCCTGTTGTCAAGAACAACTCTGTCACGTTGTGTCCATAGTAGGGAAAATCAAACTCTAATTGCAGTTTCTAAAAGAATGTAAAGAAAATGTGATAATAAAATTCCACTCAAGTATAATTCAATTAATTGCAAGAAATTTCTTATTAATGTCATGAAATTTAAATCAACATTGTATGTAACATTGCAAAACCTTGTGCTTGTTTTATTTCATAATGACGGTCTGTGAGTAGTCTGAAAACAGAGATTCCTAATTTGACACAAACATAAAATATTTTCTTCAGTCTTGTGTGGTTATGTCAAGCAACTGCACATGGCTCGACACTAGCGGGTCTGGTGCACATAAGACCCCATTATTTAACTCCACCCCCTATCAAAGTGTTAATGGGCGGAGGGGCTGCTCAAGCCCATTGACCCCGTAAATTTTATTCCGGACCCGATAAGCTAATAGTGCAGACCCTGCAACTAAAGTACAAAGACCATTCAAATGTTATTACACAGTCTAAATAATGCAGATCTTGTCTTTGAAGGACAATTGGGTTAGTGCCTGCAAAAGTGCAAAGAACTCTGAAACTGATATTTTCAAGTACTTAATGCAGGTGTAGCTGTACCAATCTCAATAACAGAGATGTATAGTGTATCAAACATTTAACATAACAAGGTCAATTCAGTTGTTTTTATAAAAAAAACAAGAAAAAGAGGAAGTAATTATGGAATGTAACTCAACTTATATGAAAGTGCAACTGAGAGAAACCAGGATGTATATTTGAAAGTACGATGATCCTGGAATTTGAAAGGTCCATTCAGGATGTACACATTTACTATGCAGAATGTAAGTGGCTATTATATATCGTTTTCCACAGCACCACATAAAACAACTGGGGGGTGTTTCACAAAGATCATAAGTCAAACTTTACTGCTAAGTTGGACTAAACAATTATGGAAAGCCATTAGCATCCTTGAAAATATTTTGTAAAAGTTATTTTAAAAGGCATAAAATGTTGATTCAAAGCATTCATATTTTCTATTATCCTGGGAGATTTCATGCTCTTGATGTGAAATTTATGAAAAGTCTAAAATACTTCAATTTTTGCTTTTGAATATATTTCATTATAAGGCTACAAATGGCTCTCCATAATATTTAAGTTCAACTTAAAGTTAAGTTCGACTTAGAATCTTTGTGAAACACCCCCCTGGTGTAGGAACAGCCCTTGATATTTAAATGTTACTTACTGCAGCTAATCTTGGGTTGGTCGACAAGTTTGGATGTTTCTTGGCGTTAAGCTGCGTCAGATCGACCCAACGACGATTACCCTCGTTATTAACGCTTGAGTAGTACGCCACACTGTAGTAATTATGATTATCCTGTTGAAAGATTGGTGGGAGGCAAGTGGTTAGTGATGCGGTATAAACAGAGGGTGTATACATGGTCTGACGTACAGTGTATGTGTAAGCGGTAGTAAATAGTTAAATAGGCATCAGCTGTTGGGATTAATCATACCCTTTGGGTGATGTAAGATTACATGTAGGAGTGCTATGTTTATGCAGTCAAACATGTCTATAAATACCACCCCTTTAATTTCCTCTTACAGTAGGTTCTCATTAAAACATGTACTAAGGGAACCTGTACATAAAGACCACCTGCCTATAAACATGTTTTGTAAAGGCCATTTATTTTGTCTCCCTTGAGTGGTCTTCAATCATATACATGTTCCACTGTATATGCAACATACATGTAGGGAATAAGAACATAACGATGGCTTAAACAAATTGGACAGATTCAATTTCATCATCTCCTTTCTTATGAAATCTTCCCTCATCCTCTCATGTTACTCCTAGCAGCTTTTCCATCATAATCGTGACATTCCTCTGCTTCCTAATTTACTATTTATAGATTTTTGAAATCATATTTTAACCTGTTGCGTACAAGATCCGGCTTGATCCTTTACTATGCCATTGGGAACAAGACAACTCAGTAGTTAATGGGTTAGGGCAGGTCCAAGCTATTTGGATTGTGACGTACGGGACATTCAGAGACTTTAAACAAGAAAAAACAACATTTGAAATTATTTACATGGCTATCTATTGGTATGAGTCTGTGGCTATTATGGGCTAGTTCATTTGTGGAAAGATTTAGTTCTGACCAACTCTTGAATTAATTTTTAATGTAATTAATGTGCTGCGTGACGTACGGGACGCTGCAAACCGTACAAACTTTCCACAAATGAACTAGCCCATAATAGCCACAGACTCATACCAAAAGATAGCCATATAAGTAATTTCATCTGTTGTTATTTCTTGTTTAAAGTCTCTAAATGTCCCGTACGTCACAATCCAAATAGCTTGGACCTGCCCGTTAACAAACTGTTTGGGGGGTATGATATCAATCAAAGTGTTCTAGACAGCAAGAAGACCAAAAAAAGCAAGAAGACCAAAAAAAGCAAGCATCGTATCACACTTGTAAAAAAAGCATAGAATCATGAATTGATATAGCTACATAGATGTGTTTACTAAAGGTCACCGCCGTCTGTTTACATGCATGTAGATTCAAATCACTGAAAGTTTATTGAAGAGGTCAACTAAGGCAGATCTATTTCCAAAGCTAATTCTGTGCAATATCCCATTTCGATATGGAACAGCTTTGAAATTGATCTCTGTCACGGTGATACCCTTCGATCCCTTGGCTATAGTCACTAGGCCTGTCTTCATCAGCTCGAGATTGCCAAATAGCCAGCTATTTCTGATTTCGGAAATAATCCTGAAGTTACAAAATCCCGTCTTATTCAGCTCGAGACTTGACCTCGAAACTTGAAATTCGAGCTCGAGGAATCAGCTCAAGATATTTTGCTCAGCGTCCGCGCATAGTGCTAGTCTTCGGGCTGGTGAAGACGCACCAGACAAATAGTGGGATATTTTGCCAAATAGTGGGATATTTAGCAAACTAGCCAAGATATCTTGGGATAATTATCTCGACCAAATATCCTGCTAGTTGCAACTTCAGGCTGATGAAGACGCAAATTAACTGGATAATTTGTGATCGGGATATTTGGCAATTTCGAGCTGATAACGACAGGCCTACTGGGTTATTTTAGTAACCTGATCATCACATCATGGGATGATTCAATGATCCGGCATTAATCACTGGTATTTCATATTTCCTGCTCCCCAATACACTGTTATTCAAAAACTGAACTCTTATCCAAACTGATATCATCAATTAATTTGTAGTTTACAAGTAATGACATCCATGTCAACATTGTAGTTGGTATTACTTGTACATGTACCATTCTGTGTACAAACATACTCAAAATATTGTATTTTATGTGAAGAAGAGTATGTGGACATCCTTTAGTGGGTAAATGATATGATTTTATTTTTTATTTTTTATCAAATATTATCAATGTTTTTTGTCTCTTTACAAATCTGTGATGTTTCCTTTTTCTGACCCCTACCCCCTCTATCCCACCCCACCCTTAAACTCCTCATCAATATCAATCAAATCACAATTCACATTCTTATCATGGTAGCTTGGTAAAAGCCAGAGAAATTATATGATTGCAGGGCCCTTAGAGACGATGAGGCTACCCTGGGTAATATTACTATTTTTGTTGATGTTGTTATTTGTGTTGCTTTGTTATTATCATTATCATTATTATTATCATTGTCATCATCATTCTGTGTCTTTCTCAAGCGCGAGCTAAAAATGATAACTTTTCATGTTCTCTTCTCTTCCTCTTCTCGAAAATAAAATATCATCCAATAAAAAAACTTGACATACAAACCCACTGTACTACAAAATGTGGTTTGAGTATTCTTCTGAGTAGTACATGTGTACTACAGACCCACTGCCAATATAATAGGATTACATGCGTATTACGCACACACTTGAAGGTAAGCTGAGTCAGAGGGTTGCAGACGTATAAAGATCAAACTCAATTTGTGACGTTAATGTGATAATTTGGTTTGATGTCTGACAGGGTCTGACAGGGGCGACAGGAAGAGACTAAAGAGGGAGGGGGAAGGAGGAAAGAGAGAGGGGGAGGGAGGAAGGTGTGAGAGGCCGGCTAAAGCATGCTGCCTATACTGTGTACACTGTGTACATAGCTCATAGGTACTGTGTACATTCGTTGTAAATGTCTTGTGTTCAAATAAAATTGCATGCAGTACAAAACATTTCACCAAAGTGAACTACATGTATTATAGAAATCGAGAGAAAAAACCTCATTCATAAAAAATGAGTATGGCTATTTGTAGAAAGGAGATTCAAGGATTATGTTTGTATCATTTATAGTAGCCGAGTTGAACATAGTATCTCAATATACATCGTATGTAATATGTTAATAGCACAGACGCTTTTTTCCAAAATTAAAGTCCTGACAGAACACTTGACTAAATTCTCTTTTTATTCTCTTTCACACCTATTTTATCTGTGATTGCAACAAATTTGTATTTGTAACTTTATATATGTACAGCTACATTTCTTTTGGATATTTTGACATTTCCTCTATGTGAAACTAGAAGGGTGTTTAATCTGTGTTTTTACAGAACATGAGTTATTGCCCTTCTGGCTCCGAACAGAGGCTGTTCAAATGTACTTACCACTGTTGTGATATTTTCTGTAACTGGAGTATTGTCTACTGCTTGTCGGACTGTCCGATGTACATAGTTTTCTCTGAATTCAGGATTGTATATCGCTTCTTCTTGCTCTAAATGAAGGTTGTATTCTACAGAGAAAAGACAAGTAGAAGAGAAGGCATGGAAAAAATGAGATTAGATGAAAACAATACGATGCAGAGAAAGCAGTAACAAAACATATTATGGGAGAGGGAAGAATAAAGAGGTGAAATAGAGAATTAAAGACAGGTTGATACAAAATGGCATGAAAAACAAAGGTTTATGGTAAACAAAAATGAGATAAGATGTAAACAGTGCGATGCAGAGAAAGCAGTAACAAAACATATTATGGGAGAGGGAAGAAAAAAAGAGGTGAAATAGAGAATCAAAAACAGGTTGATACAAAATGGCATGAAAAACAAAGGTTTATGGTAAACAAAAATGAGAGGAATCTATTCATAAATATAGTATGCTGAAAATGGATTTGGGGTTGTCATTAATAAAATTTGTTCATAATTTTTATATTTCCCATTATGCTACAATTTTTTGAAACATTTACCTCCTCAATAATAAACTAAAATGAGAGGAATCTATTCATAAATATAGTATGCTAACAAGGGAAACGCTCTTGGGGGTCTCGCCTGCATCACGCAATTCTATATGATGAAAAATTGAGGTTGGGATATTATTTATAGGCAGGGTGGCCCATTAGCAAGCCCCCTAAAATAAAATCCTCTGAAATCTGAATATAATCAGCATTTTAAAGTGAATATTGATTAAGAATCATGAACAAATAAAAAAAAATTGATTCATTTATTCTTATATTAAGTTGTGAAAACATAATCCAAGTCTACTGACCTAAAATGACCTTTGACCTTGTGACCTGGAATTTGTGTCATATGACTTGTGATACTTGATAACCCTTGAGTACAAGTTTCATGGAATTTGAACAAACAATTTTGAAAATATGCTAAAAATTCAAAATCTTGATGTTGATGCCACAAAAAAGTCTAAGTTTGTTGACCTAAAATGACCTTTGACCTTAACTTAGTGACCTGAATTCTGCTCACATGATTGGGAATACTTGATTACCCTAAAGTAAAAGTTTCATTGACTAAGAACTTATACTTTCAAAATTATATCAAAAATTCAGTTTTTGATGTTGACGCCGCCGCCGCCGTCACCGGAAAAGCGGCGCCTGTGTCTCGCTTTTTTGCTACGCAGGCGAGACAAAAATGGATTTGGGGTTGTCATTAATAAAATTTGTTCATGACTTTTATATTTTCCCTTATGCTACAATTTTTTGAAACATTTACCTCCTCAATAATAAACAAAAATGAGAGGAATCTATTCATAAATATAGTATGCTGAAAATGGATTTGAGGCATTCATAAATAGAATTTGTTCTAAACTTTCATGATATTCTGGATATCACTGAAAATAGATATATTGAAGATAATAAAAATGATAGTTCAACTTTTCTCAGCAGGATTGTCAGTGCCTTCCCTGAATCTACAGGACCCCATAAGCTATAATTAAATGAAACATTTACTTCCTCTGGCTATGAACTTTGCAATTCCTCACTTACATTTTTCTATTTATACATGTACATACATGTCAGGCAATACTGAAAATGGATTTGGGGCTGTCATAAATAGAATTTGTTCATAACTTTCATGATATTAATATAATATGACGATGGGATTGCATATTTTTTATCCAATTGTTCAAATTTTCTCAGCAGAATTGTCAGTGCCTTCCCTGAATCTACAGGACCCCATAAGCTATGATTACATGAAACATTTACTTCCTCTGGCTATGAACTTTGCAATTCCTCACTTACATTTTTGCAATGACGAACCTTCGTCATTGCCTTGTTTTCGTTCACATTCTGCCCCATTAATATTTTCCTCCTTATATTCCTCGTCAGAAAATCGCATTCGTTTTGCACATGATGCTTGTTATTCCTAGTTAGGTGCTTTCCTCATGTCCTTTTCCTTTCAAATTTCGTAGGCATCATCTCTAGCATCTCATCAAGGTCACCTACTTTTTCGATTTTCGAAATCACTCATGCATGACCGTCCAGGCGCCATTTTGTCCGTTTCTGGTCCATTTTAAGGCCTTTCTTTCTTCCTTCCTATCTCCACTATCACAGATCCTACAAACTTCTAACAAATTCCTCTAGATAGTCTGAGAGATGTTCTTTCATCAGCGACGTATGACTTGACCTTCAAAATGCCATCTTCATACTCGAAGTTCAAATCTAAAACCGACTCCGTCAAAAATCTCTCAAGTTCTTGAAAAATGGACCCCTAAATAACCTAAAACTGCCATAACTTTCTCATTTAAATTCCGTTTTGTATTTAAATCTCACAGTATCTTTATCTCATAATTGCACATAGCCATGCCAAATTTCACGCTCCAATGGCTTTGCACAACATAAATAGCGCCCTCTAAAGTTCTGGGAATTGGCTTTATGTCTGTGGCCGTATCTCCATAATGGCTTGGCAAACCCGTACCCTTTTTTGGATTTAGATACTTGAAGATATGCCCTTTCCAGCCATATACAAAATTATATACCCTATCACTGACCAAATTTGAGAAAATTGCCCTCCAAATTCGCCATTTTCAAGAAAATTGAGAAATAACTTCAACTTGCTCTAAAATGGCGATCGGTATACCTACATCAATGAAACTTTGCAGACATATGTATCTATATACGTGACAACTGTTTACTAAGTTTGGTAAAATTCGAATATGTCAGCGCAAAGTTATCGCCAAAAATGATGAATTTACTATGGATTACGTAATAGCGCGTTCAATGCGCGCAATACATTGCGCGCAGTTAACAATGGTGTCAAACTGACCGCAATGAAGAGCCCTTTCGGATGATACCAAGTATTATATATGTTCACACAGAAAATTGTGAGTAAATCGCATTTGAACAAAGATCACTACACGAATTCCGCCGAGTTTCCGCCCGAACCTAACACGTTTCGGCTATGACGTCATTTTTTCAGACTGCTTTTCGCCCCTTAAACGTCCTTTTTTTTCCTTGAAAATTTGCAGTGACATGCCGAGTTCCAATACGCAGGGCACCTCTTGGCCGGATTTTTGAAATAGGTCAAGGGGGCCATTTAAGACGCCATTTTGTCCTATACATCTATTTTACATCACGTGTTTCGATAGGATTATCATAGAAAAAAAGAGAGTGGTTTACAATAACAACCATTAAATTCTCTTTCTAATGATACCAAATATGGCCCATAAAGAGACGTAAAGAGAGAGAGAAAAAACAATTTAACTCCGGCCATAATACAGATCCTGCACGTTTTCCGCCCATTCATTACACGCATTGTCTATGGGGCATATCGGGTTCACGCTTTTGGCCCCCACAACGAACTTGATTGCAATGTCAAACATGCACCAAATCCCATTGGTTTGTGCACGCAGTGCTTGCGAGCCCTTTCTAGGTTCTTTCCCTATCCCAATTTCTTTCAAACTTCGTAGGCATAGTACCATCCCATCAAGGTCACTGTTGATGCCTTTCTTTCGCCCTACCTATCTCCAATATCACAGAAGCTACAGACTTCGTGCAAATTGCTCTGGATAGTCCGAGAGAAGCTCTTTCGTTCGACACGTAGAAACACGGCGTCATTGCACGCACATCGTTCTGACACGATTGCATTTCTAGTTCTATTTATAATTTTTCTATTTATACATGTCAAGCAATCAAGGAGAACCTTCAATGCACTAGTTCCAAAATATAATTCAATACCAGCTTCATTATTTCCATACTGGTATACCCATTAACCTCTTAAGTTTATAATAGCAACCAAGGTCAACTCTCATACTAATATGACATTTATACTGATTGATGGTTTCCTCTGTTGTGTCTATTTACTGCTCTAACCTATTTTAAAACACAAGTATCAATCATACACTGTACATTGTATTTTGTGTGCAATGTTCTGGAAACTATAATTGCTTTGAATTAATATAAGTGTATTGGTATGATGGGACTGTTTTTCGTTTCAGAATGGAGGACTTTATGTTAATAAATAATAAATAACTAAATATGACATTCATATTGATTGCAGGGGTAGTCCCATTGGGGTGTGTATTGACCGGTCTACCTGTTTTAAAATAAAAGCATCAAGCATATATATTCATAAATAGTGAACATTGTACTTTGTGTGTAAATTACTTTTTTTATCAAATCCATATTTTGGGCTGATATTTAATCATACTTCTTCTAAACATACAACCACAAAAATGCAGCCCATGGTTCAACATGTTAGATTGTTTATTTTAATATTTTAATATTTACTTTTAACTATGCATGTCTGTACTTCCTTCTCTCTTTTTTTTCTCTCCTATTTTTTTCTTCTTCTTTCTCTTTTTTTTAGTTCTCTGTTGTCTGTTGTTTTGTCTGTACACGTATGTGTATGCACTGCTCTGTTATGTTTCATTGTAGGTTTGTTTCTTTTTGCTCAATTATTATCTACCTTTTTTTCTTTCTTACCTGTTAATGAATGACACTCTTTACACAATAAAACTAGGAGGTATGCTAAAGACAGCGTCCATGCTGGTGATGTAGTTGCCATGGTGATGGCTTCCTGTTGAGCACCTGCTTCTGACTCTTAACTTTCACACATCAACGGAAATCTGAAAAAGACAAGAAGGGGAAAAAATAAAGGAAGGGGAAAGAAATAAAGGATGGGGAATACATTAAAAGCATTTACAGGCTTGGATGATACGTCATAAATAAATGTATTGACAAGTGGAAGAAAATAAATGATACAGCTAGGGTGCGTTAGCTCTGCATAAGTCAAATCTGTTGAGACACTCCAAGAAATAGTGCGACTTCTGCAAAATTTGACTAAGGAAATGTAAATAACACATATTTTGCATAGTTAATCAGTAAGAAAATTTGATTTGACTTGGGGAAAATTTGACTTGTGGGACTTCAATTTATGCAGAGGTGACTGTTATTCGAAATTTATTTATTCTATCCACAAATGTATGTTTTCCGCCAGCAATAATAGACAATGCAGTACAAATCAAGACAGAGGAAACACATACTGTACATCTGGTATCTCTTTGCATACATGTACAAACACACAAACGTCATTTGTTCACAGAACGAACAGGTGTAGACAAACATGTAGTAGAGTTAATGATCCCTTCTTCATTAATGTACATGTACTGTACTACATGTACATGTACAGTACTAACAAGTCGCCTTGAAAAAGAAAAGAAAAAAGTTTCTTAATCTGAGCAACATGTACCGGTTAAACTCAAAGATACACTTCGATTACATTTACATTGTATACAGTATGTCCATAATTTTCTACTTTTCAACATTTTTTTTTCTTCAACCTTTTCCTCCGAAATCATCAAATGTATTACAATCCAAATCTCAATTTAATCAAGAATCGAGATATAAACAAGCGGGCAAGTACTCAAGTAGGAATATTCTGGTCTGTCCTCAATATGACATTTGTGTAATGTAATACAATTTAATGCACAAACCTTTGTTACATGTAAGTGCCTCATCATTACAACTTATTTCACCTAGCAAAGATTTATGCATTGAAATTGATTAAATGGTCTTTTACAAAATATGCAAGGTCAGATCAGATGCATGTAGTTTTATGAATTATTAGTTTGAAACAACATATGGCATATTTCTCATAACCAACACTTTCCAAATACCACATTTTATTCTTGTAATACCATACCTATAACTAAACCTTTGTCTAAAAACTATACGTGAAGATGCAGTGTTCACAAATGATATTGATGTTTTCTTTCTGTTTTAGAGGGGGAAAATATGTATAGTCCAATTTTCATACTATAAATATCTCATTTATGAGACTGTAAAGTATATACAGTGTATATGTATGTAAGTAACCAGTCATTTTCCCAAGTAAAGTATAAAAAAAATCAGTATTTCTCTCATAAAGAAAATAAAAAGTCTCTTTGCCATCATGAATAAGACCAGTGGAGTTTCAGATGTAGAAAGTATATATAGCACGTTTTCCTTCCTTTTGGGAAATGTGCGACCTACGTTGTGAAACTTTTACGACAGGTCTGTGGAGACGGTGCTAAGCAACAACCACATGCAGGGAAATTGACTCATGAGAAGTCAAGTACATACTGTATTAATTACAAATGTCACAATACTGACTCGTAAATAATTCACATACTTCACATAATTCAAGTACTTCAGTATGATTCTGGCCTTTTGGTACATATGTATGTTGAGAGTTGAAACTAACTTTATTTTTTTTTTAATCTACCATTTTACATTTCACACGGTTGTAAAAAAAAATTTGAAAATAATATGTACAACATGTTCTATGGCTTCATGCATTGTACAATTTGTATGCAGGCTATACCATATATTTGTTGTACAGTACCGGTATACAGTATGTGTACCTTCATTGATTAAAGGGACCCCTATTTGAGGAGAAACTCTAAATATATCTACTAGCAGCTGACCTTATCAATTATATTCCTGCAACTAGAAACAAATAGCATGTATTGTACATGTACATCTACATGAATGTGACCCAATTTGAGGCACTAATTGCATGTTCAATAATAGTCATAAATTGCAACTACATAATGAATACAGGAGAGATGATGACTACATGTACATCATTAGCCTATAAATGTACATCAATGTGTAATGTAATCAAAGCATTTGTTTCCCAAAGAGAGTGAACTCGAAACACAGCAACTGATTTGGGAAGCTGATTTGTCCTCACGATAAGCCTTTGTGTCTAAAAGGCATCTTCCAGAGAACCTTTTGGCCATTTTCCAAGGATTTAATTAACTCCTGTAGGCCACCTTCCAGCTGACTTGTTACATCACTCGTGGTCTCCTATAGACCAACGTTTTTTAATCAGCTTCCAAAATCTGCCTTTGAAAGCATTAAGCCATGGAATTAAAGCTTGCATTCATGACACATCAGGCGTATTATAGCCTACCACATGCATGTACATGTACATGTACATGTAGATGCACAATTGCACAGGCCAAAAATTGCTGTGACCACACAAAAAATAAAGTTAGGTTAAGAGTTTCTTTCGTTAAACATCTCTTTGCTATTACTGTTCCACCTAGATCTTATGCCTATTAAAGATAATGAAATACTTTTTTGCGGTAAGAAGCGTTCAAGAATTGCAAACGACATGATGTTGTGTCAATTATGATACGACTATTTCCCTGCATAAAGCGGTCATGAACCTGAACCACTCATGAACTTCACAAACTGAAACATTTCATGCACATGAAAGTCTCTGTTATTACAATAATCTGCATGCCTTTATATCTTTTTATTAATGGCTATGGTATTTACTACCTATAAATTGTTCACCGCACAAACTTCAATATGCCCTTTTTATGATCTAAATGTATGACTAATAAACGTCTTGTTTTTCGTAAGGGTGTTCAACAAGAAATTGATCACAAATGGTCATGGCCATTTCAATCAAGAGTGGAGTCAATCACAACTTCACTTAAGATTGATATCGACTGGTTTGCAGGCACCTTGTATAATGTTGTGCGTAACGAGGTCTGAACTTAGACACTAGGCTGATGGTATACTGCGTAGGTTCTGTACTTTAGTTGCTGCGGACACAGCCAGTGACTGACAGAGCTAGGCTCTACTCAAGGCTTTATGAATTGTGGTAAAGTGTCGAAGTAGAGTCTGTGCCTGCAGACCAGGGACCCGTTTCACAAAGCCATTTTTCAATGACAAATGACAAAAATCAGTGACAAATCTGTTGATAACCAATCAGAAGCAAGGATTTCAGTAGCTTATAACAAAAACTGTCACTTGTCACTGATGTTTTGTGAAACGCCCCCCAGGGCCCCATCTTACAAAGAATTGATATCAATGACAACTTATTTACGATTGATATCAATCGCAACTATATACACAAGAGATAGGAGACGGCAAACTTGCGATTGATTGGAGGACTTGCGATTGATTTGGATCAATCGCAACTCTTTGTAAGACGGGGCCCAGATACCAACTGCGACTCTATTGGCCCATCAGATGAAATTCAGAGGTGACTACAATTGTGCAATTGATTGGAGGACTTCCAATCGATGGGACAACGACTTCCCCTAAACATTAACTTCTCAAGAAATATTATGCTTTTAATGTCAACAACCCAACGCATTTAGAAACATTGTAATTTCCGGCAAAAAGACATCCCGCAATACTCACATGATAAGGCTCCTATAACAGCTATGATCCTGTCTGTAGAAAGCAGGATCCAAAGTAGAATAGCTGTAACTCCTAATTCTCTCTTAGAGTTCTCACCAAGAGCCTTGGGTTTGTGTTGACTACACTGTATCTGTTGTAAAAGAAAAATGTGTATCAGGTTAGTGTTTTGTTGGCTTGTTCCAAAACAATAAATACGGTAAGAGAAATAGTACAAGTGTAAAAAAAAGGAAACAAACGCTTTTCATTTATAACTTAATTATTATAATATACATGGATTATTAAACTTTGTTACATTTCTTCATACATGTATGTCGTTTGAAATAAGATAATGTTTTCAAATCAAATATTTCACAATATGTCAAATCTGTATTACCGGTAACTACAATGTGGGTTTGTTCCTGTATTGTCCCCTAACCAATCCCATTACAGGATTCTGAATCTATTTCTGCTCACTGCATCGAGTTTGGGCATGCTTGGTATAGTGCACCAGCCGGATGTGAATAAAGTTTCTTTAGTTTGCATGGAGGCTACCAGCACTTTGTTGGCAAATAACAGTATGAAATGCAGGTACATTATTGCATAACTGATGTCCATTAGATGTTTAATTCAGACGCAAACATAAACTGCACACTTCATTAGGCCTACGTGTATAGTGTATGAAGATGTATCGCTCTATTATCCTATGTAAAGATTTACCAATGTATGGTTTCCGGTCTTATATTTGTCCCGGGCGCCTGTTAGTGTCTAGTCGTGATACGAAGTAACCAGGTATTCATGCTATTCTGACGTTCAGCTGATGAAATACTTTTTTTTTAAATGGACACGGAATGACTTGCCCCTATGGAATCAGTTTCAAGATGTAGTGCTAAATATGATCCAAGAACATTGTGGTCATATCAGGTTTGGCTCAAAATAAGCCATCAAAACATAAAATTGTATTTTTAGCTCTTCTCTACATCATGCTATGATATCATACATGAAACAAAAACAAACACAGGAAGATTACCGATGTATGTGTGTTTGCAAGTCACGCAGGATGTTTTGATTTTAATTAGCTGAACTTAAACTTTGCAACGATCCCTTCCAAGGGCAAGAAAAAAGGAAAGTGTCTATCATACACTTGAAAGCGAGCCAAAAGAAATATTTTTCCCCGGGGAGGGGGGGGGGGGGGGGGTTGTGTAATTCTTCCTGAGACTTACCCAGATTTAGTATCTAAACATGATGTAGGCCTACGTATATTTACTACTTCACAAGCCAATGTTGTTTCACTTTTAAACAATACATACAGGATGCACTGAGAGACAGGATACACTGAAAGACAATATTCCAGATAAAACCAAGAAGTTACTTGGTAAAACCACAGTGTTGGTCAAGTTTATGTCATGGATTTGGGGAAAATTATTATTTCCTTCATGCCACTAAATAGTACATGTATCGCCCACGATTAGATTGTTAATTAACAATTTCCTTAAAATCCGGACAAAGGTAGACTTGAGACCTCTCAGGGGATCAGATTTCTGTATCAATATCATAACACAATGTTCAACCACAGAATGGATTAAAAACCCATTAAAAGGAACACCAAATGTATTCAAGCTTTAACTTATCAATAATGATAACCTATGAAGTCCTGTACTCCTTTAAAGTTGGCAGCATGGCATTTCACACTCTTGCATTTTGATAAATTGATTCAAATTAACCGCAACTGTGTACTTATGAGATTGATTTGAATCAATCCCTACTCTTTATAAGACGGGGCCCAGATGGATGGACAAACTGAATCGTACATCTATTTACAAGGTATCAGGAACGTTATCACCCATTCAAAATTCCCTACAAAGTGATAAACAATTTTAGAGTGACAATTTATCATGTAAAGGAAACATGGTAGCATTGCAAATTTATTAAACTCTTTTTAGTCTAGATATAAAATTCAAAACAGGTTTAGATTTAAGAGCTAAGTATATGATAATGATGATCTACAGCACTTGTACGGCGCCATTTATCTGGTTTAAACATTCAAAGGCGCCGCTCCTCCAATACTGAATAGTCATGGACTACGGTACACATTTGCTTGAAAAGATGGATTTTAAAGCCAGCTTAAAGCGTTCTAGCTTGTCGGTATTGCGAATATATGTTAGCTCTGTGGTTGTCATTTCTAGTTTTGACTAACCATACACTTATAGTTGCAATTTTGAAGGTATACAATCTCAAACTGACAAGGGCTGTATCAGTGAAGGGTGGTATTCCTTGGGAAGAGAGATATAGAATTCTGGATTACCGTTTATACATGTAGGGCTTTACAGGGTGCCTGTTCTAAGCACCCTGCAAAATGAAAGGATCAGGAGGGGATTTACGAGGATTACCTTTGAATGACATGAATCAGATTATCATGCAAACGCACATGAAAACACTTCTACAATTCGTACATGAGAGAAACCTCGAAACACATTGAAGTAAAAGAAACCAGTATATAATGTTTGTACATCTCCTGAATGTTATACAGCATTTAGACCTTCATTTTGTACAATTAGTGAGCAATGAAGATATAAACATGATGTTTTGGGTCTGCATTTTGTATTAAATAAACACAGTGCTTCATCATCTGTATTACACTTCAGCCTAGCATTACACCAGAAAATATAGGCCTAGATACATGTACATTAATATTGTACATTGTTTTGCATTTCTTAAATCTTCATTTTTAAAAATAAAAATATTAACAAAACAACATTTTACAGGTATTAATTTGTATGGTACCTATTTCTTTTACATGTAGAAGAGTTTGTACATGAACACTTTTCACAGCTCATTGTTTTCTGTAGCTTCCCTTTTCTTTGTCTCTAGTACTATTTAATTATTAAATTAACAATTGAATAAGTGATATTCAACTAAATTTCACTAATGAACTCTATGAGAAAGACGTGCCGCCAGAGAAATCATAAAAATCCATTCCAAGGCAACACACTGTCTGACAGGGCCTAGTGAGATCCAGTACCAAGACCAAGAAATTCACACCAGCGAGATCAATGAGTAATAATGGTACCATCTTCTTCTAAAGGTCTTATAGGATTACTAATTAGTCTACAACTGCTCATTGTTATTATCAAATATCAACAATAAAGTTGTACAATCTAAAGATATAATGACAAATGTCATACAAATATTGGTATGAAAACTTTTTTTTTAATATCTCTAACTAATTCTGTACAGTTGTAAATGTTCAGTGTGGATGTAAAGCAATCTAGACCAAAGACAGATATTATACAGCAGTTACTCACCAGAGAGCCTATCTGATGCTGAAAACATTACTTCATAAGCCAAAATAAAAAAGAGAGATTATACAACAGCTACTAGCCAGAGAGTCTATCACTAGTATCAGATGCTTGAAACATTACTTCATAAGCCAAAATATTAAACAACAGCTACTCACAAGAAAGTCTTTCACTATCAGATGCTGAAAACATTAATTCATTTAATTGCACAACAACAACAAAACAAAAGAATCCTCCGCAAACAAAGACAAACAGGACTAACAAGAGTCTCTCAGCGTCTGGACACCTATGATGATGTATGCTCCTCGATTAAAATGAGAGGGTAGAAGAGCCCCTTATTGTCAACTGACGACACTAATGACAGACTTCCTTCTCCTAACTAGTGTCCTACTCAAGTCAGGAAATCACACAAGTGTGCTGTACGAGGCCGACACACGTGGGTCTAACGATTCCCAAGACGTACCTTCCTCTCCCCTCATAATCGCTGAGACATTTCTCCCGGAATGAAGAGGCGCTTTCTAAATTTAGATCCCTGAAATGTGTCATTGATATCTTTTGTTAAGCTCGTCTGTGCAAAGGGAACATGAAAACATAAAAGATCAGGAATCTACATTGCAGCCCCCCCCCCCTGCCCCCTGAGTAAGTATACTACATGTATGTAAATTTGTGTGAATTAAAATATGTACTGAAGAGGTAGTTATGACTTCATTGTTGTGTCAATTAATAACAATAGCATATTCTGCTTAACTTCAATTGAATCCAGCCTCTTGAGATATTACAAGTACTCTCACTTTCGCATGAAAAAAATAACAATTTAAGTACCAAAAGACACTTTAAGACGAATACTGCTTGGTCCTGGAAAAGCTCATATTCATCTTAATGACATGTATGGGGTAACTTTGTATAAAAAAATAACACTAATTGCCCAAATGAACATGTGCACTGTACTTTATTTAAGCCCACGAGTACAAGGATATTTCCCTACTTACATGTAGGCCTACCTGTGATGTCTGTCCAACAGAATCCTATGAACACACGTTTGCTCTGAAATGACGTATGATCCGCTCTATTCGCTCTATTCATGTGCTCTTGCGGTCCTGAGCGGAAGTCCCTATTCGAACGTTCCTTGAATTACTCATCATTTAAAGGTACTGGCACCCCTACCTACTACCTGTACATTATACTCTGTATTGATTGTGACGAGTATGCACGCAGTATGGTATTATTCACTGGCTGCCTTCATTGTTCATTTCCATTGGACCTTTTCACAGACCGAAAGGCAGGAGGCTGAGCTTGACTCACTTCCAGAAACCATGCCAGAAACCATGCCATAAACCATGCCATAAACCACATCGGTAGAATGATATCAATGTGAATCAATAGTAGGAATGGACAGAACGGGACATTTGTAAATGTGTATGTCTGCATTTTAGGGACTTTTAGATTGAGTGGACGAGAACAGCGTGAACGTCCACTGATCATGCGTGTCCATGGCAAGCCGTTTTAACATTTATTCCTATTTCTTGATACCAAGAAATGATTTTCTGTTGTAAAGCAATGGTAATTTTTTATATCAAGAATTGAATTCTTGATATCAAGAAATAGGAATAAATGTTAAAAACAGCTTGCCATAGACACGCCTGATCACTGGACGTTCATGCCGTTCTCGTCCACTCAATCTAAAAGTCCCTATTATATTCTGGAAATAAATTACAAAATGTACAAGAATAGTATTACCGGACATGTATATTGGAGGACACATGTGAACATGCCAAACATAAAAAACATAACCTGAGAAGAGCAACAAGGAAGAGTTACTTAAAAAGAGAAAAACATATACTCACTTAAAGTTTACAACAAATGGGAGATTTTTCGCTGAATAATCTTTAATGATTTTATGTTCAATATCAATTTCTAATTTTGTCAAATGTCTGAATTTTAATTGTATCTTTTGCTTTCACACACAACTTTGCCAGTTAATGTTGGTTTGCCCTATTAAAAGAACCTCATAAAGTTTCTATAACTCTTTAAAATCAAAACTTAAAAGTGTCCACTTTAAATGCAGAGCAACTCACGGTCAAACTTTTATTCCATTTCTAATTCTACAGGTAATTAACGATTTAAAAAAATTGCAAATAAAATAATAACACACAACATACATGTACATATTTGTATGTAATGTACATCTGTATATTTTAAGATGGCGGCAAGCAAGAGTGTTTACCGTACACTAGAGCATGACTGAACATAAGAATCTTAGATGCAGACATAAAATAAGATGAATAAAAGGTTACATGTACATGTTCAAGAACATGTTCGAATTCTGTAGAGTTCATATGAAAGGCAGGGTGAGAGAGTCTTCATCCTGGGATTTTGGGAGCGGGAGTTCCTTCCCCGGAAAGACTGAGTTTATTTTTAGTTCCTCGTGATCGTATATATAGATGATGCACGACAGACCTGTGGCAGGGATTAATCCGTTCAGTGTGTAAGAGCGAGGTGGTGAATGGCACAAATATATTTAGGCGAATTTCTCTAATTTTAGCTGACAAAATATAAGAAATTATGAAATACCCACCATTTTAAAAGTTGCTAAAATAAATTCTTCTTCCTTCTTTTTTTTTCTTCTTCCTTCTTTTTTTTTATTCTTCTTATTTTTTTCTTCATCCTACTTCTGCTTCCTCCTTTTTTGTCCTTCTTCCTTCTTAGGTCTTTTTTCCTATTTCTTCTTCCTTCTCATGATCGGGTGAGCACAGTTTGCAGAGATTTTGTTTAAATTATCAGAAAATGTGATTTAATATTCTACACAAATATATTTATCAAAATAATTACCAAATGGACTGCAAAGTGTTTGATTACAAATTTGTGCTACTATTATTTATCGTAAAAAAAAGTCTGTATCTTCTACAATGTACTTCATCTTCTTCTTTCTTCATCTTCTTCTTCTTCATGATTATTTTCCTTGAGTGCTGTTATAAGCATATGGGAAGTTAAGAACTCATATTTTCATATATTTACACAAAGTTTTGTTCAAGTTTTTACAAAATCTCAAAGAGGAAGATCAACTCACTTTTACTGTGACTGATTACATGTGACTTTCATGAGCCTTTTGTAAACTCATCCCCCCCCCCCCTCTCTCTCTCTCTCTCTCTCTCTCTCTTTCTCTCACTCTCTCTCTCTCTCTATCTTTCCTTCTCTTCAAATGATGTTGCATAATCTCTTCATTTTCAGTTTTTCTTCAAAAATGTTTGCACTAGAAACTTTGCTGTATGTCTGGATTGTCTTCAAAATTATTAGAATTAAATACACTGTAACATATAAACTTTCATCCAAATTCGAAACTGTCAATCTATTGAACTAAATTTATCGATAAGCTTCACATGAAAATAAATTTATTCAACAATCTACATTTTAACAATGCCAAAAAATGTAGTCTAAAATCAATATTTAGAAAAAGTCAAAAAAACTGGTAAAACTAAAGACCAACTTTTAAGATTTTGATTACCGTATAGATAAAGCTATTTTGAATGATAAAACTTACCAGTAAGCAACATGTACATGTATCTCCAATAGGTCAATGAAGAGAAGCGATGGGAAATAGTCAATAAAATCCTATGACTGACGCTTACATCCTAAATGTTCGGTCCACACTTCTAAGTCACAAACAAGTTTGCTCACTGTTCGCCCAAGTGCTAATAAGAGACTGGATTGGAGCTTTGCCCCTCCTTGCCCCTGATGCAGTATAAATACTGAGTAATTCAAGACTAAGCATATTTCCCGGTCACATGCCGGTGAATATGATCTCGATCAAAAAGTCACCAACGTAGATCGTTGACTTACTTGACTAGTCTCGATGTCATACGCAGACCCCTCCAAATCCAGGCACCTCGGCTTCTGAGCCTGAATCATTTGCATTTCCCCAACATGCACAAAGACTCCATACCCCCCTCCCCCCCCCCCCCAATTTCTCTCTTTCTTTCTATTCACTCACAATCATGAATATTGCTATTTATTTATGTACCCCAGTACTCCTTTTTTCCTTCTTTGCTTAAATTCTTTTTGATTTTCTTTTGAAATCTATATTTTGTCAAATTATCAGTTTTTTACCCTGCCACTTCATCCCAATTTTAACAAACTTCCATATTTCAGACAATAAATTCAATATCAATAATATTTTTTGTTTTAAACTAACCTATTCTAAACATTCCAGTCAAATAAAACTAAAACTTATTAATAGGTCTATCATGCTGCATACAGTGTACACTGTATGTTTTCATCACTACAAAAAACATACCTAATTTCCATAATAATTATTCAATCCACATATTCTTCACCCCCATCATTTGTAGAGCTTATAACAGTTTAACTTTTCATTCATCTCCCTCCTCTTTTACATATCTCTTTATTTATCCTTTCAAATATATTTTTGTTTTGGTTAACATAAACACTTATATTACACAAGTTGTTATTGATTTCAATTGTATATGGGGGTTTTAGTGGTAACACGCTCCTTTCCTTTTACACCAAAGACTGAAAGATGGACACAAGCTAGTCTGCAAGGAGTGCAAGCACAGACCCCTTATCAAGGCCTACATGTTTCTACTGCAGTCTTTGTATAGTCTCCTAGCTCAGACGCTCTGCTGTGCATTTTGACCGACAAGGGTCTGTGCTAGTCTGCAAGGAGTGCAGGCACAGACCCTAATCAAGGTCTACAGACTGGAGTCTCTGTTTAGTCTCCTAGCTCAGACCCTCTGCTGTGCATTTTGACTGACAAGGTTCTGTGCTAGACTGCAGAGACAGACTCTAATTTGGCACTTTTCTACCATTCCTAAAGCCCCCAGTAGAGCCTATATATGTAGCTCTGTCAGACTCTGACTGCCTTGCCCAGAGCAGAATACAGAGCCAATGCAGAATGATGTCAGAATAGTCTCATAGCGCAGACTGTGACTGGCAATGGTTGTGGCTGCAAACTAGACACAGGCCTCCATGTACATATACAAGAAAAACCATTCGCATTTGAGAGTTCCAGAGAAACATCTTCATTCCAGATGAACATCTACATGTACATACATGTACATGTACAGTACATTATGTACAACATTGATATACAACATTGACGGTCTCTTTTCATTTGTGCCTATGTTTATGAAACTAGTCATATTGTATGTCATCTATGAAATCAAATCTACAGTATCTACATCAGACAGCAATATGAGGAGAGATTCATTTAGCAAAATGTACATTTTTTATTACATTCATTTTGACATTGAGCCTCCTAGTACCAAATATTCCCTTTCTATCAACATTCAAAAATTACATAAATTATGAGTAACATTTTAAAGACTCACAAACCCAACAATATTTGCGATATCATTTGATCCCTTGGCAAACATGATGCTGTAATGGAGTCACTTCCGAAATATTGAATGACAAATCAAGATCAAAATAATATCCAATTTATCCATCTCCGGTTTGATTTTCTTAATCTTGTAATGCCTCCTGTCTAAGGTTCGGGGAAACCAAGAGGATGACAAAGATGCACATGGAAAGGAAGTGCAAATATAGAAAATCGAGGCATCAAGTCTCCTTGCTAATGACATGTAGATTAATGAAATGAAAATTGTATTCATAACAGTGAGACACATTAAAATGTGAATCATGAACTAAATTACATTAGACAGGGATCATTGAAATAATATTTGTCAAAAAGAGAAAGTTACTTTTTCAACATTTCATCTAAAAGAGAGTGTTTGAGATATGATTATCATATAACGTTTTTTATATTCATTTACTCAAAAATTGAAGAAAAAAAAACATGGATTTTCATTTTTTTAGTAATTACTGTATCATTGACATGGGCCAGTTGTATTTTTCTTACACATATTTTTCAATTTAGCATTCTTTTATTCATATTTTTTTTAATTACCTACTTATACAAGTATTTAGTTATCTATATATACAATTATTTTATGATATATATTTTTTTTGTGTCTCAATCTGGGCGGCTGGGCAAGATAAAAAATCAACCTTGGCTTCATTTTACAGACTTGAACCCACTATAGTGCTTACAGTTTGGGATATTTGAAATCTATATCTTTCATCATGTTGAGAAGAATAAACTCAGCATTGTCTAAAATGTCCTTGTACATTGAAGATCAGACATCTCTACATGGTGGACCCTCCAAAACAGGTTTTTGTTTTGTTTCTATTTAATAATTTTAAAAATTTGATCTAAAGGGGAAAAAAAAAATCAAAATCAACATCATAGAAACACTGGAGCAGACAGAATCACTGACATCACAAAGCGAATCATGCACAGACTTTAACAAATGTTATTGTTATACAGCTTTGTAGCTTGCTTTAAAGTGTTACCTATCATCTATAAAAACAATGTGTGTCAAAGCAGTAAGTCTTTTAAAATACAGTAGACCTAGTCTATGGCTTCATAAAATTATTGGCTAACAAATAATGAGTAAAAAATAAAATAAAAGATTTACTAATATATTGCGTGCTTGTAATATAAATTGACATCAATTAGCAGCATTTAACTGAAAGTGCTTGAAATCTGGAGATCAAAGATATGAAAATCAAAATTGCCGTTAAATGTACGTATTCCTCTTGTTACTGCATAGTCTACATGTACATGTAGGTCTAGACTATTAAACTAAAACTTAGTAATAGCGAACTTGCAGTGGCATTCTAGTACAAAGATTTTACAGATTTTACTTGTGTTTTAAGTGTTGCTGGTCTTGCCTCTTACTCTTAGCAAAGCCACAGACAAGTTTGTCTTTGACTTTGCATAATAATGATAATTAATTGCAACTTGCAAGTCATGCCACATTGCAACTTTCCGACGGGCCGGGCGAAAGTGCACTGAGCGGGCCAGTGTCGAGATCACGCTCGTCTTTTTCTTATGACATTTTCGTTAAACAAATCCCTGGTCACGTTTCTTACCTTTCTGTGGATGTTAAACGCAAGTGTGACTAATTACATACACGCCAGCCCACAGTTTTGGACACCAATGATCCGATTGCCTGAGACCCGGGCCGAGGAAAGCCAAGCGATTCACCTACAGCTGCGCCAGGGACAGTCGCCGCATGCCGCCTCGGATGGCTGGAGAGCAAGGACCGTAGCACTGCACTGCGCAAAAAGTGGGTCACTCACATGTGCGATGAGTTTTCATTATTTCAGAGCGAAATCGAGAACAAAAAAATAGACATCATACATCACATGCATACACACAATCATTTAATCACTAAAGCTTTCTTACCAGAATATTTTTCGCTCGGATTTTCGTGTCCTGTTGTCAGGATAACTTTACGTCTGATGCAAAAGTATGCAACTTCACATCGCAGCGCAACTACTAGAATAATCTGTTTTGGAAATGTGTATGGGAAGAGCTTTAGAGGGCGCTCCACAACTTTCCGCGGCACTAGCACTGCACCATAGAGATATGCACTGCACTGATCATCATTGTCATCGCCGTAGTTGTCGTCATTCTAGTGGTCGCCGTATGCTGCTGTTATGGCATGCTCACTTAGTGGCGTAATGAGCAAAAACTTTGGGGGGGGGGGTCAGAACAAAATCGCATCACCACCAAGTAGCATAATGCAGGGGCGGCGTAGCGTCTTCCAAAGCAGGGGGGGGAGCAGCAACAAAAAGGGCACTTTGTGGGGAAAAGGGGCATCTACAAAGGGAAATATTAAAAAAACATACACCATTTTCAGACACTGGTATTACATACCCCTACATCGTCTTGATTGTGATTACACTACCAGGGATGAAATATTAGTTTCTTTGTTTACGTAGTAAAAAAAATTGCAAGTTGCAACAAACTTTGCACTGAAGGTGATCGATGGTGTGAATATTAATGTTCGAGCGAGCCAAGCGAATGAGCAAAAGAAAATAAGATTTATGAGGTCCCATGCAGAGCGAAAAATTACATAAAGAAGACAAAAAAACAAACCCTGATGAGTATTAGTCACAATCTTATGAAGAAAGATTGAACAATTCTTTTATAAGTAACATAGTTATAACATCTATAAATGCAAGCGAGTGTAGCGAGCAAGCTCAAGCGACTTTCTTTTTTTAAAGAGCTGTAACTCCCCTAGAATTAGGGATGCATGTTATGGAGAAAGGGAAGTAGCAATTATCAGAAGAAAAAGGGAAAGTTATTAGAAACGAAAAGGTGCTCGTGTCGAGGTAAAAAGCGCAATTATCAGAGGTGAAAATGGTACTTCTTGCAACTGCAAAGGGGACACTCAATAGAGATTAATTTAAAATAACGCACTAGTGAGAATGGAAATGGGAAATCCGAAGGAAAAGGGCAACTATCAGATTATAATAAGGGCATTTATGAGATGTTTAAAGGGACATTTTGGAAAGGGGAAGGAGCTCATATAAAAAGGAAAAGGGCCACTTATCCGAAGGAAATATGGTTTATTAGAAAGGAAAAGTGGCACGTGTCAGAATAAAAGGGGCACTTATCAGAGATAAAAAGTGGCATTTAAGAGAAAGGGAAGGGGGTTCTTATTACGAAGGAAAAATTGCACTTATTAAAAGGAAAATGAGCATTAGTCGAAGTTTTTAAAAAAAGGGGGAAAAATATCAAAGGTGAAAAATGGGAATTTCTCGCAGCTGAAAACAGGTACTCACCAGAAATGAAAACAGAGATAAAGGACAGTATTATTAGAAAAGCAAAGGGGCACTTTTCCTATGTAAAAGGTGGCACTTCGGGGGTATCTGAAAAAGTTGAGGCACGGTGCCCCTATCCCCCCCCAGCCCCCCCCCCCCCCCCCATTTTGAATATTAAGTGTTTTTTTTTAAGTTGTTGAATGATTTGGAAGACTTTGATCCAGCTGCACTCTTTGTTCATAATGTACAAGTCACCCGTGGGGGCAAGTATATGAGGAGATGTGGTTTTAGCAAAAGGTTAGATACTTTCAGTCTAAATGTAGTTAATTCTTGGAATGACCTTTATTGTTGAGGCATGGGCGTCAATCATGGGGTGGAGAGGGGACATGTGTACCCCCCCCCCCCCAAAAAAAAAAAAAAAAAAAAAAAATAATAATAATAATAATAATAATAATAATAATAATAATAATAATAATAATAATAATAATAATAATAATTATAAATAAATAAATAAAAAATATTCAAGGGTGGGGGACACAATATCAAAATGTCCCCCCCCCCCCATATTTTTGACCTCCTTTATCATGAAGCTCAAGTATTGCAATGTGTAAGACCAAACCATGTGTCTTGGCATCAGGGGCGGCGATCCCGGGGAACGAGGAACACGTCCCCCCCCCCCCCCCCTCCCCCTCTTAATTGGTTTAGGGGGGATTTGAAAATGTGCACATACAAAAAATGTATAGCAAATACTGACTAAAGACTGCAACATTCTTTTATGCTCTGGAGATCCAAAGAGTGCAGCTACAAATAAATATGCAAAAATCTTCTCGCTCGGTAGCTATACGCTCCGCATATATTGTTAAAAAAAGTGAAGTGTATGTTGCTTGTTTTTGTACTATAGTTTAGCTAACGAATGTAAATTTTTAATACAACAAACCTTAAAAACTTGTCAGGGGGTAGTCACTTCCGTCACCTTCACCCCTCTCATTACTATACACTCTCGCACTGGCGTACTGATGAGGGGGGAGCATTTCAAACGTGGTTTATTTCTAATTCGATACCAGCGTTTTACAAATGTTGCTGAAATGGCCTGGTTTTTCCCTGAGATTCCGGGGGCTCTGCCCTCTGGACCTTACAAAGGGCGCTATAAGGCGGGACCCTGGTAGCTCATCCGACCGTAATTAAATGCCACACAAAAACGTGAGTTACACGGGGCTTTGCCCCCGGACCCCACGCCAATTAACGCTCCACTTTGAAAAAGGTTCCGCGTGGCCTGCACGTAGCATGTAAGAGTGGGGGTGATGCGGATTTTTTTTTTCCTCCCTCCCCCCCCCCCAAAAAAAAACCTTTTTTGCTCATTACACCAATGCTCCCTCGTCCCTCGCATTTCGCCCCCCCCCCCCCCCGGTCATGAAAAGAAATCGCCGCCCCTGCTTGACACACACCTTTATCATGTGTTGTATAATGCAAGGGCAAGTCTTATTACTTGTTGGATTTTAAATAATTATTGCATGAGAAGCTAAAATTGCAATTTGTAAAATATCACTTTGTTTATAAACATTCAAGCAATTACTAATCCAAAAAACCTTTACTTATAAGAAAGTAGTAACTACAATTTGGTATCATTTACTTTTTGTTCTCATTACTGAAAATCAATCATAATATGTAACTGGAATATTGTTATAATTTAGTCGTAATATAAACTGCTTCGCCTGAGAAGAGATGGATAGTGACGTAAAAGGTGTCTGTCTATGCGCACATGTGTGCCCATGCCTTGAGCCATAATACCTGGCCGTACAGAGGATTTTGTTTATGTTGGGGACCGGGGGGGGGGGATTCAATGAATTATTGATAATTTATTACATTTTCTTTGTTTTGTTTTATTTGTGGGAAGTGCCCCTTACCCTAGCTCCCGCTGCGTACAGTCATGGTTCAGTGGCAAAGCAGTGGCCTCGTAACTGTGAGGCCCCAGGATCAAAACCGTGTCAATGCAGTGGCGGATCCAGGGGGGGGGGCACAGGGTGCACGTGCCCCCCCCCCCATCCCCCAGCCAAAAAAAATAACTTAAGGGCGTAGGTCCCCTAGTTGATAAGGATAGTAGCATACACATGCTTTAGCAGTCACGCAAAACAAACACTGGCAAATTATTATTCATTAAAATCTGAGAATGTATACCATTATCTAGATCTATTAGGAATAAATCATTGTCAAAATAATTCCATAAATTGGGGTTTAAAAAAAATATTCCAATTATTATGAGCGACAGTGTATCTTGAAATATACCTAAACAGTGTAACAAAACATTATGTTAGTGATACTGAATAACAACACAGGTACATTTAACTAATTTTAGACCTATATACTGTTGTTATCAAGATATTCCATGGAATCATTTCACATAATAATGACAATAATAAAGCTTGTATATAGGCTAGAGCAAATATGTCTACAAGTCTTTGTAATATAGTGACATAAGATATTCCATTGGAATCTAGTCAATGATTTTCAGTCGATTTGACTAAAAAGTATGCACCAAATCGCGCCAAAAATGTTTGAAAATTCAATTTTCTTTCGACTTCTGAGGGGCCCACATCCCCCTCCCCCCCCCCCCCCCCCCTGTCCGAGGAAGCGCGGAACGTGGCACGTCAGCGCCACTTCATTTCTTACTTCAGTGCCCCCCCCCCTCCCCACATTTTTAAAAGGATTGACGCCCCGGCCTGTGTTGAGGCATCGTCATTCGCCAGTCAATGTTTTTAAGTCCAAATTCAATGACCACTGTATGCACTGTATAACAAAAATGTATAGTTTAAACTAACTGTTTGACCCTGTCCCTGTGTGAGGATTGATTTTATGATTTTTGTTTATATGATCAGAAAGTTAAAGGTAATACAAAGTTTTGGGTAGATTCTGATCAATTTCAAATAGCGCATACGGCGGCTTACGGCCGTACAATGGTAGCTGCGACCATGAAAATCTCAGAATATGTAGTTGTGAGCTTTTGTTTTGCCAGGGGACGGTCCCGTCTTGTTTGTGTGTTTTTTAAGGTAAAATTAACGTTACCATCTTTTTTTTTAGCCTATTTTTTTGGCCAGGGGAGGCGGCGCGGGCCCCCCGTCATCGATCCCCTGGCCTGGATTCGCCACTGCCAGGTATACGTCTATAATTAAAGTAAGAATATTATTATTGTATTATTATTTTACATCTTAAAATACCTTCTGGGATGTCAAATGTTAAAAAAAAAAATCAGTTTAGGAGGTAGGGTCAACCATAATCCCTATTTCTTGCTATACTTACACCCAGGCGCGGATCCAGGATTTCTTAGGGGGGGGGGCGGGGTTCCACTATTTTTTTTTTGGTCTCGAAATTTGAAAATTTGACATTTTGTTCCGTTGGGGGGGATGAGGTCACCTTTCTTAGGTCAGCCATTGGCATAATTATAATTATTTATTTGTTTTAAATTAAAAAAAAAAAAACTGATTAACGTGAGGTCCAGCGGGCGGAGTCCCCAGAAGATCAAGGGTTTTAGGCACTAAATTGCGGTGACTTATGAGTATCAAGGGCCTGCCCAAGGGCCCTTGGTTGGGTTCCGGCGGCAGAGCCCCCGGAAGCTCAGGGTTTTAGGCGTTTAATTACGGTCAGATGAGCATTTTTGTATACCTTATTTCGTTGTGACACTGGCGGTTAACTATTCTTTCTTTCTTGCTCTCTTTCTTTCTATTTCTCTTTAGAATGCTTTTCCATTTTTTTTTTTTTTTTTTTTTTTTTGGGGGGGGGGGGGGGAACTGGAGGCTCCCGATCCCCGCCGTTCCGCGGGCCTTGACATGTAAGCATCTCAAGAAGCACATTTCTTGCCTGGCTGTTAATTTACAAACGCATAAAAAAGTATAATTTACTAAAGAATGAGGACAAATCTCGGAAAATTATGTCATTCCAGCATTATGTGTAAACCACCGTTATGGAATTAGAAATAAACCACTTAAAAATTTTATTTCCCCCGGGCCCCCTCCCCGATCAATTTCCCTTTCTCTCTTCTTTCCCTTCTTTTCCTTCTCTCTCTCTCTCTCTCTCTCTCTTTTTCCTCCTTTTTTCCCTTTTTTTTTTCCTTCTTTTTTTTCCCCTCCTTTTTCCCCTTTTTTTGTTCCTTCTGTATTGTTCCTTCTTTTTTTCCCAGGGGGAGGGGGCCCGGCCCCCCCCTGGATCCGCCACTGCTTACACCCCCCCCCCCCCCCCATGCCCCCCCCCCATGCCCCCCCCCCCCATGCCCCCCCCCCCCCCTCCTTCTCCTCCTAGATCCTCCACGCAATATGCAGTCACAATTGGCGTTTCATAAGTTTCGATGTGTACGTAACGTAGCGCAGTACAGTGCAGCCAGACCAAATCCTTCTTCATCTTATATTAAAACATCTAAGTTTACTTTCGTACAACCATGGCTGGTAAGTGATACCTTCATTGTCTAGGCTCTTTACTAGTATGGTTATTCTAGGCAATTCTATCATTAATAGCATAGGCCTATCTGTAGTCTATTAAACATGTCAGAAGTTCAGAACATAAAGTTAATTCCACTATCAACAAAACATTGCCTATGGCTTTGGCTAGCTATGGCTATGGGCTTGGCATTTGCATCGTCATTGGCATGCTAGACACAGAAAACTACTTGGCGCACGGTCGAATTTTGAGAGTTGCTCATGCTCCCCAAATACTGTTTCCATTGATCGTTATCAGGGCCTGGCTCCTGTTTCATGAAACTTGTTATCAATAACAAATGCTATGATTCTATGACAAATTTGCTCGGATGCCATGATTTCAGTAGTTTAACAGTTTTTGCAAATTCATCGATAGTCTTAAGTCTACTGACTGATAATGATATCAAGTTTTATGAAACTGAGCCCAGATTTTTTATTTTTGTTGTTGTTGTTGAGAACCAACTCCATGACAGTCATATCTTTGTCGGCAACCTACGGAGATGTCATGAAGTGGATAAACCGTTTCACGAAGCCATGACAGACATGATACATGTATATCGCGATACTAGCAGTTCAAGAACATAGTCTTTGTCACGATCCATTTGATTTATCACGAATAACCCAAAACAAGTTTTGGGACTAAAATTGTTCAAAAAGAAACATATACATATAAACTCTCCTAAAATAAATACAAAATAGTGCCATTATCAAATGTAGATCATCAAACGATTTGCATATTTCTGTAAAGATTCTTAAATTGAAGAAAAACCGGTGAGTGATTTTTTCGCGACAATCCAATCAAAAGGTAGTTGAAGGATAACGTAATGTGATAGTTTATCAATATGTACTTTTTTTGTTTATTGTGACGAGGAATTTCAGGCAAAATACCTTTTTTCACCAGTTTTTATTCTAGAGTCTCATAAATACTTGTTATATAATTGGTTTGATATTGAAAATATAATTTGGAAGAAGTAAATTAGAGAGGAAATAATAATGCACATAGGCCCCAAAGGTATAATGGTATCCTAAGAAAAGACTATGGATCGACTATGGACAACGGTGTGTAACATTCTTATCTCTTTTATTTATATGTTAAAAATAAATGACTTGTGATTTAATGTTTATATTCAGCTTTTTTAAATTTCTGTTTAATTTGTATTATCTTTTCTTTACATTTGCATTTCGCATCCCAGAATATTACGTAGAGTCTACCGAACTTGTCTATATTTTTCTCAAAATGATAGTGAAACCAATCGTACATTTCGCGGCCCACGGAATAGCAACAAACTGACTTGTGATGGCGCTTTACAGCAATTAAACAGATATGACGGGTTCGGAGCAGTGACAACTCATTGTCGCACAAGTTGTCGCTCATCTTGGCAAAGACAGCTTTGTGAAACACTTGAGTGACAGTGTCAAGATGTCGTTGATCTTGTAGTTATGACGGTTTCGAGAAACGGCCCCCATTGCATTAAGTTTAGTCATGTGCAAAATATTGTCACACTACCATCTTATACAAATATGGAATGCTCTGCCTAACTAGACTTCTACACTTAGTTTTATCTTGGCTAACATGCCTGAGGGATTCATGACATAGCAACAAAAATACCTGGCAGATGGGCGAACACTTTAAACTTGAGCCTTTAAAAAGCCTTTATCATTCCATAAAGATCCACCTAATTTGGGCCAATTTATTTTTATTTGGTTATTTGATTTGGGATAACCCTCTTGTGTCAATCACCTAGGCCAGAATTCAAAACTGTTTTAAACTGATGACTGTTCCCTTTACAGAGATTTCTGGCGAACAGATTGTAGGATTGACAAAGGCTTTCTACTCGGATCCTAAGAATCTCCTAGCTCAGAATGCCGCAACCTCCCACGATCCTCTGGACTTCTGCATTCATCATGGAGCTGCAGGACAGAACCTACATGTATACACACACAAAGTAAGTCTTGGCTTCAATCCTCATCGGAAGGTTTAACTCACAGATCTATAATCAATATATGACGGGATGTGTGACGGGTGCTTGACAAAAATAAATCTGTCACTTTTGTCTTCTAATTTAACAAAAAGTATGAAATGTATAGAAATTCATTGATTTATTTTTCATAATTCCATCTCAAGTTTCTTGATGAATGAAATGATGGGCCCTAGATTGTACCATGTAAATTAAAAATTGTCTAATTACGGTAAGCATAAATACTAGAGCTTTAGGAATAAGAATCCTACATAAAGGGTTCATTAGCAATAGATTAAATCAAATTCAAAAGTTGATAGGTAATTGCTGTTTGTTTGATGATTGTTTCACCTGACTGCTATTAAATATGTGTATCATTGTAAGTATTAAGCAACCTACGGCTTAAGGTCCTCTCCGAGGGACTTGGTCATGAGGATAAATGCCTTCAATACCAAATGTGCATTTACATGTATATTGACTCAGTTTTTAACGTGGGACATCCCGGTTATGAGACCAGGGGAGTATTTCACAAAGACTAAGATCAACCTAAAGTTGGACTTAACTATGGCAGGCTGTTCAAACCACTGTTTGCTCTCACCATTATGATCTTTAGATAATATTTTTTCCTTCAATAATGATTTGTCACCATGATTTGTACTTCCCTTGAGAGACCAATGCCAGTATTTGGTGAGAGAAAACAGTGGCATAAACGGCCTGCCATAGTTAAGTCCAACTTAAAGTTGATCTTAGTCTTTGTGAAACACTCCCCTGGTCTCCCACAAGCCATAGCACCTCTCCTCATTATTTTCTGATTTGATTTCTTTCTTCCTCCAGGTGGCCGAGGTCAAACCCATGAGCAACCAGCGTAGCTCTGGACGTTGCTGGATGTTTGCCTGTCTCAACGCCATGCGCATACCGTTCATGCGCAAACTCAACATAGAAGAGTTTGAATTCAGTCAAAATCATCTCTTCTTCTGGGATAAGGTGAGCTAAAATTGAGATTAATTGGTCCATGTTAATATATATACATTTTATATTGAATTTTATCTGCACTCGGTCTGTTATCAAATGAGGCCTAATCATTTTATCGTATTTTCAATTCATCACTTAGACCTGCTAAACATGCATGAAAATGGAAATATTCAAATGTAGCAAAGAATTTATAGATTGGCACTCTACAGTTTGGTCTCATATTGAAGATCGTAGACTACATTTTGTTTCATTCTTGACCCTTTGTCAGTGAAAAATTTCTAATTCTACATTGATATAATTTCAGATCTAGGTTTCACTATCCCTAATGAATAAAAGACATGGGAATGTATGGGAGTGTCGACAGGTACCTTTTTTTCTTTCTGATAAGAAAGTTTAATTTTCTGTGTGTTATTGTTTCTAGATCGAGCGATCCAACTACTTCCTCACTTCAATGGTAGAGATCTTCAAGAAAGGCGAGCCTGTTGAGGGTCGCCTGGTCAGTTTCATGTTGACCAATCCAGTAAACGACGGTGGTCAATGGGACATGCTGGTCAATCTGGTCAACAAGTATGGTGTGATGCCCAAGAAATGCTTCCCGGAGGCCCACTCCTCGGGGGCATCACGCAGGCTCAATATAATTCTCACTACCAAGGTATCACATGCCCTAACAGTTTTTCTCAAATAGTAATATTGAGGGGTCAGTGACACAAAGACGTAACTCCATTTTGGCCATTTTGAGAAAAAGTGGTTTAAAGATAGAAGTCCACTTGGGCCTTAAGGAGTTAAGTCTATGTTTCACTAGCCATTGACTTCAATGGGGTGTTGGGAGGAGTTAGGTCTTTGTGTTTCCTGGAAAGCCCACATTTTTCTGAACATTTTGATATCAAATACTCATTTTAGCAAAATATGGAGTTACGTGTTTGTGTCACCCAACCCTCAATATCTTGAATGTAAACTTTGTTTGAGCTTTTTTCTTGTAATGCATACTTTAGATAATGACTTTATAGTCACATTTGTAAAGTTATTAATACTACTTTTATATTAAAGTGCTTGATATTGTAATTATTATTACCCTAGTCATTGGATTCGATTGCAAAATCACACGTGATAGTACCACAGGAATTGTTTTAAATGTAAATGGATGGTAAGGGCTATTTTTTGAGGGGGGAGGGGGACGAGAGCTGTGCTCAAGAATGGCCTTGATGCATATCCTCCAATTTATTGGGAATATGGTACTCACATCTGTATTGCAGTACTTTCCTTCTTGTGCAATTTTCTACTGTTTTTTTTTTTGTGTGTGTGATTTATGTTGTGATTATTGTTTTATAGTGGTTTATTATTCCTTCATATCTGAACAATCCGACTAGTTTTATCTAGCCTTAGTCTTCATTTATATATGCTCAGTTTTCATCCGTATGTAAACTCTCTCATTTTATGACAGTTGCGTGATTATGCCAAGGCGCTGCGTGATATGGTGGAGAAGAAAGCATCAGACGCAGACATTGAGGCCAAGATCAAGGAACAGCTGTCAGAGGTAAGCTCAATTATTATTATTACTATTATTTACTCGGCAAAAACAAAGAAAATCATTGAATACAAAACAGGAGTACATTTGGAAAAGAGTCACATGGACCACATGCAGTTCCCTTTTCTCACCAAAGAACCAGTAAACAGGGTTCATAAATACGTTTTTTTCTTCATTTTTTTCATTTTTTTTCTCCAATTTTTTTCATTTTTGTTTACATACCGTACGTCAAACAACTGCCCTAAAACGGTGATTTGATCTCAAATTGAATAGAAAACTAATTTTAAAACATACTTGAAGAGAAAAATATTCTCAAAAAGAATGAAATGGCGATAATATCAAAATAACCACAAAAAAAAAATACCTGCTTGTATGGAAAAAAACAGCATGATGAATGAACATTTTTGTTTAATTCCTTTTTTTTTGCCATCATGATTCCTTTTTTTGGTCGCACAAGGTTGGCAGCTCTGCATGGTAAGAACAATTCCGCCGAAAATCCATTGAAACAAGTGTATAAAATTCATTACGTATTGCAATGTAATGTTGAAGAACTTGTGCTAATGAAGGTTTGGTGAAAGAATGCCCGGGCTTCGTATTTTGCAGCACATACAGAGCTCCAACATGTAGGAATCGCTCTTCAGACTACCTGAGTAAAAGCCAGCAGATGTCCCTTGCTGTATTGGGTACCAATATATGCCTTCAGACAGATTGAAGTGATTGACCATTCAGTAATTCACTGTTTTCAATGCAGAACCAAGGTTAGGAATCCCCGATTATGCTTCAGTTAAGATATTGTCAATCATGCAAGACCCTGAACATTTCCATTGAAGCCTCTGATTGGTATTGTTGAAACTGATTGCAGCTCATGTAGTATTACAATATGAAGTAGCTAAGCATTGCTTTATTTGGATATGCATTGAAACCAACTTTTATGCTTTGCTTTTTGATCTGATGCTTTTGATCTACATTTTTGTTGCTGTGTTTACAGGTAACAAAATTACCTGTGTGTTGCAAATTTAAATTCATTGCATTTGATCATGAAGTTAAGCAATGTGTTTGATGAGATCCATTTTGGAATTGGTATTTGCTAAGAGGCAATAAGGTGTTACACAACAATCATGTTTTGTATTGTGCACTGGTTAGGAAGATCAAAGTCCATAGTTAAATTCCTTTCCAGTTTCCCCACTTCCTAACCAGAAATGTTGTACATTATTATAATACATGTGTAGTCACTGAATTTAAATCTCAAACCCTCTCTTAAAGTTTTCAAATATATTGTGAATGTTGCTAGAGTTAGAAACTAAAACAATGATAAGGCGTCCCGCTAATTAACTTTTGAGAAGGTGCTCTTTTCATCCCAATATAGCTTGACTAATCAAGTGAAAGGAAAGGATAAGTGCTTAATTGTAGCATTTATATTGATTTTGATAGCAGAGTGTCATATATCTCACTATCTGTATGGTGTTACACTGCTGTTATATAACCATGTTGCTAATTGACTATCTCAAATAGTGGTTGTCATCGCAGAAATAATGTGCATGCACTCTCCTTTCTCTTCTTTTACTTTTCTTCTTCTTCTTCTTCTTCTTCTTCTTCTTCTTCTTCTTCTTCTTCTTCTTCTTCTTCTTCTTCTTCTTCTTCTTCTTCTTCTTCTTCTTCTTCTTCTTCTTCTTCTTCTTCTTCTTCTTCTTCTTCTTCTTCTTCTCCTCCTGCTCTTTTTCCTTCTCTCCGTACCCGTTCTTCTTCTTATTATCCTCCTTCTTCATCTCCTTCTCCCCATCCTCATTCTTCTTCTTCTCCTTCACCTCCATTTCCTCTTCTTCCCGCTCTTCCTTCTTCCTGAAATAGGTCTTTCGGGTGACGAGTATCTGTCTAGGAATCCCACCTACGACCTTCACCTGGGAGTACTATGACAAGACCAAGACCTATCAAACTGTTGGACCAATCACACCTAAAGACTTCTACCTGGAACATGTCAAGCCTGTTTTCAATATGGATGATAAGGTAACTTAAAGCCTCGGTCACAAATGCCATTACGAACTGCTATGAACGCTGTACAAACAATTTTCAGACAATGGAAATTCGGGAAGACAATGGAAAAACAGGGAGATTTGTACGAACCTTTGTGACCGTAGCATAACTGTAACAAAACCATCTTAAGTTCGACATCATTCCGTTGAAATGCGTGTAAACTTTAATACATGCCTTTCAATGGAATGTCAGCGAACGTATACTTATGATGCACCAAGGCACTACTTAATCACTTGTAGAAGCATGTTTCTTTTAAAAAATAGCCACATCCCTACCCCTAAACCTAACCCTACCTAAGAGAGCACTTAGTACCGTATGCAAATGGATGCAAATTAGCTACCTTAGCTGTAGTCTGTTGCACATGGCTATCTTTAGAAACATGTATGCCTGTATGACTCTTTAAATAATGCCTACCGCACCAAAACCAAAATTGTTAAGAGCCATGACTAAAACCGCTATCTGGTCACTTTTTATTTTGTTGTACGGTAATCTTTTTGTGGGTTTCTACAAACAACGTTTTGTTTTAGGGGTGATAATTATTGTATTACCGATAGCATTTCAGGGTTATAACTATTTGTGTTTTCCACTCTTTCAAGATTAGAAAAATAGAAAATACATATTAAATGAAACAGTTCGATGAACATTTTAGAAATGTATGGGGTTTTTTAATTAAAAAGTGGGGGGGGGGGGGGGGGGTATCCATAATAAATGAACTATCATATTCAGCACTAGATTCATGCATGTAGTGTTCACTGATCATGCCTTGACATTCCTACCTCATTAACACCGAGTATCGAAATTGAAATTGATTTAAAGCCTTTCTTACTTATGCTTCTCAGGTATGCATAGTGAACGACCCCCGACATAAGAAGTATGAAGAGATGTACACCGTAGAGTACCTAGGCAACATGGTCGGCGGTCAAAAGACGCTCTACAACAACCAACCCATAGATGTACTCAAATCTACTACCCTCAAATCAATACAGAATGGAGAGGTAAGGGAACAACCCAGATCATCATATTTCATTTTATTTCCAGGAACATAAAGGAGTATAAAGGAGTATAACATTAACCAAGAATACTATACAAGAAAACAAAGTACAATAATAAATACAATAAGAGAAAAAAAACCTCATCAACTAACGCCTTGGGAAATTTCCCACAAGACCTTTGGGAAATATAAGAAATTATCATTGTAATTCAGTTGCATGTATTTCTTTCATAAAACTGGTGTTAGTTCACCAAAATGTTCAACTCTTTTGTTGTGTTATCATTATTGAATGGGATAATCTGCAGTGAAAATACATCAGATAAAAGACTTTTTAAGTCTATGTAAGGAATTTTCGTATTTCTGAGTGTCCAGCAGATTCACATTGGTATTTTCTAAAAAAAGACTCTGTGGCTTGCTGTAAATCTAATCTTTGAATTTATTAAATGATCTGATATCAGGTGTAATAGACCAGTTTACGGTTAGCACATGGATGCAATGACCCCGAATATCCACAGATATTCAAAACATGAAGAACCATTTTGTATATTTTGAAATAATCACTCCTAAAGCAATGAAGGTGCTACATATAAATAGCCTTTGTTTCCCCTTTTCAAAGAATACTTCCACCTGTGTATCATGGAGTGCACTGCTTGTGCATAAATAAAGAATGAAATAAAGATTGTATTTCAAACTTTGTTCTGCAATGACCTTTATCTGCTCATTCTCAGACTGCAACAGTGAACTGGCTTATCATGAATGATGGCATATTCCTCAACCCCCCCCCCCCCCCCCCCACTTCCTCCCTCCCTCCCCTTTAGTGTATGTTATAATCATTCTCTCTTTCATATTTCAGCCTGTCTGGTTTGGATGTGATGTTGGTAAATTTAGCACAAGAAAGACTGGCATGCTAGACATAAAAAGGTGAGTTCCTCGTCATTTTCCTATAATTCTGTATTTATCAGTGAATATCTTTCATGACAAATACTTTGAAAGATGCTTTAAGGGGGGTGTAGCATCACAAGACTATGTGTCTTCCCCGTGGCCTGAATCAGGCCAATCGGGTATAATACAACTATGAATGATGCGACACCAGTATTTGCCATGCTACACCCCCTTTAATCATAATTGATACAGAATGATTTACAAATGAATGCGGAGAAAAAAATATAGTTCAAGTTTGCAATAGTGAAATTCAGGTTTGGTTTTAGTATGTCCTTGTAAGTTTTTTAAAAAATTAAAAATAAAGAGGGCTTAGCCCAATGTCTCTACAAAAATTAGTCCTTGCTGTGGAAAGAAAAATATACAGGAACTTTCATAACAGTTTTGGCAGTTATTTACTTTTCTTCATCTGCAAATTTGTAAACCACAAAATCAATTTTACAATGCATCCTTGTGAAACACTTTGTTTTTATTTTATAGATGTGATGAAGCATCTTCATATTCATCATTTTCCTTGACATTTTTTATTTTTTTAACTTAGATTATAAGTAGGTGTTAAAAATTATTTTGAAAACAAATTGTCCTTGAAAAAAGAAAGTTTTATTTTATTTGATCAAGCATCTTTAACATCATTAAATTTTTCCTTGATTTTTAAGCGTGGATTACGAGTTGGTGTTTGGTATCCAGAGCTTACAGCTAGACAAGGCAGAAAGACTGCAGTTTGGAGAGTCATTAATGACCCATGCTATGGTCTTCACAGGCGTAGGAACGGATGTGAGTTTGTCGAGTTACTCCCCTGGGTCTTTTGCCACACATGTGTTTTGTCATTGTTATCTTTGCCATTGTCAATATCATGTTTATCATATTCGTCATCATCACCACTGGTCTAATCTTGTATGCCCTTTTACCTTATCTTCATCATGATTACTGTATTATCATCACCACTGGTCTAATCTTGTATGCCCTTTTACCTTATCTTCATCATGATTACTGTATTATCATCATCATCATATTCATTATCATCATGACTGGTCTAATCTCGTATCACTTTTACCTTTAATTATCATCATCATGATCACTGTTTTATCATCATTTTCATCATCACCATTATTGCCATATCATCATCATCACTATCGTCATCTGCATCATCATCATCATCACCACCAATATCATCCCCCATAATCATCATCATCATATCTATCATTATCACCATTGTTCTAATCTTGTATCACTTTTTACCATATCATCATCTCCACCATATTTGTTGTCATCATCTTCACCACCATCATCCCCCATAATCATCATGATCATCAATAGTCAGTATTATTTGTCATCATGTCGTCGTCATCATCATTCTCCTCCTCCTCATTTTAACCACCACCACCACAATTACCATCATTATAATCACTAGATGATTAATTCCTCATATTCCTTCTTGTTCCCCTAGGGTGCTGAAACTGAGACCAAAACAACAAAATGGAGGGTTGAGAACTCCTGGGGTGAGGATGTGGGAGAGAAAGGTAAGATAAAGCCCAGCACAGCTCCAATAATCTAGAAAACCAGAGCTGCTGAGATTGACATTAGCATTTGCCAGTTTTCCAACATTTCTTCTGGTACTTACAGAGAAGATTGAGTTCTGGGAAGAGGTGAAAAAAATAATTTGTGAGCGTTATCATCGTGGAAGAACATCAGATAAAAAATGTTTCCTGAGAAGCATGGCTCTTCAAATGCCTTAATATTCTAAATATGGCATGTGACAGTATAAAAATCAGGAAAGATTTTTATGCCACATGTTCGTGTGGTCCCATATACATATTTCTGTGTACCGTGTTTGTAACTTTACCAAGACTTGGCCGAATTTCTTATCATTTTGATGATTCCACTTGCTTCTTTCACAATGCAATCGCATGACCAGAACTCAACTTTATCTTTAATAAATGTACTTCAGTGACACCAACAAGATCGACACCAGACCAAAAAGTGACCAAACTAAAATTTAGAGTGCCTTCAATGGCCAAGAATCTGTCATCCAGTGGCCAAGATGTTATTAGTTTTTCATGTCATATATTTTTGTTATTCACCAAGGTGCTGTAATTATTATAAAATTTCCACTTTTTTCATATTCTCAGGCTATCTGGTGATGGCAGACGAGTGGTTCTCAGAGTTCGTCTATGAAGTGGTGGTCGACAAGTCCTACGTTCCAGCTGAAGTCCTTGCGGTCCAGACGAAGGAACCTGTCGTTCTACCTCCCTGGGATCCTATGGGATCTCTCGCAGAGGCTGGCTCGTCCAAGCTCTGAACCTAGCCTAGCCGTAGACGTAGGGAAGAAGCGATAGGATAGACTATCAAATCCATTCTAATAGAAATAGTGATGTTATATTCCGTATGTCACAAAATTAGGAAGACATATGAATATGCATCTTTTTCATATAAGTTGTTACCCACTGAGTAGGACTATTCCGATCTAATCATAAACAGAGAGACATGCATGATAAGCAAAATTTAGACTTGTACTTTTTCTACCGGTAATAGAATATAATGTCCTCGGTATGTACCACATTAAGGAAGATGAATAGTTTGTATTATGTATCCATGTATACTGTTGCATAGAATTACTTGCACATTGAGAATGGCTATCCCGATCTTATTCTAAACAGGGAGGCATAGACATGGTTAAAATCATAAGAATGTATAATTTCCAATCTACTTATAAACATTAAACGAAGACTGCATATTTATATAATATGCAATATATCTGAACTTATCTTCAATTTTTAACAAGATGGTAATATATTCCAATGTCTTTTCACATATATGAGAAGTGTTGTCTCATATGGTATTTCTTGTTGGTAGGCCTATCATTTAAGTAATGTAATCTTTGTGGTACCTAAGGAAGGTCTATTTCCAGGAGTATATGTATACAATTTGGTAATATATTCATTTTATATCTACATTTCATGAAGTGATGATGTATATCCCATTTTGATGACCATGTTTGACTATTATATTACTCTGTGTCTTTAAAATTTGTGGTGTTATTACCGTAATGTACTTGTTTGGTAAATACTGGGGTGGTGGGTTTCTTCTTCTTCTAAAATTGGTCATATGATAATGGAATGTGTAGCTGTGGGCTTGTAGAATTATTACATTTTAATAATAGACTCTGTCACTCATAGGTCTCAAGATGTTTAAAAACTTGTACTGGTATTCATAAAAGCAGATTTAACTAAACAAAGCACAAAAGGTCACAAGCCATAAGAATACATGTAGTTCTGTTTATTATATCAATTCGCCAACTCACAAGAATCGTTTGTTCAGATAGCAATATCATATTCCCATTTTGAAAATTAAAAGCATTCAGTGATTGTAGTATTAAAACGTTAACAGTTTTGTATGTATTTTAGACCATTCCTTGATGTAGTAAGTTGATAATACTGTGTTCAACTAGAATTCATTGGTATATGAAGTAGTAGTATAGATGAACTACATAATTATAGTTCTTACTATTTTCTAAAACATTACATTGTAGTATGGTATGAAAGATGTGACGTCTAGATTTTTAACTTTGACTACGTTGTGGTATATGAATGCAATAATTGACCTCTTGCCTTGGGGGGAAACCACAAATAGAATCTGTCCGTAGTACATGTTTCTGATCAGAATGAATTGAACTTCAGTATTTAAAGTAGTCACCCAAAGAAAATTCACAACAACTGATGATTATGGACAAATAATTTCTAGATGGAAAGATTTTCTCTTGCAAAACACAAAGAATTTGCTGAAAAATCATATAGATACACATGTATCGTGGCAAGGCGTAAAATGCAATTGTGTGTCTAGCTGTGTCTCGCATGTGACGTCACGAATCTTGAGGCTCAACGAAGGACCGCTGAAGGCAGAAAATCTGGATCTCAAAATTAATATTTTTGAGAGATGAATCCTGCGGGCCCCAAACATATTTTGAAGAGGGAAATTGTAATATTTGATCAGTAAGCCTCCCCTTCGCAATGATATGATTTTTGCATTAATTAAAAACACTTGATTCTTCGGGTGACTACTTTAAGAATGCATACATTTAGGATAAAGGCTTAATTGTGGGACTGGGCTTTTGTGTGTCTGGGCTGAAGTTAACATTTTTTCTCTAAGCTTTTCAACAGTGTTGAATTACTGAAATCGAAATAAAAGTGTTTTTTGTTGAGTGTGAGTACAATTATGCAGCTACCTATAAAATGTTTCGAGCCAATGAATTAACATGTATGTGCCTTCTTCTTCTCTCTCGTCGTGGTCTTTGTAAACTATTTTTTTTAAAGATTTTGACACAAATCATAGTTGTGTGTTTGACATGCCACAATCTATTGAAGGAGACTTAAAAAATACATACCTGTAACCTTCTTATTTAAATCAGATTTGCTCCAAAAAAATCTTTCATGCATCGTTTCCCATTTTTCTGCTTTTATTCAACCAACTAGATATCAGGGTTGACTTCCCTTTAATATGAAGGTAGTTTTAAACATGCATTATACTATGAATACGGTAGTGACTAAAAGCCAGCACTTTCCCACTGCAATTGTTAAAATCTTGCGACACTTGCAGATATTTGGTGATTTTGAGGAACTTATATCGTTATGACTTATTTCTGCAGTATTTATATTTTTGAGGTTTGAAGTACCTTTGTTGTTCTCTCCATGATTGTTCAAGCGATTGGTAAAGCGTGATATCATTTTCATCTTTCTCTCCAGTAATTTATCACTGCTTTCCTAAAATAATACCAGGTATGAGGTACTCTGAATTACGTCTAATACATGTTCATAAACTTTCTCTGGTGGATCAAGTAGTGTCGTTTAAATTTTGTTTATGTTCGGTGATTGGCTTTGTCGATTAAAAACAAGATGTTTATATATTATCTGCAATATCTGAATTTTACCACTTTCCATTACATTTAGACAATACTAAACATGTACTACCGTAATTTAGATAATGTACCTGTATATGTAGACGTAGATGTATTATAGACAACCATATTTTATAGTTTATTTCTATATAATGGCAAATAGAGCAGGATTTTAGATTGTGAGGAATTTGTATTAAAGTACATGTACATGTGAGATTGTTATCGGAATGATTTTCCTTCGAAATAAATCCAGTACCAATTCTACTATTTAGAGAAGTAATTTTGAGCAGTGTTTCTTCTTACTATCCTCTAGTCTCTCTCTCTCTGTTCTTCATTCTCCTCTCTCGCTCTCCCTCTGTCTCCGTCCACCTCTCTATGTCTCTCTATCATTCTCTATATCACTCTCTATATCACTCTCTCTCCCTCCTTCTTCCCCTACCTCCATTTTCTCCTCTCCTTCCCTTTTTCTTTTTTGTCTGTCTGTCTCTGTCTCTCTCTCTCTCTCTCACAGTCTAACTCTCCATCTCAATTTAAGTTTTGCCAGAAAACTTGTTTCTATCACTCTCAAAATGTACGCATATAAATAATGGTGCTTTAATGTATTCACAGTGCCATTATATAAATGAGCCTTTTATTTTCATGGAATCCATATCATAACAAGAGTTGATAAACAGATCACTGATTAATCACATTAATGTATTGCACAATACAAACTTCAAAATAACTTTTAATAACAACTAATGGAAAATGTTTTATAAAAGGAGAGTTTGGCCAACTCGGTACGTATTGGACACAATATGACGAATACTACTTATTTGGGCAAGCACAAAACAAAAAGATTAGACTGCATGTTGTGACCAACTCTGACCGGCCAAATGTGGATCAAATGTGTGAGATAAGTGAGGGAATAATATGGAAAGTGTTCTTTCACACGGCCTACCCATTTTATCTTTCTTTCTCTCTTTTTCTAATGAAAGCAAGAAGTTTGGGTTTTATATTTCTCCAAAATAACATACGGTATATAGTAGAGTCAAAGTGTGTAGACCCCGCTGATATTTTTCGGGGACAAAGGTTTTTAAGTGTTTTTGAGTTGTTTGGAGGTCAATGATTAAAATTAGCTTGGGTAGTCCCCTCCTAACCCCCGGCAACTCTTGTAGGGGTCAAAATAAGGCCAAAATGGGGTCAATAGGGGGTCAATTTTTTTAAATGCCCTGATTATGTTAAAAGACATGTCAAATTGTTTGTCTCGTCATACTGAACAAAAAAGTGTACATGATCATATACCCCTGACCTCCCGTTAAGAAGTTATGGCCGGAAAAGTCAAAAGGTCAACGAACTTTCATTTGAGGGCAAAATACACTAAAAGTGTTAGGATCGATCAATTTTCATGTTTTTTGTGTCTATTTATATGTATTTTGATTTAGAAATTTGAATGAGACAATTTCTACTTAAGAAGACCGTATTCAAAAGATATAAGGGGTCAAAATAAGGTCATTTGGGGTCAAATGAGCTCCTTTGGGATCAAAATACACTAACAGACTTAGGAGTTATTTGTGTCAAATTATGTGTAAATTGATGAATAATAGTGAATGATTTTTTTTTTTTTTTTTAATTTAGAATACATATTCAATTGATGTAAGGAGTCATTATAAGGCCAAAATGGGGTCATTTGGGGTCAAAAATGTTTAATTGACCTAAATTGTGCTGTAATGCACTCTCACACTGAATGAGAAAGAGCAGTTTCATTCTAGGGTTAAAATACGATAGGAGTGACAACAAAGCCATGTTCATTTTTTTTAAGTGTCACAATGCAGTTTACATGTAATTTAACTGGTGGCCACAATGTCAAATTAGCTTGATTGTTTTTATCTGCCCATCAGTTACATACACAACCCTGCGCTCTCTTACTAGGTATGGTAAATGTCTTAATTTGTTGCAACATACCTTTAAGGAGGGATAGATGTGACAAATCAGAGGTTCTACGCATAGTCGGAATCTTCAGAGACAGAGTCTTGATCATTATCGATATCCGAATCGGAGTCAGACTGTGGAGATTGGTCATCTGCTGGTATTAGGTTGGTCAAACGTGTAGGCAATGCAGGCTTGGTGTATCAAAGTGGGATGCAGTTGCCATCTTTCATGTGCCATCCATGGTGGAGAGGTGATGGAGGAGCATCTGGACTCCTGAAGTTCAGGAAGATGTATGCCTGATAGTTGGCTCGTCTGACCTTCATCTGATGTGAGTCGCAATCAGGTGGCATTCTCTGTGTTGCTTTTTTCTTCATACTCTCCCACTTCTTTGCTCTTGCCTCTGCTAAACTTGTACTAGTTTTGTCTTTGTAGATGAACTTAATTGTGAATTGCTCCATGTCGATTTGGGTGTCTTCTGATACAGGCAGCTGTTTCCCAAGTCCTTGGAGCAAACTCCTTCCTTCCTCTGACTTCATTGCCGATTCAAAGATGGATGGTTTGCCATGGCCATAGAAGCCAGAGACAGCGTCTGCACCAGTATGAACATGAAAGGGGACAATGACATCTGCCACTTCAGGACTGCAAAGCTTCTTACAGTGATAGACGAAGCCCTTCCTCTTGATGCCTAATGGTCCTTCAATCTGATGGGCTGCGTATGCTGCTAGAACCATAACATCTGTGTCTTCTGCATCGATAACAACAGTGTCTTCCACACCTGACTGTTGGAGCCGAACTTTGTTGCCTGGATTTTTGAACATATCATTGAACAGCCTGGATGTTGGCAGTGGATCATCTCTTCTCATAAATACATTTCGGCTACCTCCTACATAAGTAACGCCTGTACGCCTCTGATGTTCACTATCCTTGATACTCTCATCTAGGTCATAGGGATCATTCACAAAGGAAATTGTGGTCACCTTTCTGTGACGACCTGCAACTATGTTGTAAATCTTGTTTGCATAATCGCCCCACGTGTTATCTGTACCATCCTGCTTCTCTCTATCCTCTGCTGATGGAGTACTAAGTCTCCAAATGAATCCCATGTCGACGAGTGCAATGTAGTTGTTAAGCGAGTTTATCTCCTCAAGATTGAGCTTGTCAACCAACTTTGATTTCATCACCTTTCTCAGTGTTCCGTTCACGTTAAAGATAGGTAGACATTCATCTGTAACACGATATTGCATTACATCGCTCAGTCGAAATGTGTCCTCACATTTCTGAGCAAGAGAGATTACCTCTGTCATGGCCTTGTTCTCCATTGCATCAGTCTTTGTAACCCGAGATGTTCCTTTAACAATTGGTGGCTTGGTGAAACTGCAGCGTGAATTCCTGTGCATCGTGTCATCAAAGTTCTTCTCATCGGAAAACATCCTCTCTTTGAAAAATGATTGAACAAGCACTTCACCATCTTTGTGCGCATTCTCAAAGTCAACGACCAGCTGATCGGATGCCATCATACCAGACTGCAGAGACCTCAATGTTGGCTTGGTCTCATCAAACGGGTCACAGTCAAACTCACCCAGGCATTTGTCCAGATCTTGAACCCCTTTCTCATCTCTCTGCAGTCTCTTCTTGCAATTTTTTCTGTGATCCTTGGAAGAGTCTTTGAGGTTTGCCAGGATATGCAAGGAGTTTCTCACTTTGTTGCAAGCATTTGTGGTTTTTGTGTGTGCAAGTAACATCTTTTCGTTCTTCAAGATATGTTTCCATCCTGCTTTCATCTTTGAACCCTTGTTCATGGTCATCTCTATCCATAGATCTAGGGGTAAACAGGAATATGGTTTCCCGGTCATTGATTGGGAGAACAACCCCTCTTTCAAGTAGGTTTCCTTCTCTTCTGGTAGACTTGAGATCTCGAGCCAAAACTCAACCAGCCACTTGCTGTATTTGTCATTATCGTAGATGCGCAACCATGGAAACATCATCCTGAGAGAAGCTTTGAACGAATCCCAGTCTTGTGTCCGCAGAGCATGTATGTTCATGAGCAGTATTTCCACCATGTCCATGAAGCTTAGCCAGAACCTAGCCATTGGAGAATCAGATGCTTCAACGCTTTCAAATGCCTTTGTCACAAAAGATGTCAATTCTTCATTTTCCAGGAGATCTGCAGCTGCTGCTTGCAACTGCGCTTGTGAACATGTAGATGGATTTTTGAGAATCTCAAGGCTGACTTTAAGTTCAGGTGACAGATCTACCCCACTGGAAAGTTCATGTCGAATGACTCTGTGCATGAGTACCTCATACATGAGAGTCAGACATCTTATGCTCCTGTTGTAGTGCTTCCCACGAAGTGCCTGGTCAACCGAACCTTCTGCGATGATGTCTGCTGCGACAAGAATGTCAGATAATCCCGAGCCTTGAAAGCGCTTGTTGATTGCTGATATGAATGACAATTGAGTGTGGAATGGACCAAGGACAGGGAGGATAAGCTCAAATTTGCCTTGATTCTCATTCTTTAGTTGTACCATCAATGCATACACAGGTTGGTCACCAACAAGCTGAATGAATGGCACTGACTTGGCTACAGCTGCAGAAACCATCCTACACATGACCTCATGAACTACTGATTTCTGAGGTGGCTTTGGAAATGTCAGGAAATAGTGAGCAGAACTCTTTGTAACATTTCCCTGGATTTTCGCCTGGAAGCCAGTGAAACCTCCAACCTTTTGATCAGGAACTTGGATGTTATGTCCTGCATTATTAGTCCGAGCCAATGAATGCACTGCACTTCTTTGCCCACAACTCGTCGGAAGAGATGTATCAACTTCAGTACGCACTTCTAGCTGACCACGTTTTACTGTTTTGTATGGATGTACTTTGAGCTGTTCAGAAGTTACTTGTTTTAGGTCATCGGACTTGACCAACTGAAGAGGGGAGCATTCGTCTCCTGTGGCTGTGAAGTGATCAGGCTGTTAGTGTATTTTGATCCCAAATGACCTTATTTTGACCCCTTATATCTACTGAATACGGTTTTCTCAAGTATAAATTGTCTCATTCAAATTTCTAAATAAAAATACATATAAATAGACACAAAAAACATGAAAATTGATCGATCCTAACACTTTTAGTGTATTTTGCCCTCAAATGAAAGTTCGTTGACCTTTTGACTTTTCCGGCCATAACTTCTTAACGGGAGGTCAGGGGTATATGATCATGTACACTTTTTTGTTCAGTATGACAAGACAAACAATTTGACATGTCTTTTAACATAATCAGGGCATTTAAAAAAATTGACCCCCTATTGACCCCATTTTGACCTTATTTTGACCCCTACGAGAGTTGCCGGGAGTTAGGAGGGGACTACCCAAGCTAATTTTAATCATTGACCTCCAAACAACTCAAAAACACTTAAAAACCTTTGTCCCCGAAAAATATCAGCGGGGTCTACACACTTTGACTCTACTAATATAGCAATATATACAGGGAACAGAATGGAATGTTTACAGTCCAAATAATTATTATACAATCTTTAATTGATTTAGTTGTGGCCTAGCTCTTTAGAAAGGTCATGTCTTTAAAATTCAATTAACTTTGATTTTCCAGACATAAATTCATGTCAAGGTACGTTCAAGAGAAAAATTATAAATTCACTTTCACTTATCACATAATTACCTTTAAAGAGAAGGTTGAGTTCTGGGAAGAGGTGAAAAATAATTTGTGAGCGTTATTATACATGTGTGGAAGAACATCAGATAAGACAGGTTCCCTGAAAAGCATGGCTCTTCAAATGCCTTCATATTCTTAATATGTCATGTAACATCGTAAAACTCAGGGGTAGGATTTTTATGCCACGTGTTCGTGTAGTCCCATATACATCTTTCTGTGTACAGTGTTTGTAACTTTACAAAGACTTGGCCAAATTTCTTATCATTTTGATGATTCCAGAACCTTGCAATACACACAAATTCTTTTATGCTAGATAATCAACTCTTTCTGGTCGATTCCACACCGTTTCTTTCACAATGCAATCGCATGACCAGAACTCAACTTCATCTTTAACACAGAGTTATAAATCTCTTGAAAATATCACTCAATTGTAGGCACAGATGTGCAGCATCATAAACATGTACCATCAAAACTAACATGTACAGTACATGTACCGGGGGTATACAATTTGTTTATCATTTTGATTTAATCTTTTGCTCAAAATCTGTAAAGAAAATATTAAATACTTAGGTTAACTCCAGTTTGAAAGTGTATGTTTGAAGAAAAAAAAATACAAACATATTAATACTCCTTTATCAATATATGATGGATGACTTAAGACACATAAATACAAATGAAAATATGGTTCAATGGCCTGTCATTAAAAGAAATAAGTTAATATACCAATAATTGTTGGAATTCTGCCTCCTTTCACTGTAAAGGGCTGTACGTCACTTCCTTACCTTCGAGGAATAAAGTGCAAAATACCTTAATCAATACAATATAAGAGATATGATTCTTCTTTTCTTGCAATTCTCCTTGTGTGTCATAAGTAATGGAAACGTGTTATAGTAAAGCTCCTTTTTGTCCATGTGCGATGACAGGTAAATAAAAATAGAATTCTAGTAGTAAACCACAAATTATCCTAACTCATCTTTGTGGGCTTGTATCTGTAGTTGTCTGGGGCACTTCTAGCATACTCTGCAACCAGTTGTGACCATTGATGATCTTTGTTGTAGCAATCACAAATTCTGTTGGAGCTGGGGGAAAAAAATGATAATAACGATTGGGTCATATTTACACAGGGAAGCTAATTTAGTATTAATTCTGCTCTTCCTGAAGGGCCTGTAATCATTATTATCCCCAGCATTGCCAGGTGCTCATTTAAAACCTGGATAGAGAGGGACAAATGTGGGAAAAATACCATGTCCAAGGATGTAAAAACCAAGCAAGGATCAAACCCAAGACGTCTTCTATGAGAGCCAAGAGCCTTCACCAATAAACCAGGGTGCTCCCACACAAGAAATTTGGGATGGAAGAAGAGATGACAGAACAATGCTTCCATTTCACTGTCCACTCATAAAGCACTTCCTGTCATTAAAATTTGTTGTAAGATGTTATTCATAGCAATTAAAAACTATTACAAATTTCCAAAAGTATGTTCGAAGGCATTTGGTAACATTGGTTGTAGTCCTGTACTTACTGAATTCATGAATGTTGCATTTAAAATGGCAAATATTATTTATTAGTCAGCATTTCCCCTCTTGCGAGAGGCTACAGACTTTTGTGCCATGAAAACACTCCCTTCCTTCACTTCTGCTTGGCTCGGGCATCCTCCCCATTTAGACTAACCTTAATGCTTTCTTTCTTTCCCATATCTTTCCACGAAATCTTTACTCTTCCTTGCCCTCTTATGCCATCCACTTCCAGATCCCATTCTATTTTCGCAGGATCATCATCTTCTCTTCTCAACACATGACACATCCATCTCAATCCACTTCTCTTTTATACCACTTCCACCAGTTTCTTCTAGACCCAACATTTCCATGACCTCACTTGTGTTCGTTCAATCTTTCACAGGTTCATCTTCTCTTCTCAACATGTCATACAGAGGGTCAGAGTTACATAAAGCCAATCACCCCTCCACATATGCAGACAGAAATCTGAAGAATTGTGTTCGTTCTATCTTTCACAGGTTCATCTTCTCTTCTCAACATGTCATACAGAGGGTCAGAGTTACATAAAGCAATCACCCCTCCACATATGCAGACAGAAATCTGAAGAATATAAATATTGTCTGCTGAGAGGCAGAACATGAACTCAGTGTTAAATTATTGGAGTTAATCACCAAACAGAAGATATCCAAATCTGAATAAGATTTTGTGAGGTAATATACTGCTTTCCATAACTCACAAATCCAACTTAGAGATAAGTTCAACTTCGGATCTTTGTGAAACACCCCCCTGGTCACTAACCTACGGTATAAGTAGGTCACCTTCAAGAAATATACACCCAAAATATTATCTGGGGCACAGGGTGTAATCTACAAGCAAGGAATTCATCTGTCATGAAATTAACAAGAAATCAATGAGCAGAGCATCTTCCTACATTCCATCTGTCAATCAGAGAGTGAAATTGACTATTCAAGCATGTTGAAATTTACAAGCAAACTCCTTCTGCCTTCCTGTGAAATGTACACTAAATCTGTAAACAAGGAGGAATTTAGGTCACAGTGTGCCCTTTAACATTTGCTACCTATTGATACAATAGGCGGTGTCACACAGAGGTCAAAAATCCGGATTTTAGTTATCCAGATTTTAGTTATCCTCTTAATTGCTGTCTGTCACCAATTATCCCATTAAAAATCCTCTAACGAAGCAAGAAAATTCTCCCTTGAAAGGATTTTTAAGGGATTTTTCTGTGTGACACCGCCTAGTGTGCCCTTTAACATTTGCTACCTATTGAAACATTCTAAGTTGTAAACTGAGTAATATTAAAGATATAATAGGCGGTGTCACACAGAAAAATCCTTTGAAAAATCCTTTCAAGGGAGAATTTTCTTGCTTCGTTAGAGGATTTTTTTAATGGGATAATTGATGACAGACAGCAATTAAGAGGACAACTTAAATCTGGATAACTAAAATCCGGATTTTTGGCCTCTGTGTGACATCGCCTAATGATACATTGTAAGTTGTAAACTGAGCAATATTATAGATATATTAGGCGGTGTCACACAGAAAAATCCCTTAAAAAGCCCTTGAAAAATCCTTTCATGGGAGAATTTTCTTGCTTCGTTAGAGGATTTTCAATTGGATAATCGGTGACAGACAGATATTAAGAGGACAACTTAAATCCGGATAACTAAAATCCAGATTTTTGGCCTCTGTGTGACACCGCCTATTGACATCCTGCTAAGACCTGAGGTTTGCTGGGGTGGGCGGCCCACCTGTTCACATATGGATAAACAGTTCAAGAGGGATATTTTTTAAAGACACTTACCATCTTCCTGCTGTGAGAGGAACCTAAGAGCTGCAATCTCAGCGTACGTGACCCCGCCCAGGAAGTAGATCAGCGTGACCTTTGTTGATTCACCTTGGCTATCTCCTATCATAGGCCCTAGATACACGTTGGAAAAAATGAGGAGGAACACAATTAACAGGTATATTCTAGGTTAGACCGTAAAATCAGTCAGTTTCGTTCTGGGATATGTTCCGCTGAGACTGCATCTGGCTTCACCTCCTCCCTCTCGTAGTTTTGTAGGAGAGCATCTTAAGAGAAAATATGTTTAAAAATCCTCCCAAGCAGACAGATTTTTCAGTTTAATTCTAGGCAGGGCTTTATATTGACTGTTTTAAAGGGGTCAGGGGAGTGTTTCACAAAGACTAAGAACGACTTTAAGTTGGACTTAACTATGGCATGCCATTCTTGCCACTGAATGCTCTCACCATTGGTCTCTCAATTATGATCTTTAGATAATATTTTTTCCTTCAATAATGAACTATCAAAAAATGTGAACTCCGTAGATAGACCATGATTTGTACGTCCCTTGAGAGACCAATGCCAGTAAATGGTGAGAGCAAACAGTGGCATGAATGGCCTGCCATAGTTAATTCCAACTTAAAGTCGATCTTAGTCTTTGTGAAACACTCCCCAGGTCTGTGAACCTTCAATGTTAAGTCATGTTAGCCTATGTCTTTACTTGATCACCATACAACACAAGAAGAACAACTAATTCAGTACTGCTTTGTTGTTTATCTCAACCTTGACAAGATTTTTAAAATACAAATAACCAAACATGAGAAAGTCAAGTACTTCTACTTTTCTTCTGGAAACCTGTAGGAAGTACTTGTGTTTTATAAAACATGTTATCAATAACAAGTTACAATAACTGTTATAATCTATTGAAATTGTGGCATTTGATTGGCCGAGAGCAAATTTGTCATAGAAATTTATCATTTGTCATTGATAACAAGTTTTATGAACCAGGGCACAGGGCCTCATTTATACTAAAATCTCAACTTTGACAAGATTTAAAAAAATAAAAATTAACCAAACATGAGAAAAGTTTAGAATTATTACTTTTCTTCTGTAGTCCTGTCGGGAGTACTTGTTTCTCTTCTATTGTAGGACCAGGAAGCAGTCTCAGGACCTCGTCTATACTACGCCATCCAGGCCTAGCCAAGAACTGAGCTAGCCTCACAGACAGAGGGGCGTAGCCACTGAATACGTAGGATATATCTGTAGGGTTCTAGGATTGACAACAGAACATAGGATTAATCAAGGATAATTTAGAAAGTGCATGACCTTATGTATATGCATATCAAATATAACTTAGTTAAATTAAGGCAAGAACTGACAATTTGATTTCAGAAACACACCCATTTTTTAGTTTTGCAGGGTTTATCTGATTTACCTTTGAATTTTTGAAAATACACTGTGCCACTTCGTTGTGTCACGATACATATTTGTGGATATCCTTTCTTTAAATTGGCACAAAAATAATATTATGCAAGAGAAATTTACATATACATGTGTACATTCTTTGAAATCAGAAAGGAGAAATATATTAAAGCTTTTCTTTTTATTTGTCAGTGGGATTTTATGATGTAAGGATTTGAAAGGAAGGTTACATTACGGTTTCACTAAATGTCTATAAATGCTAATTCATATGTTGCGCATCAAATTTTCTATCCATACTTTTGAGTACACCAACATCAACGTACCACAACACACCACAATATATAATCCGCTCTTCAAATGATCCTACACTCCTCAGGCAGGGAGGGAGGGAAGGGGGGGCAGGGAGGGAGAAAAGGGGGAGGCAGGGAGGGAAGGGGGAGGGAGGGAAGGAAAAGGCACGGAGGTAGGCAGAGAGGCATGAAGGATCAATGGATGAAAGGTAATATTAGAAGTACCTGTTCGTTAACATCTTCCATGACTAGCTTCAAGGTCTTTCTAATGGTAGGGTAAGTCTTCTGTTCCTGGACTCGAAGCAAGCCTGCCCTCTCTAGTTGCTGCAGAGACAGGTTATTCTCAAACCCATACGTCTGTCATCAACAAAACAAAATGTTTAAGTTTCAATATTTTATTTAAAAAATCATAAAATAGTTTTAGATGAATACAATTTCACAGACAAATTGCACATACTGAAATGCCAGGAAAATTGAACTGTAATTGTACCTAACTCTTATTGTCTTTACCTGTTCACTATGTTTTTGTATTCACGTGACTAATTGTAAGAATATAAACTTAATGCTATGCTATTCTACAAGCCTTTTTATTTTTCACTTCAAAACATGTTCAACTTATTTCTTTTTCTCTTTTCACCTTCATATATTGTTCTAGAGTTGAGTATATTTCTATGGAAATTGCACAATTTACAGCTGCAAAACACCACTATTATTATCAAGTTTTCATTTATTTCACTGACTTTACAAGCCTTATCAATATCAAACTAACCTGTAATATTTCTCTCAAAATATTTATCATGACATTTGTTGTATCTAACACTCAATTATCAAGCTGTTATATGTGTTTCCTATTATAATCACAAATAATTATTTTAAGACAATTGTTTGCAACAAAATTAGCCAGAACAAAAAATATTTTGTCAAGAGATCTGGTATATTTAACATTTTACTAAGCTGTAATATTTGCCTCCTGTAATAATCAAAGATCTTTCTTTTGAAACCAATGTTTGCAATTTGGAATCTATTTTGCCCAAACAAATCCAGGGATTTATCAAGAGCTTTGTAATTTTCCATATCTAACCAACCTGTAATATTTCTTTCCTGTAGTAATCAAAGATCTTTGGCTTTAAACCATTGTTTGTGACGGACTGCATACAGAGAAGTCTTAGCACCTGAGGAGAAAAATAAAAATCATATCAATAACGGTGAGTAATGCAAGGTCATAAAATATTCTCAAATCAAACATTTAATAAATGCATTCAATATTGAATAAATAACAATATAAATGTGCCTTTCTTTAAAGAGCCTCTAAAGTGTTGGGAGCCCCAGATTTTCAAAAAAAAATTGATGGCAAAATTTCGCTTAAATTGTATCATAATGTGAAACAGGATGTCAAAAAATATATAAAAAGACCCTCTGAAGAGTTTGACCAGACAGCATCACAATAGTCAAATCATGGCACTGTGAGGGAGGTACAGGGTTCTACAGGATTGTACATACCGGAAGTGACTAAAACATGTCATTAATCCAGTCATAATAAGCAGCCTGTTCAAGAACACTTACCTTTATCAAGGGTTCTTTTCTTGCAATGCAATCTTCTATGTGGCTGTTGATCTTATCCGTGTCAATGCCATTCATGAATTCTACGATAAAGTAGGAAAGTTTTAAACTTGTTTTAAATCTTGTATGTCAACCTTCAGGAAAGTGGACCAACAATACTGGCAATATGACTTCATAAACATGCTGTTACTTGTATCTACACTGTGTAACAATAATTGTGTCTGAATGCTTTTTTTATCATACTGCTCATACTGTACAGCTAAATGCATTAGACTGGGCAACTTAGACTCAGACTAACCTTGTGGCACACAATGCTATTCCACTTTTTAGCATTAAGTGCATAATGGTAAAAAATATATATACAGTGCGTCCCAGAAAAAACGAAACCGAGAAGTATCGATGTTCTATCATAACTTAATCACAACTATAATTAATGAATGATACATATTTGGAAAGCTTAGAGTCTCCTCTTTCATGTGATGCTACTCAGATGATGCATATTTCACGCATGAGTGATTAAAAGCAATTTGAAGGAAGGAAACCAAAAAGACATTTGGCGGGCGGTATCTGAATTTCGAAGAAAAACTTACATTTCTAGAAAGTTGAGTTTCTGCCCTTTCATATGACACCTCAAACAGGAAAAATGAGCGAGGAATGACAAAGTTCTGTTTGTTTAAAGTAGTGCTTGCATTTCCATAATTTTATTAAACGAATTCGTTTTCACTGGCTGCCTGCCGTATCAATAAACGAAATTAACAAAAGACTTAACTCTGTTTCGTTGACAATCAGCCGTAGACGAGAGTCTTCATGCATGGCTGATTGTCAACGAAACGGAGTTAAGTCTTTTGTCAAATCTGCTTTTTGCTACGGCAGGCACCCAGTGAAAACGAATTTGTTTGTTAAAATTATGAAAATGTAAGGGCTACTTTAAACAAACAGAACTTTGTTATTCCTAGCTCATTTTTCCTGGTTGAGGTGTCATATGAAAGGGCAGAAATTTAACTTTATAGAAATGTGAATTTTTCTTCGAAATTCAGATACCGCCCGCCAAATGTCTTTTTGGTTTCCCTCCTTCAAATTGCTTTTAATCACTCATGCATGAAATATGCATCATCTGAGTAGCATCAACTGAAAGAGGGGACTCTAAGCTTTCCAAATATGTATCATTCATTAATTATGGTTGTGATTAAGTTATGATAAAACATCGATACTTCTCGGTTTCGTTTTTTCTGGGACGCACTGTATATCAATGTTATGAAAGGCAAATTTTAAGGCAAGTTTATGTACAATTTTTCATTTAATTCTTCTCACAAACAAATTAATGATCAATTTCAGCAACAGAAACATTTAAATGTGTCAGGGCCCTGTTGCATTAAGCTTTGCTATCAATATCAACTACAATGGCAACATCACTTAACAGCCGATCAAAGTAACCATTAATGGCAAAGTTACCGTCAATGCTAAGTTCTATGCAACGTAGGCCCTGGTAGCTGAAATCTTTGACCTATGACCTGGACTGACCTTGTTGTGTCTGCAATGAATCCATGAAGCTCTCCTTGTCTGTTCTCTCTTTGATCAGTTCTGCAATCGATGTATCTAATGGAAACAGAGCAGTCATTGTATTCAAGTTCTAGATTCGTGAGGAGTATGTTATAGTCACACTGAATAGAAATGAAGACAGCAACTACTTTGGTTTTAACATATAATTTAGGCTTCTAACCTTAAAATTTAGTGTAGGTAAGCTTTCATTCCCGGGCTGTGGACTTTCCCGGCGGCTTGAATCAATTGTAAGAAATATAATATAAAGAACCGGCCAGATTCTGGACTATTCTGGGCCCTGTCTTATAAAGAGTTTATCCAAATCAATCACAAGTCCTCCAATCAACACAAGTTTACAGCCTCCTATCTCTCATGTACATAGGTAGTTGTGATTGATATCAATCGCTAATAAGTTGCAATTAATTGCAACTGTTTATATGACAGGGCCCTGGTATGTCACAAAAATTGCCCCAACCCCATGGAATGACCCACCTGTCACATCACACCTACTTTTTACAAGATTGATCGAGGAACTATAGACGTCTTTTAACAGCAGCATTTTTTAAAGTTTATGATTCAATCCTTCAAGCGAATGGTGTTTCATTGTACTCACGTGTAGCTAGAGACATCTTTGCTGCCTGTATGTGATGTAACTTTGAGACAAACTGCCTGATTGCTGACACCGATTTAGCGTCTTTACGTTCCTGTTGGGAAAGGCAGCCATATAAAACAAAAATTATTCTTTCAAGGAAAGTTTTACCAGAATGAACGTATTCCTATTTAGGAAATTACTTGAATACTGTGGCCTATTCAAATACACTGTTTACCCATAAAGTTGGAATAAATTTCATTTACCCCTTTTCATGAAATGATGGGGATGATATGATTCATTCTTGATATACAGTGTGTCCCAGAAAAAACGAAACCGAGAATTATCGATGTTTTATCATAACTCAATCACATTTATAATTAATAAATGACACATATTTGGAAAGCTTAGATCCTCCTCTTTCATTTGTTGCAACTCATTATGATGCATATAGTGATTAAAATCAATTTGAAGAGAGGAAACTGAAAAGTCGTTTGGCGGGCGGTATCTGAATTTCAAAGAGAAAATCACATTTCCAGAAAGTTGAGTTTCTGCCCTTTCATATGACACCTCATTCAGGAAAAATGAGCTAGGAATAACAAAGTTCTATTTGGTTAAAGTAGCCCTTACATTTTCATAATTTTAGCAAACAAATTCGTTTTCACTAGCTGCCTGCCGTAGCAAAAAGCAGAATTGACAAAAGACTTAACTCCGTTTCGTTGACAATCAGCCATGCATGAAGTCTTTCGCCTACGGCTGATGTCAACGAAACTAAGTTAAGTCTTTTGTTAATTTCGTTTGTTGATACGGTAGGCAGCCAGTGAAAACGAATTCGTTTAATCAAATTATGGAAATGCAAGCACTACTTTAAACAAATAGAACTTTGTTATTCCTAGCTCATTTTTCCTGAATGAGGTGTCATATGAAAGGGCAGAAACTCAACTTTCTGGAAATGTGATTTTCTCTTTGAAATTCAGATACCGCCCGCCAAACGACTTTTCAGTTTCCTCTCTTCAAATTGATTTTAATCACTATATGCATCATAATGAGTTGCAACAAATGAAAGAGGAGGATCTAAGCTTTCCAAATATGTGTCATTTATCAATTATAAATGTGATTAAGTTATGATAAAACATCAATAATTCTCGGTTTCGTTTTTATCTGGGACGCACTGTATAACAATCAGAACTTAATAGATCAATCTCTATGACTCCTTAATAGATTGATCAATAAAGTTCTAAGATATAAACTTTATCCATCAGTAAAAAACTATAAACCACCCCCCCCCCCCTTTAAGCTTAGCACAGAGTTAACATGTGTAGAATTTGCAATGATTTGTTAAATTGTGTTTGTTATATATTTGTAAAACTGCAAAAGAAAAAGAAAATCAAACAGAAATAAATTAAACAAATAAAATATAAAAAAACCTTCTTGCTCAAAAACAAACAATGTACGGTATTTGACTGACCTCATACTGAGCTGAGAGGATCTTAGCCCTACGGCTGAGTTCTGGTCCAACAGCATGAAAGTTCCTATCCCTGATGACCGAGAAGAGCTCATCAGCAGAGTTGAGTTGGACCTTCTTGGGTTCTGTTGGGAGATCCTGTTGCTGTTGCTGCTGCTGCTGTTGCTGTTGGCCCTGCTTGGGGTCATCGTCTTTCTTGGCGAATTTCTCTGGTGGCAGTTTGACCGTCGCTGAAGAGATAAGTATGAATCCTCATTCATTTTGTTTTTTGAATTCAAGTCGTTGCTAAGATTTTTTTTAAGGTATGAATGTGTTAGCAAAGAAAATAATACTATGCTGGAAGTATTGTTGAATATACTTTCATTTTTAGCCTATGTTATGTTTCACTCAATTATTGAGTAATTAATGTAAATATGTATTGAAATATGGAAATAAAAACCTTGCTCGAGGATAAGAGGGACAAAAAATCCTCATTTATGTATGCAGCAGTAAACTGGCGCTTTTTTTTCTTCTTATGATGACATAAAGTATAATACGCTTCTCATTTTTGTATCTTATAACACAGAAATATTACAGTGAGTAAACATATGACCCAGGGATGCCAACCTTTCAGAGCACAAATCAGTAACCATAAGGCTCAAAATCAGTAATTTGGGGAATAAATCAGTAATTTCCTATGCGGCGCCATGAATCTTAAAAGAATGGCAAGCGGACGCATGCGCGCATGATTATCTGAAATTTGTTGTGATTTTACTCCCACAAAGTTGCTAAATATTGATTTTCAGTTCATCACAACACATAAGTTTTCAATGAAAAATTGGCTTCTATTAAGAGAATACTTGATAATTTTCCATCTTTCTCATGCAGCGAGTGCTGGATGGCCACCATACTGTACAGCACTTGCTACGATAGATCCCTATGCGCAAAAAAAAAAAAAAAAAAAAAAAAAAAAAAAAAAAAAAAAAAAAATAATTTTTAGACAACATTCCGTACTGCCGTAATGGTCGTTAATTTTCGTACCAATTACGAGAAATCCGTACTAGTTGGCATCTCTGTATGACCTTCTTGCGCACAGCTGTATTCATTAACAGGTTTTTTTTAAATGCTGCTTGTTTTGGCAGTGGTTTACCACTTCAGATCTGCACAAGCCTAAAAGGGATGGTTGAGTACTGTTGCAGAGGCCATGTTTTAAACTAAACATCTTTGAAAACCATGTTTCTAGGGTGAAAAAGTGTCGCTTGAACGTAACCCTAAAGGCTTACTCTGAATCTTAGCTTATGGTTGATCAAAAAGCACATATCGGTAATGCAAATTATCTGAAAAATATATTTTCTTACCATTTGTGATGCCATAAATTTCATCAATGAGGCCCTCGTAGGTGAGTTGTGTCATGAGAGGGGTCAAGAGGTCAACGTTACGATCAATAAGTAGCAAGCAATCAATCTGAGGTGAGATGAGTCGTTCTGTACCGGCCATCTCTCGTCTCATTCTCATTATCATGTCTGTCACTTGCTGCGAGACAAAATAAAATAAGAATACACGTTAATTGTCAATTGCATCAATAAATATTAATAAATGAAAAGTTATATATCAAGTGCTTCTGTGAGTTCTGTCATTATGTAAAGTTTTTAAAAGATAACCATGCTAAAACTCCAGTGATTAAATTATAACAAACTCCCTAAGTTCGCTCTTCCAGTTTGAAAGTACTAATATTGACTGCTTTGAAACGGCACGGCTAAAAACTATTTCCCAAAGGTGATCTCGCAACTGTGCTGTGCCCCCGAGACAAAGTCAAGGGCATAGTACAGTTTCCATGTTACCAAGGAGGTATAGGTTCAATTAGTATCTGGAATTAATCTAGTCATCTGATTGGTCGAAATTGGAGTCGTGATTTTAGCCATGCCCCCTACCAGTAACTAGTTTTTTTAAAGATGCCTGGGCTGCATAAATAGATTTTGCTGAGATCCCCATTGGTTTATGTGTAAAAAGTATCTTTGTGCCAGTGCGGATACCATACAGTGCTTTTTGTCTGCGATTCCTGAATGATCATCACATTCAGGCAACTTTCCAGCTAAGATTTACAGACAGTGTCTCAGATTTTCTTTGATGTTTTTAACCAGTCTTTACTCAAGAAAAGGATAAGGTAAGAATTCTTTGTAGACTCGTTTGTGAATTTGGTATATAAAAGATATATTGACTGCTTTACTATTCGAAGCATAGCTGTTTCTATACTGGCTCGCCACCCGCTCCGGCTCGCCTCTGGGTCATATCAGGATGTAACGTCCCCTTGAGCCTATAGAAACAGCGATGCCTCTAATAGCAGTCAATATATCTATACTCGGATCTTGATGTGTCTTACTCACCCTTGAACACTCTCCTTTGCCGTATATGTTTGGGATGATGCCATATAAAGCCTGTAGCTTCATCAAGGATTTGGCCACATGGAACATGCAGGTGGGATCTCCCTGAAGGTAACAGTCCTAAACAAAACAAAAATTTACAAGAATCTAGTATTATAAGTAGATTATGAACAGCTCATTGAAGAAGACAAAAATTTGCTCCTAAAACAACAACTACCAGTAAAATAATTTTGAATCATTTCTGGTAAGTTTCTTTCTTGTTCTGTTTTTCATTGTTTTGTTTTGTTTTGTGTTGTGTTGTGTTGTTTTGTTTTGTTTTGTTTCGTATGTTGTTGTTTTTTGTGTTTTGGGGCTTTTTTTTTTTTTTCATTTACTTTTGTTTTACTGTGTTTTATTAGGTTTGATATGTTCTACTTTTATTGTTGTTGTTTGTTTCTTTAATTTATGTGCAGATCTTTCATTCTGGATCAAAAACAGGCAGCATATTCAGTTATCTCTGGAGTCATGGATTCAATAATTGACCACCTTAAAAAATTGCCTGATGTCTCTGGCTTAATTAGAAGAAGAAAAGAAAAGGGAATATACAAACCTTGAAAGCAGAATCTGACTCCATAGACAATATATCACTATCGAAGGGCAAGAGATCCAGATTATACTCTCCTACTGTGTTCAGTGTTCCATATACTCCAAGCTCCTGCAATGACAAATCACATCGTTTCTCAGAAGTAAGGGAAGAATCTACTAGAATATCTGGATTCCCTTTTAAAGGATCAAATCAAATCAAATCAAATCAAATAATTTATTTCCAAATTCCAACATCAATTAAAAACAATGTGTAAAAAACAGTCAATGGGCAATAAAAACATAAAACTCTGACATTTCAATCAAAGGATTAAGAAGAAAACAAAACAAAACAAGTATAGCAATCAAAGAGAAACAAGGTACAGACTACATTAAAAACATAAGTGGATAATTGGAAAATGGTGAACACAATAAAAGCCAGGTTTTTGGCTTGTTAAGGTGTGTTCACCTAGTTTGTGTATTTGTTTGTTTTTACATTATTATTATAAAAATGAGACATTGGTAAAAAAAATACATAAAACATCGCATGAGCTTGAATATATTTGAATTATCACCAGTACATACTATTGTAAATGTACTTCCAATGATCTGCGCCCTCACTTACTAAGAGTTGGTATTGATCGCATCTTATTTGTGATCGATATCGATTGTACTATGTACATAAGAGATAGGAGACTGCAAACCTGCGATTGATTGAGGGACTTGCGACTGATCAAAGTCAATCGCGACTCTTGATAAGAGGGGGCCCAGGTCTGACATTTGCTCTGGCGACCATTGCTTCAGGTTTTAATTCGTCTAAGGTATAGGGTTAGGGTTACATTTGGGTTTAAAGCCAGGTTTACAGTTAGAGTTAGGGTTTACTATAGTGTTTGGTTCTGGGATCAAATGATGTATTGGGTTAATGTAGGACATTGACCACAGCTAGAGCATTTGTCACAAGAACATATGTTGCATAATAATGATAAGTCGGGGATTATGATTTATATTGCTTGTCATACATAATCATGACATTGAACTTAAGACTCTCAGATTTTAGGCCGCTTTTAGCTCGTGTTCAAAATTGGTTTCAGAATGGAAATTAGTCTGAGGTACAAATTGAGATCCAATTGAGGTCCAAGTTTTATTTGTTAAACATGATTTTAGACCAGGGGTAGGGTTAAAGTGAATTGGTAAAATGCAGATCTAAAGGTCTCATCCCCCTTTGGCACTGTAACAAGGTTCCCACAGAAACTTGAGAACCAAATCCCATGACTTTCAACGACACATGTTTTTCTTTTTCCATGACCAGATAAGTACCATTTTGGTATGGATTGCGGCATCTAAGCGGCATACAAATACTGCACAGTGATATTTATCATTTCACGTTTGTGATGGCCTTCGCCTCGCCGCACAATTTCCATGATTTTCCATAACTTCTCTTTTTTCCCTTCGTTTTCCACAACTTTCCTTGACTTTTCAGAACACTATTTTATTCCACGCCTTTACAAATGTTTTTCCATTACCATGGGAACCCTGTCTAAGATAATAAGATCGTTGGCAAACTTACCGTCAGTTTTCTCTCGCACAGAAGACTCTTCCTTGGCACAAAGTAAATGTGGAATTCTTTGCGAAAACGTCCAGGATTTTCCTCCGCCTTGCGGATATTATCTGCGACAATGGTCATCAGCTCCAAGCGAGGTCGCACAATGAAGATGACATTTTGGATATTTCCGCCAGCACCACTGGACGTGCTTTTGAGAGGTAGATGGCCAGGTCGGAGAGGGAACATACGGTCGACTTCATGCTCCTGACAAAAAATATAATTGATATCATTAACATTTTTAAAGAGAGCATACATCTCCTTTCTTCTTTTTTCTTTATTTTTTTTTACTGTGTAATTGACATGCATGTACTTTCAGGAAAGTTCCAAGTATTAAACATTAACTTTTATTGGAATAAAAGAAGAATGAAACTAGACAATGAAAAGAAAGTTTGAAATACTGCTAGTTTGAAGAAAACAGAAACTGGCAACTTTATAAAGACTCAATTTTATAACAGAGAGAAAGAGGGTGGGTTTTTAATTGACTAGAAAGGATTGACTTACCCGGTATCATAATTTCATAGCAAACAAAACAATGGCTAATCTTTTACAAAGAAAATGAAATAAAAAAAGAATACACAATAAGTACCGTATACAATATTGGTTGGTTGGTTGGTTTTTACCTGGCTGCTAAGAAAGCATGTGTGTGTTTGTAAGTGACCAGAGGACCAATGACTTTAAGTCCTCTCCAAAGAACTTTGGATTAAAATTGGGATCAACTTTAATAATGCTTTACCAAAGGGCACTTAAAGGTGCATCAACTTTGTTTCAAACCCTCCCGGTTACAAGACCACTGCTTTATCGCGCCTCCTCACACACATAGCTACAAAATAAACTAATTTGATACAAAAACAAGTGTTTGAGAACTTTTAGTGTGTAAACAGAGTAATGGGCCAAATGCTCAACATAAAGCAGTTGAGATGGAGAGATGGAAGGGGGAGGAACGGGCAAGAAAAAGACAAAAGGGAGATGCTCACCAGCAATTATTATGTACCCACTTTATTATATGAAGTACAAGTTATACTTATTGAAACTTTATATTCAACTTACTTTCAACAAGGAATATTCCGCTATGAGTCCAATTGGTCCTGTAAGAAAATCATCCCAGACCACTGCCTATTAAAGAATGACAACAAAAATAAAACATTAACTGAAAATGTAGCAGACAACATTATGTAAACTGATAACATAAACAATACGGTACAATAAACAACTTCATTTCAATTATCGATAAAAGTATAGGTCTAATGTGTTTTCTAAATTCTAATCAAATATTTCAATCAAGATCTTTATGACAGGGCTCCAGTCTGTATACAAGGCACGTGCAGGAAGTTCACTAAATTCAGCGAACTTTGTGCGTGCGCCTTTGTATACTATTAAAACTGATCGCTATTATTGCAAAGTAAAGTATCAAACCAGCAATGCAAAACCATTATATTTTGTTTGTGTACCACATTTTTGCATTTGAGCCGATAGTGATACCAACATTGTGAACTCTCATAAGAGGTCAGCATTTTTGTAATGTACATGTAAATCACACTTTAACTAATAATCATCAAGAAAACGAGGAAGGTTAGCAATTTAAGTTGCCATATCCCTCTATAATTATCGAGATCTGATATGTTTTCTTAAATTCTTGACCAATTTCAGAGTGCTCTGTATATATGAGAACAAAGAAGGCTACCACTAGCAAACTCTGAAGCCAGTGTGTGATGTTTGTCTGGTGCGGGAAAAGGTGATTTTGGAAGCGATTTCGGTTTTGTTTACCTGCCTCTTCCTGCAGGGGTGCCAATATTATATCAATATCATATTTCACATTATCACCTTGACCTTGGGGCTAGATCACGCCACAAATCACCATGCTACAACTACAAGCATTGGATCCTGTAACTGTTTTTTTTACTTTGAAAGAAGAAAAAAAAAATTATTGAAATATGACGGTTCATGTTTTCTTTGTTTATAATAATATGCAATTTGAACTGCTAGAAGTAGAACAAAGACTGAACCCCTGCTGAATTGAAAGAGGGTGAAAATTGTGAAGTTATTAATATGCTTGCAACTCCACATGAAGATAATTTCCATAGTCCGGGCCGAGACTAGACTAGACTAGAGTAGAGGAGGGAAAATGTTGCTTTCACTATTAAACTTCACATTCACTAGACACCAGGGGCCCGTTGCTACAAACCGTCATAAGTCTAACTTCTTGACTAAATCAGCGTTAGTGAGCAACTTGTCCGCTACGTGTTTCACCAAGCCCTTTTTGCCAAGATCAACGACAACATCCTGACTAAGGAGTTATGACGCCTCTGACACCGTCATATCTCTGTCATAACTATTTAGTCGATGGGCAGCGCCATCACATGTCATTTATTAATTGGGTAGACTATGGCTGGCAAAAAAGGACAATAAATCCTACAACTATGATTTTTCAACACATTCACTTAGACAGTGAATTATCGTTTTTTTGTATTTGATAATCTCATGAAAATATGCCATGTTTGTATTTAAGGATTTTCACACTTAAATAAACTGATTATATGCCTTTATTTCCACATTGCTAAATCGTCGTAGGGATAGCTATTTTGCCACAGCAGGCAAGCCATAGTTTGAAGTGTATTCTTTAGTTTTCAGACCCATATTGCTTTCTAGATAAATTCTATCTTCAAATGTGTAAAATGCACAGTTTAAAACATGTGTTTTAACCTTTGGAATGTTGAAGTTTTGTCATTTGATTATTCAACTGATACCTAAAACATTGGACACAAACTTGATTACATCGTATTTTTCTAAGAATAATATATTGGTGTATTTTTATAAACTATCAAACTAAAATATCCGGGGGGTACCCATCTCAAGAACCAAACTGATTCACCGGTCATGTAATGAAATACTCACAATTATATGTTACAAGTACTTCTATTGTACAATCTACGCGAATTTGGAAGTATATTGCATCTCTTATTTCTTGGTATCATTTTCAATCTTTTTTATTACTAATTCATTTAAATAATTGCATTTTCCCTAATATTAATTTTGTAATAATCCGGTGGTATTGCGACTACGGCTAAGTTTTGGCTCCTCTTCTTGCCGATAGTATCGATCTCACGAGATACTAGCTAGTAGTAAGCTCTTCGTGAAACGGTTTAGGAAGATCAGAGACATCTCCGTAGTTGGCGGATAAAGTTATGACTGTCTTGTCGTTGGTTTCTAGGAACGAGCCCTAGGTCTACTCTAGTCTAGGCCTACAGACACAGTGTGTATAAAGAAAATGTATGAAAGTCTGGAGAGTGAAGACAAGACGACAACTGCATACTGTCTGACATAGGGTCTACATGTAGTTTACTGTGTACAAAGATTGGCGTAAATTAAATATTCATTTTAATTGAACAAAACATGACTAAAAACTAAAACAACAACATAGGAGGATAAAGTTACGTTGATTCTAATTTCTAGTTGATCAAGTTATTTTTTCATCATAATTAATACTAGACTATAGACTCTATTAGTAGTACATATCTAACTCCAAGGGGCTCTAGCTCCGAGCTCCGACGCCGATGCCCCTGGCCTAGTGCAGTGGCGCTCCCTGGAGTTAGTACATTTCGTGTTATTCATAATGTTAAGCACGTAACATGCATACGCCCACTTTCTTCTTCGATCGAAATTAAAAGCACTCTGTCTCAGGCGGTAGATCACGGTCATATTCTAAGCTGATTCTTTTTTATCAAATAAATAGAAAATAGATCATCAAACTAACCTTACTCCCTATGCATTTGTCTAGGCAATCTAATAGTTCTCTTCTTGCAACTTCTCTCCAAAATGCTAGATTCACGCGTCCACTTACAAGATGTGTGGCCATTTTTCCAGAATTTGGACTTTTACGTATTTGACTCTCGTCCAGCTAGCTGCAAAGCAAAGATTGGTTACTCCTGGATAAAGCACATACGGATATTGTAGTACACAGACGTCATGTGCAAGAAGTTTACAAGCAATATTTCATAAATATCCTTAGATGAAGACTTATGTTGGACAGTATCATAAAGGGAAAATATTCATGATGGTATAGTCCTATTTGTTGAATATTTCCACTTGTCTCGCTTCTCCTTTGCTTCACACACAGTACAGCAATTTACGCCTATCGAGCGTAATACGGAAGTAAGTCAAAGTAACGTGTCTTGTTGGCACTGGTACTGCACTGGTATAAGCGGTATTTCCGGTAGGCTAGCGCGCGCTCTTGATGATGTTTTCGCTCGGATCAATTAGATTTGAGTGCCGTGCAAAAATTTTGGAATAAGCACCTTTGGCTAAGTGTTTTGAAATATAGCCTGTTTTACACTCTTTACTCATCATATAGGAAGACTGTTGCTTGCCAAAATGTCCGGATCTGCAAGTGCGAGGTTCTCAATTGTTGAACTCCTTGGGGACAAACTAAAGAGCAAGGATGATGGAGAAATTGCGACTGCATCCATATGCGGAGAGGGAAAATATGTTGGCCTGTACTTCTCGGCGCATTGGTGCCCGCCGTGCCAGGCATTTACCCCCACGTTAGCAAATTTCTACAATTCCTCTACTGTGCAGAAGGGAGAGAAATTGTTAGAAATCGTCTTCATTAGTTCAGATAAAAATGAAAACCAATTTGATGAGTACTACAACAGGATGCCATGGCTTGCTTTACCATACAACTTGCGAGATAAAAAGGTAATATAGATTTACTATTTAGACCTAGATAGATCTAGACTCTCTACATCATGATCATCAGACATCAGGATCATGTAGAATAGATCTAGACCTAGGGCTAGGCCTACAAAAAAGTAAAATTAGATGAGATCTGGAATTCTAGTAATACAGAAACTGCAAATGCAGTGCTGTGTGACTGTTAACCATTGTTTGTTAAAATGTCCTGAACAAAGTTAAATGATTATTTATTTGAACTTGATGTGGTTTTTTCTCAGTCATAATAAGACTGATTTTGTAACATTGTGGTCATGATGATGGTGAATTCTGAAATGAGCATGACAAAGTTGCATTTGTTGTCTTTTTATGTCAGTTTACAAGCTTTTTATTTTCTTCTTTTTGTGTGTGTAGATCTGGGAGTTTTTTTATGAAGCCAATACCTCAAGTAGGATAGAAGGCTATACACTGTACCTAGTATTAGCTGAGCTATTTAAGAACCATTGTTGAGCACTAAAACCACAAACTTTTCCTTTTCCAGGCCAAATATGGCAAGGATACTGTAAGCTAGTGACAACAGCTGACTTGGTTTTGGCCACTGGGTGATGACTATGGTAGCTAGACATTACCTCATAAATCATGATGAACAGATGCTCTTTATCTTGTCTCACTCTCACCCGTTTATTACAATGTACAGAGTTCTTGACTAGACCATGACAAATAAAATGGTTTGTGCATGCCAATCCAGATCTCTCAGGACAGAGTCTCCAATTTCCTGATTCAAAGAAAAATAGTGTTAAAAAATAAAGGAGAGTAAAGAAAAATCAGGAAAATTAAAGGGATTACTGAAAAGTGAAAATTTTCTCTCTTTTTTCATTTGTTGAGCTTTAGAAATTGTGGCGGATCCAGATTACGGCCAAATTGTTTTTCACTGGCTGCCTGCCATAGCAACAAACAGAGTTGACAAAAGACTTAACTCCGTTTCGTTGACGATCAGCCATGCATCAAGTCTAATTTCGTCTTCTCTGTGCATGGCTGATCGTCAACGAAACGGAGTAAAGTCTTTTGTCAACTCTGTTTGTTGCTACGGCAGGCAGCCAGTGAAAATGAATTTGTTTCATCAAATTATGGAAACTTTAAACAGACAGAGCTTTGTTATTCCTGGCTCATTGTTCCTGATTGAGGTGTCATACGAAAGGGCAGAAAATGAACTTTATAGAAATGTGATTTCCTCTTAGAAATTGTTTTTAATCACTCATGCGTGCAATATGCAACATACATAAGCTGCATCAGATGAAAGAGGAGGATCTAAGCTTTACAAATATGTGTCATTAATTTATTGATTATAATTTTGATTAAGTTATATGATAAAACATCGATAATTCTCGGTTTTGTTTGTTTCTAGTCCCTGACGCACTGTATGGGATGTCTCTGCTCAATCTATATCACAAAAAATTTCCTCCTGATTTTTCTCTTATTTTCTCTATTGTTCCCTATTTTCCCCTATTTTTCCTTATTTTTTCCCCTATTTTCCCCAATTTTCTCCAATTTTCTTACTCTATTTCCCCCAATTTTCTTACTCTATTTCCCCCAATTTTCTTATTCAAAAGGGGGGGGGGGAATGTTGTTAGATGCCATTTTTTCCCCCCGAATCCTCTTCTTTCTTTTTTTTAGTGCTCACTATCACCCCTGGTCTCTCTTCTCTCTCTCTCTCTCTCTCCTCTTTTTCTCTTTTTCAATCGATCGATGATGGAATCAATCCAGAGGCTAAGCTAAATAAATCTCATATACTGTACACTGTAGCTATCAAATTTTGTCTAGCTGAATGTCGTATTTTTATAAAGAAATGTTGTATAGCATATCGCCTGTCTGAGCATTGTTTCTAACGGGACCACTTCACTTGTTCAGTTAGTCCTAGATAATTAGAGGGTTTACAACATCATGAATATTATTCAGGACCAGGATGTAAAACAGATTTTGTATTTACAATAATTATCTGATTCTTGTTATAAATCCTGATTAAATATATTTCAATAAATTGAAAAAACATGATATAGAACTGACCTTGTCAAAATAAGTTTCTTTATAAACATGTATATGACGTTTCTTTACATGAACAACGTTTCTTTATAAATACGATGTTGATTTCTAGTCTGTACACTCCTTTCACTGTAGGCTGATTCTTACAACTTTTCTTGATACATGTAGTTGATACATACACTGTATGCGCTTCATATAAATTGCCTACAGTTCAAACTAGGCGTTGTGGCGTGCGCCTGTAATCCAGCTAACAGTGCAGGGTGCTACAAGAATTTTTTTCACCACTTGCCCTGTCGGGCAAGTGGGTTTTCAATTTACTTGCCCAAACAATATTTCCACTTGCCCAAAACTTTAAAGCGAAAAACCATGAAAACAAAACAACAACGGCTTATATTCTGGGGGTCTCGATACTATTATCAAAATGACTCGCTCGGTCGGATCTTGAGACCGCAGTAATAAATTGAAAACGAGACAAAAACATTCATCTGATTTATATGAGCAGCGAGTTTTAAATAATATGTTCACAATCATTAACAGTCATTATGAATAAATATCAAACATTTGACTTTTTGTACTTACTAGAAAATCCCTGTTGTTTATTCCATTCCGATTCGCACGTGTTCATTTCCCTAGAATAATGACGTCATATTTGGCGTGATTCAACCAATCGGCAATCAGAGAATAGCAAAGGCCTGTCGGTGCGGCCTGCAGAGCTAGAGAGAGAGAGCGCGAATAAGCTCGCAGCTGGTACGATCGCGCTAGCTGTCTCTAGCTAGCTCACGGCCGGCCGTGCGTGGAGGCGGAGCGGCATTCATGGCTTGAAGTGTCACTGTTGCATGCGCGCTGAGCTAGCTGAGCTGGCTAGCTGTCTGTGAAGTTTTTTCGAAATCGGAACGATCGCTTTTTTGCTTCTGGATTTTGACGACGGTTAAGAAGTTGACGGGTGAATGGTAGAGTTCTTGGACACTAGGAAATTACTGTAAAAGTATCACTTGCCCGAATCGGGCAAGTGATAATTTGATTTACTTGCCCGACGGCTCAATTTGGTTGCCCCGGGACGTCGGGCAAGCGGGTTTGTCGCGCCCTGCAGTGGAAGTTACAAACTGATTCAGCCGAGGACGCAGGTTCGAAACTGAGTCACGTCTTTCGGATGGTGACGTTTTATAAAGGTCGGTCCCCAGACGTAAATAATCATATCTGATTGATACACGTCTGTAAAAACCCAATTACACACACACACAGGCTGCAAGACAGCTTACTCCATCACATTAGGAGCGACTGTTTATTGCCCTTCATCCGCTAACTATCATGCCATCAATACTTGTATGTAAACATCGGGCTGGAGTCTTATCTAGATGCATTCTGCTACATCAGTATGATTAGATAGAACAAACTTTCAACACCTTTCTGTGATATTACTCACTCCTTCAGTTGTTTAGTTAATAGACCTAGATAATTAGAAGGTTTACAACACCATGCATATTATTCAAATCTTTAATGCTTAAAACTAAACAGAATTCTGACACTTAAATAAGTTCCTTCCAATAAAAACATAAAAATGTGAGAAATATGTCTTAGAAATCTGTTTTTTGTGGAAATCTTGCTGTATACATGTACATGTACATGTACTTGGCTCAACTTCCAAGGGTTTTGGGTTCGAATCTCAGCCTGACATTAACGTCCTTTGGCATGATATTAATGCGCATTTGCTACTCCTTGAGACCTACATGTATGTAAAATGGGAAAAACATGAAAACTACAAAAAACATTATAATGTAATGGTGGCCATTGAGATGCAAGGTTTTATACAATTAAGGATAGAACATGTAATATTGAATGGCTTTTTCTTTTATGGGACACAAATGTATCGTACTCACTGAGAATATTTCTAGTTGTGCTCATCTCATCAGCCCACGGGATATACATGTACCCTGTTTCCCACTCAAGCCATTCAATTATTTAATATTTACGACAATGGCCTATTGCTAACTAGAACTTTCTTGGATGGGAGTTGTTATCCTTGTGTATTAATGTAGTTAGTTCCTTTAAAGGTATTACAAAGTTTTTGTAAATTTTGAAAACTGGCTGGATAGTGATTCTTTACAATTTTGATATATCTGGATGCCCTTATGGATGTTTTATAAGCACTACAAAATTTAGCCCCTAAAACACATCTGCTTTCGAGAAAAATTGAATATACAAATTTACCGACCATACGATGGTACATTGTGGATGCTACCATGAAAATCTCAGAATATGTACAGTAGCTGTGATATATATATTCCAAACGGTAATAGCAAATCGGTCGATTTTATTCAAAGAACATTGTTTTATAGGTTGGTTGGTTGGTTCTTCGTTTAGATGGCGCTCTTCAATCTCAAAGATTATTTGCGCCAGTCAATTTCGTGTATAGCTTTGGCGTGGGCTAAATTAATATATTGACCTTGAGAGGGCGCTATACAACATAAAAAGTTTATAATTTACAATTTCATCACTTTAGACTCGATTTCAACCGCGACAACGATCACAGAATATTGTCGGATCGATATGCTTCCAATATGTTCATTTGAATTTTGAACCAAATTCATGACCCCATGTATTATACCAAAACTTTGCATTACCTTTAAAGGTAAAGACCAGTATTGGCAACACCCCAATTTCAAAAAATGAAATGGAAGCTCTCATTACCAATCATGTGAAAGAATATGTTTTGACTAATACATGATGATAAAAAATTTGCCGGGAAACCGCCTACTAATTCATATATTTGGTAAATTTATTTCTCTCATGGTCTGGTGAGAGAGATAGGGTAGTCCCATATACATCTTTCTGTGTATAGTGCTTGTAACTTTACGAAGAATGGGCCAAATTTCTTATCATTTTGATGATTCTAGAACCTTGCAGATGTTAGATGCTAGATGATCGACCTTTTCTGATCGATTCCACAACGTTTCTTTCACAATGCAATCGCATGACCATTACTGGTCTTTACCTTTAACATAGAGAAAGTACAGTAGGCAGTAAATGGATGTAACTAGAATGCCAAGTATGTAGGTCTATTTCACTCACTACATCCCATCTCAAATAACAGGGAAGGTTTTATTGTAGCAGACATGTGTTTCAGCTGTCACTCAGTCTAAGAATGTGTCTTCGTCTTGGAGATGAGGATAGGCCGATGGACACACTCTCGGTTTTACTTAGGCTGCGTTCAAGCAACACTTTTAACCCTAGAAACACGGTTTTCAAAAACGTTAAGTTTAAAACATGGTTGCGTTCAAGCGATTTTTTGTCGGTCTTAAAAATAAATGTGTTTAAAAACGCAAACATGAAATGCTGAAAAAGATGCATTTTGTATCGTGATTCTGCAGAATCACGGCCGCCAAAAATTGCTTGAACGAACGTGGCCTGCTTCCGGTTTGGCCGACAGTCGACCATAAACAAATTCGGAAAGCACACAGCGAAGTTGACCTATACTTCCTGGGTCAAACTGCAGTGTGATGGGCAGTGGCTGGGCTTGAAATGAGCGAGAATCAGCATTGATGAAAAATCGCTTGAATGCTCTCCCGTAGAAACCATGTTTTTTAATGGCGTTTTGATTTGTGAATCATGTTTGTGATTCTAGCTTCAAAAAATCACTTGAACGCACCCAAACATGCCCCATGAAGGCTAGTTCAACCACCACCCCCCCCCCCCCTCCTGTCTCTCTCTTCCCTGTGTCCCCCCCCCCCCCCCTCCTCTCTCTCTCTCTCTTTCTTTCTCTATCCCTCTCTCTCTCCGCTATTCCTTTTCTGGATTAGAGTAAGTGTATTTTGTGAGCTTGAGTGATGGTAATGGCAGTATAACAGGATTACAAGTTCATCCCGAGTACGAAGTAAATGCTCACTCTCAAAACACCAGTGAATTATTCTGTTTTGTGCCGGAGGCATTGTGTATTGTAAATATCGAGTTGTCTGTACCTCCGTCCATCCTTCCGGATTTCTCGTTATCGTAATATCTCAAGAACTACAAGAGGTATGAGGGTCAAACTTGGTGATAATTTGTATCATCATAGGAAGAAGATCTGAGTATATTTCGGGTTAGTAAGTCAAAGGTCATAGAGGTCAACTTCTGAAGTTCCAGCTATTATAGCCTTGTTTTCACAAAATCTCTAGAACCAGTAGAGATATAATATGAGGCTCAAACTTGGTGATAGTGTACACTGTATTACCATAGGAAGATGATCTGATAAGATTATGGGTTATTAGTTCAAAGGTCAAGGAGGTCAATTTCTGAAATTCTAGATATTATTAGCCTTGTTATCGCAATATCTCAATAACCACAAGAGATATGAGGCTCAAACTTGGTGATAATATGTATCACCTTAGGAAGTTGATCTGATCAGATTTTGTCTTGTTTTAGGTCATTTGATTCTTCCGCTCTAATGCATGCAGAGCAGCTACGTACTGCACAAGTGGCTTTAATGCGCACAACTCGCCCCAAAACAGAATAATCAAACGCCAAAGTTTTTTTCTGGGTCTTTCCAACAGTGTAAATTAGATATTAAAGGAATGGTTTTCAATTTGATTTTTCGGCAATGTGAAAGGGCCTAAAGTCTGAAGTTTATAGCTGCAATATCTGTCCCTTAAAACCAAGTGATGTGCATGGCTACAAAAATTCCCCACTCCCTTTAAAAAAATAGACCATAACTTTTTATGACTTGACATGGAATAACAAAGCCACAGGACCATCCCAAAGTGATATTGTTTCCAAATTGTTTACACCTTGTTTACACCTTGTTTACACCTTGTTTACATTGTCAGAATGAAGTGTCCAGGCGATTCAAGGTTAGCGCTATCCCGACATTAATCATCTTGGACAGTGTTACGGGAGAGGTCACCTGTGTGGACGGTGTGGATGAGGTCAAGTGTGACGGTGAGGGAAAGAAATTCCCATGGAAGTCCAGGCCATTCCCAGGTGAGTCCAGTATAAAATGAAGTACTGCACCAAGTTCATTTGTACATGTATGAAAGCAGAAAAGTATTACAGAGAAACAGAATGGCAAAAGTTTGAAATGATAAGAAAGTTTAATGAGCATCTTAAATATGAATTAAAGGGCAATCTTATTGTACAATTTATTATACAGTGTAGACAGTGTACTCTAAAGAATCTCCTGATTCATACAGTGTACAATTTGTTTGGGTAAAATCATTAGTCATTTTGTGTGTTGGAACAAATCAAATGGGAAAGTTGTCTGGTACTACACAGGGGAAATTAACTTTCTTTTATTAATTTATTTATTGAAAGTAAGTTATTTTTGGAGTGCACTTGCCCTTTGAAATGGAAAGTATACATCTTGTCTTTTTATTTGAAAAAATCAGTGCTGGTGAATTCTTGTTTAGAAATATTTAGTTCCTTGAGAGATACATTTACAGTGTTTTCTTTTCTGAAATCTAAACGATATTCTCTCCTCCCTAATTCCCAATTTCCCATGCTTTAAAATGCAGAGATTATTACAGGAAACTTCATAAACCAGGAGATGAAGACTATCACTTCGGAGAGTTTGAAAGACAAAGTTCTAGGAATTTACTTCTCTGCTCACTGGGTAAGGTACAATTCTGATTCAAAATATTTATTATTTCTCAGCAACAACATTGAATGAATTACATGTACAATGTATATATTATGAAGTAGCACTCATAAATTCCTTGCAATTCAACTATGACTATACCCATGCATGCTCATTCTGTTTCGTCATATCAGTATAGAGATGTACTGTATGTTTAATATCATAGTTATTTCAATATATATAGCATAATACAGCATTTAGTTTCTGAATGTATCAGCTTTATCACCTGACAATTGGCAACAAACGGTGTGAAGGAAAATCAGCAAGAAATTGCCAATTTGTACATGAAAATAGTGATTATAAATTCATGAAACTCTAGAATTTTGGGCTGACCTTCAGTCACAATGGGACAGACTGACTGACTCATCAGGTATTTGCAATTGAGCATGTACAGACATGTGGCAAAATTATAGACAACTCAAGAAACATTTGTCATTTGAGTACCGGTACTGAACTGGGATCGATTACTCTTATAAATAATTGTGCATATCATAAACATATAGATTTAATCCAAAAACAGTTAATCAGGATTTTCGTTGTATACCCCCCCCCCCCCCAGAAAAGCATTTTCTCAATGATTACCTCACTGTACTAAATAATCTTTATCATTCATATAGGCCCAACTACTTACGTGTACAGTATACAGGTAGTACTTTTGCTAAAGAAGGGTGTCTTCATTCTTAATTACACTACAGTGAAAGTGTAAATACTTGCCAGCACAGGTGTTCCTGCCCTTACATTTCCTGAAGAAGTATAATACTGTAGCTCGCCTCCAAACAGCCCTTGTAATTTTCTTCTTTAATACATTTTCTTCTATCGGAACAGTTTTCCTTTTGTTTCAAATCCACCACACCCCTTGAGAAGAAAAGCACTTCAAAGTGAGTCTTTGATTAAATTTGATTCTCAGATGTAATGATCTTGATCGTGATATTTCTTACATTGTATTTTTTCCCTTCCATCAATCCCCTCCCCCTTCCCCCTCCCCTTCCCCCTTCCCTTCCCCAACCCCCTCCCCAACCCCCTCCCCTCCCGCTTCAACCCAATCCTCTCACCTTCCCCCAACCCCTCACCTTCCCCCAACCCCCTCACCTTCCCCCAACCCCCTCACCTTCCCCCAACCCCCTCACCTTCCCCCAATCCCCTCCCCTTCCCCCAATCCCCTCCCTTTCCCCCAATCCCCTCCCCAATCCCCTCCCCTTCTCCCAATCCCCTCCCCTTCCCCCAATCCCCTCCCCTTCCCCCAATCCCCTCCCCTTCCCCCAATTCCTTCCCCTTTTCCCAATCCCCTTCCCCATCTCCTCTCCTTCCCCCAATCCCCTCCCCTTCCTCAATCCCCAATCCCCTCCCCCTCCCCAATCCCCTCCCCAATCCCCTCCCCCTCCTCCTCCTACACGTACTTCCCCTCCTAGTGTCCTCCATGCAGAGTGTTCACTAAAGAGTTGAAGTCCACCTACGACAAGATCAAGGAGTCTGGACAGTCCTTTGAGATCATCTTCGCCAGCCGAGACAGAGCAGAGGAAGCCTTTAAAAACTACTTCGGGGAGATGCCCTGGCTAGGTTTCCCTTTTGGAGATAAGCGTATTGGCGAGTTGGCTAAGCTCTTTTCTGTTCAAGGTATGTTTAACAGATACAGAGAAAGAGAGAGAAAGAAAGAGAGCTTCGTTGATTACCAAAAGTTTGATCCATTTGTATGTGACTCATGCAGAGCTGCCAACTAGTACGGATTTCCCGTAATTGGTACGGAAATTAACGACCATTACGGAATGTTGTCTCAAATTACGGATTTAATTTTTTTTTTTTTTTTTTTTTTTTTTTTTTTTTTTTTTTATAAATTAAATATGATTTATCGTAGCGAGTGCTGTGAATAGAAGCCATTTTTCATGATAAACTGTGTTGTGATGACCTGAAATTCAATATTTAACATCTTTGTGTGAGTAAAATCACCCAAAATTTCAGATAATCATGCGTCCGCGCAGTGTTGGCGTGCCGTTTTTTTAGATTCATAGCGCCGCATAAGAAATTACTGATTTATACCCCAAATTACTGATTTTGAGCCTTGTGATTACTGATTTTCTGTTCTGGAGGTTGGCAGCTCTGCTCATGTTACAGGTGTGCTTAGGGCCAAGTCCTAGATGCACATGTATTTGGTCATTTCGTCCCTATTTTCAAGAAGTGACGGTAGTGAGGAAAATCGTCACACAAATTGTACATGATTTTCCTCACTACTGTCACTTCGTGAAAATATGGACGATTTGATGCCCCAAACGATACCAAATATTATGGAGTTCTGCAAATGATTTTTTTTTTCTTTTCATTTTTATGTGGTCTGATCTAATCTGTATTTTCTTCATATTTCTTAACCGTTAAGTTATAGAATGTCAGATTATAAAAAAATACATATTGATTTAATTCATTCTAGCTGTACACATGATATTTTTAAAGGTAATTGGTACAATTTAAGCACAAGGAATATATTTTAAAAGTAGAAAATTCTGTTTCGATGACAGCCCTTTCTTCAGCAATCTAAAAGTATGAGGAATGTTGGGTAAATGCTTGTTCAAGTATGGTGCAGCAAAACTATGCCATTTTTTTATGATACATTTTGTATCATAAACACAGAGCTCAGGGAAACCACACTTGTAAGTCCTACATGTATGTTGCGCGCAATTGTCATTCATTTACGCACATACTTTTTAAAAATGTGACTGCTTTTTTACGACGGTTTATATCTGAACAAGCCTTTACTGTAATCTGGGTGCTGCAATACACTGTACCTGCACGATTCAAATGGAATGCAAGAAATCCACTGGGGAGGCAAGCATGGCTACTCTAATCCTCAGTGAAACTAGAACATTATGATCATGGTTCAGTCGAATGACAAGGATCTGTTTTCTTACATTTGCAATTCTCGTACCGTAGTTTGGTTTGTTGTATATTCATTTCATGGAGAAAAATATGTAAAATAACTATATAGTTCCATGAAATTAAAAAAAAACAACTTTAAATCAACAACAAAACCTTTCCTTTTCAATGAGGAAAAATCATAGCTGAGAAGATAGAAATTATAGGTGTTTGGTGAAATATATATAACAGGGAAACAATGGTATTACTTATTCATTTATAAAAAATAAAATATAGCAATCAACAAATGTATTTCATTTTTGAGAAACCTTCACCCCAGAAGAGCACCAACTTATTTACCTTATACAATTTGCGTTCTGGCAATTGGAGTACAAAGGATAATAGCAGGTGAATGAAATGCTTCATCACCACAGGAAGCATCCATAAATTTGAATACATTTACTTGATAAAGGACTTCAGTATGTCACGTTATCAAGAAAATGACAATGCCCAAGTGGTGCTGAGAATATGGTACATTACTCTTGCTTTGTGCCTCTCCTATACACTTTGGGGGGAACCTTGTAGATTAATGGGCAAGAATAAAATACATCTTTCATGAAAGTTATTTCTTTAGGTGAGGTTTCCTTTAAATATATTCTGTCCAGCCATTCTGAAATACTTTACATCCACCATATACTACTGAATTGTTTAATTTGGAAATGTTACTGTACATGGTTGTCACACTGCCCACGTAACTGCAGTGTAGCAAAATCCATCTCGGGAGAATAGCTATGTTGCATGAGAACCATATGTGCCCATGCTCATTATGTGGCTATGTATTGATTGATGGTAGCAGAGTTCTTAAAGGGACTTGGTAACATTGTTCAAATGAGAGAAAATGGTGCTAAGGTAGTGACTTTAATGTATTACAGATAATCTGAAAGTTTGAGTGAAAACAGGCCATTATTAATGATAAAAATTGGGAAAAACTGATCTGATCAATCCTCCCAACTATATTATTACAATTTAATTACATTTAGCTGAATATAAATCTTCAAAAATCAATGAATTAGCTCTGTATACCATTCTAGACATTTAAGTGTTTTAAGGTTTTTAAAAGCCTGTCTTGTGTCTTATTTTCATGGAAAAATGGTTGGGAAAATTCAAAAATGGTGAATTTACTGTTAGAGGGTGTCGCTCAATGATGCCTCCAAAGAAAACCATAAATATCTTTGTGGTCTGGGAATTTTTCAGGATTTTTTGCATGTTTAGAGGGCTAGTACAGTAGAAGGAATATAATAAGTAACATTTCATCCCAAAATTACACAATTTTTACATCAACCTTCAACAATGTTGCCGAGTCGTCACGGTCTTCTTGGTTGAAAATAGTTTCTTTTATGAAAATGGGTTCTAGAATGTAGGCAATCTAATTGGTCAATCAGACACCATACAACTGTGGCTGGGCAAGTCTCGTTCACCTGCGTGCAGTGCATATTCACTATAAATGCACTCCCAAACATGAATTATCTGAATTCTGTTTACAGCATAGGCCTATTACAAATGTGTCCATGTACAATAAACAGTGTAGCATTTTCACTCTCAGCTCAGACTAGTTCCAGATTCAAGCCTTTGTACTGATAAAAAAAAAATAGTTAAAAATATAAATGTTACTGAATTGTTCATCAATTTATCTTAAATATATATATGTTTACACCATTTATTGTAGTTCAGGCGAAAAACTTAATGATCATAAACGTATGCCTTTTTTCTTCCTATTTGCAAATTACATATGTACATGTACTGTATGATACTTCTTTCATATATATGATACTTTATTCATGTACATACACTTACATGTATATGAGTATATGACAGTTCATTCATATTTATGATAGTTATTTCATGATGGTTAATTCATTTGTAATGCTGCACATACAGATGATACTTCTTTCATTCATATACTACTACAAGTATTATAATTCATTCATGTTAGTGTACACTGCATTTATATGATAGTTCATTTGATGATAATACATTCATAATAATGATATTTCATTCATTTGTATACTACACGGTTGTGATTGTTCATTCATTTGTATACTACATACATGTATGTTGTGGCGTGTGCCTGAGATCCGGCTGCTAGCTAGGAAGTAGAGTTCACTGGTTCACTGTGTTCACTGGTTCACTGGTATGATAGTGCATTTTATAGGTGGCAAACACTGTATGGAATTAAAGACCTTGGGCCATGGTGGCTTTTGTGTTTTGAAAATTCAAGGGTGAGATCCCATAACCACAACATTCTGCTAGTGCTGTGCAATCACTGTACTTTATTACTATTGACTGCCATCCTCTGCAATTCCAATATATCCTGTGTTCAGACAATGAGAATTCATCATAAAGCTAAACAATAATTTATTCATTTACTCTAAACGTGTTTAATGAAACAGATATCAAAACGCATGTTTGAGCATCATTGTGAACCAAAACTCAAAAGTTAATTAAGGGTCCTATTGTACTACATTTTGCTTAATATTTATAATACAGTACGTTTTATTTTTATTGGTTGTACATTTTACAGTAAATTTTTAAGGTTGTAAACATTAAATGGAATTGATGAATGAAGACCTTGGGCCATTGTGGCTATTGACTCTATTCTGGGAATTCAAGCATGAGATCCTGTCTGATTAACCACAAAATGTCTGCACTTTATTACTATTGACTGCTATCCTCTGCGATTCCAATACATCCTGTGTTCAGACAATGGTCTGATCGTGTTTAAAGACACGTAAAGTAAAACGCATTTTTGAACATCCTTTTAAATGAAAACTCTGCAAACAATCAGAGTCCCATTGTAATCTGATACAATAAATCATGCTATGATGTATTGTATCGCTTCCCTTTACGGTTCATTATACATTTCTTGAATTTCTTGAATTTTAATGACTTTATCTTCTTAAATTTAAATTTAAATTGTACCTTGGACAGGTGTAAAAAAATATCAGCAACATAACATCATAACACAGCACACCTGGGACCCCTTTCACAAAGCCTTTTTTCAATAACAAATGACAAATCTGCTGATAACCAATCAGAAGCAAGGATTTCAGTAGCTTATTAAAAAAACTGTCATTTGTCACTGATGACAAGTTTTGTGAAATGGGTCCCAGGGGTTTCAGCAGGAAAGTCGGAAGTGTTATTAAAAGGAACTCATTAATAGCAGAATCCTTTCTTTTTCAGGCATACCCAAACTGGCTATCGTGGATGCCCAGGGAAAGGTCATCACGGCAGATGCAAGAGGCTCTGTTACCAAGGACCCAGAGGGCAAGGTACTTTATGCAGTATCTTGGATTATATTACCATAAAAACCATAAACCATCTGAAAGTTTCATGTAATAAAAAAAATGAAAAAAATGATAATTACAAAAACAATAACTATTACAATAATTGTAATAATTATAATGATAATAATAATAATAGTAATAACAACAGAATAATAGTAATAATAATGATAAATATATTACTCATTGCAGATATGCTTGCTTACAATATGTTTATCACCTGACTAAAGTGTTGCAGCGGCGCACAAAACGTTGTGATCTCTTAGATCCCTTGTTGACCATACATTGCGAGACAAACGAATATCACTAGCAATATTTTTTTTCGATAATGATAATGATGATTCAATTCAAGTTTATTTCCACATTTGGTTGAAAACAAAGAAATACCATTGATATAACAAATATTCCAAAGAATACAATACGACACAAAATATATATACTGATGATAATAGTATTTATAATAATGATAATGATGCATTGATGCTGATGTGGAAGAAAAAGGGAAAAAAAAGGAGAAGAAGGAAACAAAGGAGAAGGCGAAGAAGTCTTGGTTACACAGGGTAGCCCTATCAATATTAATATGTTCTCTAGCTGTTAGGGCAGGTAATCTGTAATCATATTATCACCCTGTCACACATGTCTTTGGTTTTTAAAATTAAAAAAATGTTGAATCTCAAAACAAGCTCACTCTTTAATAGGAAGAAAAATAATCAAAACATTTAGCAATAGTTTTATGGATTTTGTGCTATATACAAAAACAATTTTGTATGTTATGTTAATTTCTTTGTTGGCAAATTTAAAGTTATGTCTTCCACCTACTTTCCATTCATTCTTGCTATTTACTCAGATGAGTGCATGGCAAAAATCTTTAGTACGTGTCTGTAAATGTAACTTGTAACTGCCCTATGAATAATAAGCTGTACCGTAAATCTCCGTGTATAAGGCGCACTTTTTTTCCGTCGGCAAAAATCAAAAGTCAGGGGTGCGCCTTATACACAGGCTTTTTGTTAACCAGATCAGATCGGCTCTTATTTCAGTGTTCGAAAATACTTTCATTTTATTACGAGGCACAGTTGAAGTGCTTGTGAACTAAGTTAGACCTAGTAATAATTTTGTTTTTAAAACTAAAGATGGCAGAATTTTTTTTTTTTTTTTTTGGTGTGTGTCTTCAAAATAGGGGTGCGCCTTTTACACAGAGATTTACGGTATTTCTGAACATATTTTCTTTTGTTTGTTTGTTAGGAGTTTCCATGGTATCCTAAGGCGTGCTGTGAGTTAGACGCTGTCTCTGCTGCTATGGTCAATGTAGAATCTTGTCTTATTCTATTTACAGGTATGTTGTACTTGAAGGAAAGTCCAATCTTAAAGGGGCAGTCCACCCCAATATTTAGGTGGTTTTATAGATATACCAGTAAGCAGAAAGAAGAGAAGAACAGTACAGTGAAAGTTTTAGCAAATTCTGATTAAAAATAAGAAAGTTATTAATTCTTGAAGTTGTGAAGTTGTCAACTCTGTGATATCATATCCTGCAAGCTCCCCTCCCATTTTCTCTTTACTTTAAACAATTTATATTTCGAACTTTTGTCCTTCTGTTTCTGTTATTTTTCTGCTTTCATACGAATGAACGTATTACAAAGGTGGGATTGCCCTTTAATAATCTTCATACTAAAGGTACAGATGCATTCTGATCTTGTGATTACATTGTAAAGGAAACTGTCTGGAAACAAAGGGGAAATGGTGATTATGTAATGCGTAAGAAATAGTTTATCTAGGTTTTGGAATCATCAAAATGGTAAGAAATTGACTCAATCTTGCAGATTGTCACATGCAATGCACACAGAAATGTGTATATCGGACTACTCGCTCACATACACACAAGTGCCTTGAATGTTTGGTCCAAACTGCTACCGTATTTGTTGTCATACATGAATTTGAATAAGAGGGGTCATTTCTTCTATGTAATTCTTCCAAAAAAACATTAAATAATTAGGTCACAAATTATTGTCACCTTTATTGGCAGAACTCAACCTTCTGATGTTGAGAAAAAGTGAAACGAAAATCAAGTGAACAGAACCAATGATTTTGTGAAAATAATTGTAACATAAAAGAAGTTTTAAATTTTTAGGATTGTAATCCATTAAACAAAAACTCTTGACTACCCTGGCAAGCAGCTCTCCATATCTTTGCACTGAGAATTCTAACAAATATTCTTCTCTACGATTGTTCAAGAATTAATAGATTTCATTCATACATATTTTTGTGGAAGGAAAGTGTACCGAGGACTCTGTGACATCACTGAATTGAATATGTTTGAATTAATGGATGGAATGAATGAATGAATGAATGATTGAGTGATTGAATAAAAAAAACTTTAAAAAACATTATTTTGTTCTCTTCTGCCATGATGCTCAGAGATTGAAGAAGATGAGGAGGGGGAGGAGTGTACAAGGAAGGCTATGGAGATGATGAAACCCATAGCAGAGGAGACGAAAGCTGCTGAGGAAGCAAAAGGTCAGGAACTTGCCTGCAAGTTCATTGTAGCTGGTGATGTAAGTGTTTACCTAACCCCTTTGGGTTTTATTCATAAGTGATCACAAAGTTAAAGCCATAGGGTGGTATTCTCGAAAGCGGCCTAACTTTAGTCCATGGTTTAATCCACCGACTAAGTATGGAATGCCAATAGTCCATATAAATGTGTTTTTCAATAATTTAATCTGTCACTAAATTTAAATAAAATGTAATAACATAATTAATAAATAATAATATAATTATGATATAATTATGTTATCATGGTAATTTAGGGACATATCAGATTATTCCAAAATATATTTATATGGACTCTTGGCATTCCATACTTAGTCAGAGAATTAAACCATGGACTAAAGTTAGTCCGCTTTCAAGAATACCACCCATTCTGTACAAGAAGCACTGCTGCAAAATCCCCCATCTCGGGTCAGCTGTAGCAGTATTGCCTCATAAATCACTGCTTTCCTAGCTGTGCTGTTCTCGCATCTAATCTTCTGTCTGCAAAGTGGAAATTAAGTATTGGGTTATGCACTGTTGGCAAGTTGACAAACTTGGCTAAGAAACATTTAAACATTTTGGTTTGCTGTTCCAATGTAAAATGTTTACTAGGTAAAATTCATGAGGTTTTTAAGTGGGTGGGTGGGTCGTCAATTTCCATGTGCAGAAGGTCATAATTTGTTGACACCAGAGTTGGTGGAAATACCATTAGTGGGTGTACAAGTCTGCACACAGCAAACCTGTGGCCTAGGTTGATCAACAAACACCCCCTCGTCTGGAGAGTCTTCGGGTGATGCAAATGTCAGATGTGGTAAGGACTTTACCACATGGGGAAAGGCAAAACATTACATAAAGCCTATTGGTCATAAACTTGAAGGCTGATCCTGGTAATTGATGACACCTTTTATTGGGTAAACACCTGATACTGTTTTCACACTGGCACAAATTTGCTTAACCCGGACTAAAGGTGGGGTTAAAGAGGGGTTAAAGGGGGCCCCACCTATAGTCAGGGGTTAAGCTTATTCCACTTTGTTTTCCAGGGGTGATAGTGAGCACTAAAAAAAAAATAGGTTTTTTGTTTTCCCCTCAACCACGCCCCCCTTGAGTAAAAAAAAGAGAAGAGGATTCGCGGGGAAAAAAAAGCATCTAACAACATTCCCCCCTTTCGAGTAAGAAAATTGGGAAAAAAATGGGGAAGATTAGAGAAAATAACGGGGAAATCAGTAAAATCAGGATAAAAGAGGGAAGAAGGAAAAAAATCTGGTAAAAAATGATTTTTTTTTTTATTTTTATTTTTTTTTAATCAGGAAGAAAACAAAATCAGGAAAAAATCGGGATAAGCTTATTCTTCCACTTTCTGTTCAGACACGTAATTACCAAAGTAGGCTAGCCCCACCTATAGTACGTGGTTAGCTGGCCCTGAAAAAAAGCAGGGCTAACCCGCAATTGTGGTGATAACTCCGCAATTGCAGTACCAAGCAAATGAATGAGAACAAAAACGAAAAATAATCTGGTTCTACGCAAGCCTATGAAAAGCCTACAAAGTTAGTCTGAGGTTAAGGATAGTACAGGGCTAACTAAGCAAAGTACGGGGTTAAGCAAAAAAGTGTGAAAAGAGTATAAATGGTGTCTGATTCCCCATGAGAGCCCACTTCTAATAAGAGCTTATTTTGCAATGTTCATCTATTGTTTGATTGACAGGATGAGACGGTAGAGGGCCTACAGCAGTTCCTGAGCATCGCTGATGAGAGCCTGCCGATGCTCGTGCTCCTGGACATCCCACGAGAGAGAGTCTCCTGCTGTGAGGGAAAGGAGATCACTCCGGATCTCATTCGGGAATACTACCACAAGTTTGTCAAGGACGAGCTGCAGTGGACAACCCTCTCCCCATAATCAAGGAGAGAGAAGGAGATACAAGTCTAGAGAGGGACCGGTCGATCAAATGAACAGAATGACAGGATTTTTAGTAGGATCCTCATGGTGTACGTCACTTTATATTGACTTTGAGTATGCAACTGCACCTGTATGCATGATCAATGAAAGTTAACAATTGCGTACAAAAGCGGTAATTCAAGGGGATGTTTACTTAAAGAATCAATTTCAAATCTTTTCAGATTTTCAGATTAAAGTAGCAACCCTTCCTTCCTTCATTCTACCACCATTAAATTTTCTTTAACATGTTAGTTTATAGAGACTAGACTATAAAATTAATAATCATTGAATGTAGGGGAAATGGATTAAAAGGTTTTCATGTGTACATTATCTACCGGTATTGAGAAACAAATACAAAGCAAAATTGTTTGTAGAAAATACATACTGGTAAATAAAAAAAGTACTAATAGATTCCTGTGTATGAACATGTACTAATGCTGCAATTATTATTATAATTACTTATACTGCACTTTTCCCATAAGGTCCAAAGCGCTGACATTAAATTACAAATACATAAATACATGTACATGTTAAATAAGAATAAGAAATAATTTCATATATTCAATATCCGTCGCTATACTGCCAAACAGTCAGTAGTGAATTTCATGCCTCCATTTTTGTACAATCCGAGGCCTAGCATCTTAATAACTTGTGGTTTATACAAATCTTCTTTTTTTTTCAAATTTAAAAAATCGCCAGTGCAAGTCAGAGGAAAGTATTTTTTTAAGTCCTAGTCTGCTGGTACCATTTTTGTGCAATTTTTCGATCAAAATGAAGGCTGTCCTCCTCGGTGGAATGTACCAAATCACCATTTTGACCATTCTAACATCAATATCTTGATGGTGCATGGATATATGTACCTGTAATACTATAGGCTGATTGTACTTAATATTGAGCTAGGCTGGTAGTTTAGCATTGTGATATTATAAGTTTACTTGTGAAAGTTGTAAATAAGATAGTAATATAACATTCTACTCTGTTTGGCATATTGTGAAAATTACAAATGAAGCATTGTGTCAAATGATTATTCTCTTTCATCAAAAAATAAGTGGTGCGTTATAATAATTTCCTCAAATATGTTATTTACATTAAAGGGGGTGTAGCATGACGAGACTACGTGTCTTACCTGTGGCCTGACTCGGGGCCAATCGGGTATAATACGACTACGGACGACGCAAACGCAGTATTCACCTACGTGCAACATATACGCAAAAACGAAGCGTGAGAAGAGCTTTGGTCTGTTTCGCGAACACTAGAGTGCGCTGACCTTTAACCAAGTTCATTCAATTATGTGCAGTCGTCCAAAAGAAGTCGTAAATCAGTAGTTGTCATGCTACACCCCCTTTAACCAGGAGGTGATTTTTTTTTTTTTTCTTTTTTTTTTTTCTTACAATACTTACAATCTTATCATGTAGCCCAAATTTACCAAAGGTAACTCTTCTGTTTTTCTTCCATATTCATGAGTGTCTTGTTATGATTGTACAATTTAAAAAAATATATAATTATATTCTAGGAATTTCATTCACATTTTTATCTTATTTTCATTCTAATTGCAGATACTTGATACCAAAATTCTGAGATTTTAAGCTCTTTTTTTTCTCCAACTTTTAGTACCTTTTGTATATATACAGTTTGTATTTTTACTGTCTTTGCCTGCCTTTGCATGCATGGGCATCCATTTGTGCTTGTACTATATTTAAATAAAGCTATGTCATCAGTCAGTGTGTTTATATATACAGCGAAGTCAAATAATCCATATCATGTTTGAAGGCCAGGAAGATATTGATTGACTTGTACCATTTTAAGTAGAGTGCAGATAATATTTCTGTTATCGGTACATGCAGTTTTGCCTTTGGAACATCTATTTATTTCTGTGCTCTGAACATGTGCAAAATATAGGGAATCAGGCACTACCGGTAGTCATTTTTGTACTTGCTTTAATTTGTGCATACATCTTCACAAATACAGGTAGTGTTCGCTTACAAGAAAACGAAAGAAAGAAAATAGCAGTTTGATTGTACCCTTTTAGACATGCTAAAACTACAAGTAAGCGATTTAGATCAAAGTCATTCCCATAATATTTGCCAAAGAAAAAGAGTAAAGATTGTGATACAGTCAAACCTGTCTATAGCGACCGCCCAAGGGAAACACAAAATGTGGTCTTTGTAGACAGGTGGTCACTAAAGCAGGTTTGACTGTACTTACTTAATTTGCCCAAACAGACCAGTTTTGCTAGCCCTTTTTGCATGCCCTGGATAAATAAGGCAGGTGTATTTTGAATTTATTTGCCATGGGGCAAGTCATTTTGGAGCACCCGCCCCAGTTTCATTGTATTTTTTGCTTGTATATCATAGACTCGTAACATTACCCTATGATATTACGTGACAGGTGAATTATGTTTTTCCAACGGTAGTAGTAATACCTCAATGTATAGAAGGACCAAAAACATTTTTAATATCACAACTCCATTTTTGCACAAAAAGCATTGTGTATTAGCTTTTTTTTCTTACTTGTTACATGGCAGTTATTCCATTCTTTAATAGATACCTATGTTATATATGGGCCAGAGTGGCTGTTTATTGATGACCTGAGGTTTACTAACCATTCAAAAGTGAGAGGTACAGCTTGGACATGGAATGCGGGTATCTTACCATGGTTTTTCAATGGTAAGTAATTGAAGTAGGAAAATGTACATGAGGCTCTCTAACTACAATCACTAAAGACAAAATTCAACTGTAGAATGGAAATAATATCGTCACTGTACATGGTCTGTTGGGGACCTTGTGCCGTCGACGTTATTAATTATTATTTAATTGGTCCTATGCATGCAATTCATACTTGGAGTGAGCTGAGAAAAAAACAACGAAATTATTATCGGTTTTCTCTCTTTTTACACGTTTTGCTTTTAAAAGATCGAACTTTATTACTGGTACTCTAAAGTTTTTTTTTAATATCATAAAATATGCCAGGTTATTGCCTATGTTCTACATGTGAATGGCTACAGTATCCATAATCTGTAGGTTGAGCACCAAAGTTTGAGATCTGTGTGTGTGTACGAAGCCAATATACATGTATTCTTGTGTCATTCTATGCATGGTAGCTTCAAAATATCTGTGTGCTGTTTCCAACAAAGAACTGGTTTTATCTCTCATTTGTTTGGGTAGAATGGCATTTTACAATGTAAAATGAGATGACTGCTTGATATTAAAAATAGTGGAATATTTTCAAGTTAACAAGACCATTTTTTTTAGGCTTTAGAAATTGAGACAATTTTTTTTGTCTTGGCTTGAAGACCTTAATAGTGATAAGTAACATTCAAGTGTTGTTTTCAATGAAATTTTAAATTTAATGTTATTTGCATGCCGCTAGTGCGATAAATATGTTGGATATATATATATATATATGTGCATGGCTCAGATCAAGGGTACACTTACAAAAATGTAGATTGAACACTGGGAAATTGTTCAATTATCCAAAACCATGAGACCCAGACACAAATTAGCATTTTTATATTAGAAAGTACCATTGGGGGAAGCTCCAAACAAGTTTTCAGCTTCATTGAGTTCAAATTAAAGATTTTAGAGCAATTTTATGATGAAAAAAGGCCTATTTTCAGCACTTTTAACGTTACATTCAAAACATGCACTAATTGGATACCATATTTTTACTAATGGGATGCAAAACTTGTGATTTTTTTAAATCTTGATGTAGAATCTATGTAATAATTAACATTTCTGTTGAGTTAATTCCTATTATTTTACTTTCTTATTCCATTTACACGTGATACAATTTTTGTGATATGTACATAACTTTGGTGTCCAGCAAATTTCAAATCTTACGAACTGAAGAATGGTGTATAAATAATTGATTTATTTACAAGCTTGCAATGTCATAATGTTTAGTTTCACTTTATCTTTGATTTCTAATCAGATCATTTCATTCTGGGTCATGGTTTTAAAAATATTCAGATTTCTGAAAATGGAAAATGTTTGGTGTCCTGCAGTTATGAACAAACCATGCAACAGAATCTATACAGAAACTTATTGTATTCTTTCAAAATGATAATGCAATGGTGTATATAGGTGAATGAAGAGCACTGATAACATTGGATTCCCCATTTTAACTTGTATGTGTGATTTAATCAACAATGAATGGACACCGAGTTATGTACGTGACGAGTTATGTACGTACACCATGTTTTTTTTTCTTCAATAAGACCACCTATATTTAGTTATTTGTTATGGTAAGGTAGTAAACAATGTATAAGACATACACACGTCTGATTTGGTGAGAAGAATATTACAAAATATTGCAGTTTGAGCTTTTTCATGTCATGTACATAACTAAGACACCGTTATGAAAAGACACCGAGTTATGTACGTTACTACCAATCACAATTTGAAATAAATTATCATAAATGAATCAATTTATTTCTGTCAGCATGAATTGCACCCTTCTGCATTTTCATTTAAACAAACATTTATTGAATTTAAGGAACAAGAAGTTATAATTTGAATGTAAAACTACTTACTTTTGGTGTCCACAGTTATGTACGATTAAGTACAGAAATCTAACATTTCAGTCCTGAAATAGTAGTTTACAAACTATTTACACATTGCAAATTATGTTTCATTCAGGAAACACATCATTCCTTCAATTGAAGTCGATATTAGACTAATGCAAAACCAATATCTGACAATAAGGCAAAGAGAAAGCATCTAGAGAATAAGATGTACTGTACATAACTCGGTGTCCATATTTGTTTTGGCCAAATTCTAATAACTAAATTGAAAAAAGTTGATATGGCAATGGCAGAGATGCCAACCCTCCCGATTTTATCGGGAGGCTCCCGATAATTCACCCCAACTCCCGACCTTACGATCACCATCCTTATCCTCCCGATTTATTAAAAAAAAAAAAAATGATTTTTTTTTTTTTTTTTTTTTTTTTTTTTTTTTTTTTTTATTATGATTTTTTTTGGAGGGCGCTTATCAGTATATATATCTGTGAATTGAAAGAGAAATATCATCTGCTAACTTAAGCATGTAATAATTCCACTATGTTAAAAGACAAATTAAGAGTAGCGAAAGATTGTTTCAGCATATGGATCGCCGTAACCAATGCGTGGATATTGCCACAGAATCCAAATGGCGGAAAATCAGCAAAATAAGACCAGGAAATGGTCTCGGAAGTATAAGACCGAATACAGTATCAAGTACCTGTGTAATCGGAAGTCTGAAAGTAATTCATCATGCATTTTGTACAATTTTTATGTTATTTAAAAAAAAAGGGGGAATTATTTAACTAAATACACATGTAAAATGCTCCAAAATAAGGCTCAGATTGCACCAGAGAGCATCTAGAACCCCAGAGCTTCCAGGGCCCTAAGGCGGGCCCTGGACCCCGGCCGCATGTGTCGGGCGCTACGCGCTCGAGATGTGCGCTACGCGCACATTAATTGGTGTCGATTACAAATCCTCCCTATTTCTGATTTCCAAAAGTTGGCATCTCTGCAATGGTTTTAAGTTTTGTTTAGGGTATGTTTTAACATCTCATGTACTTTGTTGAGAAAAATTTAAATTATAAGAGAAATATCAGCATGAAGTGGACACCGAGTTATGTACGTAACATTTTTGATGATGTGATATTTGGCTACTGATTGCCGCTTAACGGCAATTTGTTAAGGTCTGATTTTTTAGCTATGTGTTGCATAATGTTTGCAGATTACAAAAATAATGTTGCCACAGTCTATAATTGACTTTTAAAATTCACCTCATATGTAACACTTTTATGCCCTTGATAAGAGCCCTGCACATATATATAAGATTAAGAAACAGTAATTGCTTTTTTGAAATTAATTTTCAATCTGCACAATTCAGTGAGTTATGTATTTGAGATGTTTTGTATGTAGAAAAAAAAAATGCAATATGTGAACTTGGTATGCTAGTAACCAAGATGAATTGCTCAATAGCAAACTTTATGCACAGATGCAATAAATTGCACTGCCAGTTATTACAAAGTTAATTAAAACCTCCATTACCTCTTTGTAAGAAAAGCTGCTCATATGTTGATTTTAACGCTTCTTTCAGGGTCATTTTTTATTTATGAGCAGTTTATCCCTTTGCTAAAAATATCCTTGTCATGGCGAATTTTTTTTTATCATTGTGCTATTCATTTGTTTTAATATGCCTCTAAGACTTGCAATTATGGAATGTTATCAACTGTACTCAACAAGGTATTTTAAAATGTAAAATATGCAGTAGTAACTTAATGAGAAATAAAATTGCAAGGATGAACTTGTACGGTAAAGCAATATCATGTACACTTATACAGCACAGTGCGATGTTCGACCAGTTGAATGAGAATGTGCTATTGTAACGCTTCGATGCACCAGGTATAGTTTCTTTTGTGGATAAACATGTACTTGTTACATGGTTTGCTTGTGCTTCATCTAATAAACTAGTGTGTTAATGTCTTTCCAAAAGTTGTGTCTTTATTATTTTCTTGAAGTTCTAGAGTTTATTTGTAACGTAAATCTGGGAACGTAGTGAAATATTTATTGTCCCTAACCTCAGAAACATGATTATCTTTTTTAAGAGAAACTATCACCCTGATATTAAATTAGATTTAATAGAAGCAGAAAAATGAGAGAAACCTGATCAGTGTAAGTTTGAACAAAATCCGATTAAAGTCACAAAGAAGTCAGCTCTCATGGGGAATTCGACACCGTTCGGGTGTTTACCCAATAACAGGTGTTCACCAGGGTTAGCCTTGAGTTTTATGACCATTAGATTTTATGTAATGCTTTGCTTTTTCCACCAAGTCTGGTGTCGGCGAATTACGGCCTTCTGCACATGGAAACTGACTACCCACTCCCTTTAAAGTAAGAAAGTCATGATTGTGACTCAGTGGCGTATTTTGCTATTCTCCGATATGCTCTACGGTATACATAAAATTTCATAAAGTTTTGTTTCCTTAGTTATTGATGAAGGAGTAGAGTAGTTACATACAGGGGTTGTATAAAAACATTTTCAATGATCGTATCTGAATGTATGATTGAAAATTTTCTTGATGGAAAATATAAATGTTTGAAGGGCAAATCATATTGGAGAGGGGGGGGGGGGTCACAAGATTTGTCAGAGTTGCCGGTGAAGCCCCTTTCAAAGTGGAAAGGGGACCACCAACAAAAAAGGTTCTTTCTGGAGTAAAACGGGGGGGGGGGGGGGGGGGGGGGTTAAAGGGAAACCTCAAAGCAATAAATATACAATATTTATACATTGGTATATACCCCTGAATTGTGATAAATCTATTATCAGAGCTGTTTTCAATGTTTTATTAAAAAGGAAAAGGGACACTTATATGTAGGGAAAGGGGCAATTATTAGGAGAAAAAAAGGCACATATCAGAGGTGGAAAGGGGCACTCATCAGAGACGAATAGGAGCACTTATCAGAAGGGGTAGGGGAACTTATTGCAAGGGAAAAGGGACACTTGTTAATGAAAAACTGCACATCTCAGATTTGAAGAAGGGCACTCACAAGAGATTTTTAAAAGGGCACTTCAGAGAATGGAAAAGGGGTACTTATTGCAAAGTATGGGGTCCTTTGTGAAGGAAGAGGGGCACCTATCAGATTTTAACGGGCGTTTATCAGAGGTGAAAAGTGGCATTTATGAGGGAAAAAACACAAAAAATTGGGGGCACTTAGAAGAAGTAAAGATATGCACTTATATTTAGAAGGGTAGGGGCGCTTTTGACAAAGGAATAAGACCAATTGTCAAAGTAAAAGGAGCACCTCTCAGATTTGGAGAAGAAACAATCACCAGATATAAAAAGGGGCTCTTATAAGAATGAGAAACGGACACCAAACAGAAAGAAAAAGGGGCACTATGCCACCCCCCCCCCCCCCCTCCCTCCCCCAGAAGCACTACACTGATGAAATGTTCTTCTACTTTCTTCGCTTTGCAAAGATAGTCAGCATCATGGCCTTAACTTTGAAGGCAGCCGTTATCTTGTTAAGTTTTCTTTTCAGTCATATTTGAATTGCTCATTGATATTTCCAGATCATATTTGTATCCTTACTTCCTTTCTCATCATGCTGTACCTCTATCTCTCTTCCTCCCCCCCCCCCCCCCCCCCCCTTCCTTTCTCCAACTCTCTCCCTTCCTCACACACACTTATATTCCAACTTGCTTCCTTTTCTGTTGTTCCATCTCGCATCATTCTCATTAACATACCTTTCTTTATATTGTTTCACCAAGTACTTCTCTCATGCATAAAACAACATAGAACATGTACATCAAATACTATGTGCCTAAACTCCAAGTCTGGAACCCAAAATTCCAGCCTAAGCTCCATGTATGGAACCCCAAATTCCAAACCTTTATAACAAAAGGCTTGTGCATACAGATCTAACAAATCTCAACTCTCGGTCCCAGAGAGACTTTTCAATTTCATCTATTTATTTTTTGTGATAGATAGTCAGTCTCAGCCAGACCTACCAACATATTTGTGGGTAATTTATATTTTTAATGTTTCGCCATTCACAATTGACTTGCTAGTCTGGCAAATTTTGGTTGCTCTAAAATGTTTAGCAAAGTATTTTGCACCATCCTCTCAATGAAATACAATAATCACACTGAAATCACACTTTATCAAGAAAAGAACACAAGGACCAATCAGTAATTGATGTTACAACTGTAGTGTATTTATCATAATATATTACAGAATTTGAGGAATATCAAATGCTCCAATAGCTATACACAATACAAGATGGGAGTCAACAATGTTGCAACAGTTTCTTCTTTTGTGTGTGCGTTTCTTGCCATAGTTTCGATCGAGCGGCATTCTAATCGAAGAGACCAAAGCCCATGTCGTCATCAGATTCCTCCTCGCTCTCCTCCTTCTTTGCTTCCGGCTTCTTCTTCTCCTCTGCGGCTCCACCGGCAGCAGCACCACCACCGGCAGCAGGAGCGGCTCCTCCGCCTCCGGCAGGCATCGATGCCAGCTTGGATTTGCCTGGGGGTTTGGAGATTAGATTGAAAAAAAAGTGATGCAAAATAAAATACAACATACTGACGTAGTACATCAATTTACCAGGGGTGATAGTGAGCACTAAAAAAAAAATTAAATGGCATCTAACAACATTCCCCCACTTTTGAGAAAGAAAATTGGGAAAAAATTAAAAAATCAGGAAACGGATTTAAATCGGGTAATTATCAGGCCTGATTTACACAAAGACTAGCTGGAGAAAAAAAGTATTTACTCTTTTTTGGTAACTGTCATTTGATTCAGAAACTATTTAGTTCAACTTCATGTTCTGTTACTTCAGTTAAACTCAACTCTGGGCCTAAGATAAAGTTTAACAAAGGACAACTTAGACCTCTGATTAACTGCCTTATTTAGAGCACATCATCACACATGTACAAGAAGATGAGCACTCAAGTCGTTAGACTCAAAACAAGAATAACAGTGCAAGAATCAATCTCACAAGATTTTTTGTATTTTCTAGAATATGTATAAAGTAAATGTATGCTTTTGTACAATGTCCAGAGTATATGACGAAACTAATCATTGAACTTCAGTCCACATTTTCAGAGACAAAATAGCTCATCACTGACAATCAGCCGAAAGATGGTTAAGTTTGCATCATCATAAAATGTGGCTAGTATGTAGCAAAGTTCCCATTTAACTCTGACCAATATGTACACTTTTTTCCATTATCAGGATAAATGAATGCTAATATGAACTCTTCACTAGTTGAGCTTCATTAACGTTTGGAGTATGTATCAAACCTTTCCAATCGATAAGGTTAACAAATAATATATGATCTATAAAAACAACTTTTGCTATTGTAAAAAGACCCGTCATCACTTCCAAAACGAAACGCAATGGATCAAAAGAGGTGTGTGTGGATCACTGATTACTCACCCTCTGCGATCAGATCCTTCACTTTCTTGCCTTCCAGCTCCTTGATGACAATACCGAGCTTCTCATCGTCGATCTCGACTCCGACACTCTGGAGAACTTTCTTCACATCAGCAGCTGAAGCATTGGGTTTGCCGCCAAGGGCGAGTAGGAGGTATGCGGCCACGTAACGCATTCTGCACAGAAAAAGAAAAAAAAAGCAGATCTCTGTTATTGAATGAGGTTCATTTTTCAAGACCTTCTTTAAAATTATGAATTTATAAAACTTTTGTTCATAGATTTGACCTCCACAAAGTAACTTTGTATGTATCCTCCCATGATATTCAAGATCATTATCGATTGAGGGAGGGTTAAGAATTCATTTTTAAAAGTGCAATTATGGATCTCCCGAAAATTCAAACTCACAATATACATTTGATTGGTTAATGGTGATATGTAGTGAAACTTTGCTCTTAAATTTTCTGTTTTTTACTGGTGATAGGATTGAGATATTTCATCAAAAAGTCTTTTTTGAAACCAAGGAAGATCTATTTATTGCTTTGGATACATTTTTGAGGCTGTTCTGAGGAGGATTGCAGTGATTTTTCAGGATACTTTACTGTTCTGAGCATGGCTTTTTGAAGCCTGGATTGTCACATCAGTCCCATATATGAGGATTTATGTTTGATGTCTGTTGAGGATTTACAACTTTTTCAAGTTGTCACCAGCAGTGGGTATTGATTTCTCCTAGCTCCAAAGTATGTGAGTAATCTGTTAGTTTTGATTGCAGTGACTTTTAAGGATATTTTACAGTTCTGAACATGGCTTTTTAAAGCCTGGATGGTCACATCAGTCCCATATATGAGGATTTATGTTTGATGTCTGATGAGGATTGACACCAGCAGTGGTTATTGATTTTAGTTTCTACTAAATAGTTCAACTGCTTTACTCTGAATATTATCAAGATGTCCGGCCCTGGCAGGAAACCAAGTGTGAGTAAGCCATTGACAAGGAAGACCAGCACCGCTACTGCTGCAGCAATTACAGATGGAAGCCAGGGAAACTCAACAAGCTCTTCAAAATCAAAGTCAGACCACAATTGTGGCAGTTGCAATCTTATTGTAATGGATGAAGATGATGCAATTGAATGCGAACTTTGCAAATTTTGGTTTCACTGCACATGTCAAAATGTATCCAAAAAGCTGTACGATACCATCAACGATATAGACTGTGGTGCATTACACTGGTACTGCCGAACCTGCAATGGCACAGCTGGGAACATGTTGAAAATGCTATCATCATTGCAGACCAATCACTCTAAACTTACTTCAGAGGTGAAAGGGTTGAAAGATGAAATGAAGGAATGTAAAGTAAAGATTTCCAACAACCAACAAAAGATGGAAGAAAAAATTGATGAACTCAAAAAGGATATGTCGATCCACAGCAAGGAACCACAATGCTCAACAGAAGAGGTGGAGAAACTGGTAGCAGATAAACTGGATGATTTTGTGGAAAGAGAGAGAAGGAAGAACAACATCATTGTTTACGGCATTCCAGAATCTCAAAGTCAGGATACTGAAGTTAGAAAAAAGGAAGATCGTGACCAGATAAACTCTATCTTTCACCAAGACCTCAAGCTGAAAGCAGATGTCAGTCATGTAAGATCTCTGTACCGCCTTGGTAAAAAGTCTGATTTAGCTAGACCATTGAAAGTTGTTATGGATAATGGAGCTGCTACAGAGGAAGTTTTTAGGGGAGCTAGGTCCCTCAAGTCAGGAACAGTACAGATCGCCAGAGATCGCACGAAGGCCGAGAGAGAGGAACACAAGAGACTAAGAAATGTTCTGAAGGAGAGAATTGAAAGAGGCGAAGAGAACCTTGTAATACGAGGCGGAAAGGTAATAAAGCGGACTTTTCGTCGCGATGAAGGAGTCAGCGACCACTAGTCAATTAGGAGATGGATTTTTAAACTCACTCACCAGCACTGCACAGTATTGTGATCACGATGTATACATGTATAGTGGAGCACAGAGCACAGCACACAGTGCAAATTTAAACTTTGAGTATACTGCACCAGTGATTGATCCACCATCTTCAAAGGTTACTGAACAGGAGAAGGTTAATGATCTAACCAACCATCCAGACTATATTTTGCAAACTGAGTCATCAATTAAGTTTTTCTACACAAATTGTGATACTCTAACAAACAAGAAGGAAGAGCTCTATACAACTATTTCACTTGTCAAACCAGACGTAATAGCTCTGACTGAGATCTACCCTAAAAGGATCAACCAGGATTATGCAATCCAACCTACTGAATTACAGTTACAAGGATACCATATGTTCTTACCAGCAAAACTTAAAGTCAGACAGAGAGGAGTAGTAGTTTACTTGAAAGAAGGGATTTCTGGTAGCTTGGTAGACATAGATGAAGGTAAATTTGAAGAAACTGTATGGATACGACTGTCTACCAATGGCACTGATCTTCTCTTTGGCTGTGTCTATAGAAGTCCCTCTAGCAACTCTGAGAACAATACAAACTTGAACTGTCTCCTACGCACAGCGTGTTCAATGAAGTATTCACACTTGATAGTGGTAGGGACTTCAATTACAGAGGAATCAACTGGCAGGCAAACACCACCTGTGGAGTCAGTATCAATGATGAACAATTATTTATTGACACTGTGAACGATCTTTTTCCTGCACCAACATGTAAAGGAACCTACCAGACAAAGGACAGGCCAAAGACCTAGCTTGCTTGACTTGATCTTAACCAGTCATGAAGATACAGTCAGTGATGTAACTATTGGGCCACCCATTGGCAAAAAGCGACCACGTGACCATTACCTTCGAGATGGATGTCGGCAACATACAGGCAGAGGAGGAGTTACCTACGAGAAGCTATTATCATGCAGATTATGATAAAATGAGGTACCAACTGAAGGACATTGATTGGAGTTCTAAGTTTGAAAATACTTCTGGAATACAAGCCTGGAATATATTTGAGGAGATTCTCCATAAAACCATAGAAGACTGCGTCCCACTGAAGAAAAAGAGAAAGCGGAATAGACCAGAGTGGATGAACAGTGAAGCTCTTGAAGCAGTTAGAAGGAAAAGGAAAGCTTGGAATAGATATCGAAAGAGTAAAAGAAAACACATCCTGATGTGGATTGAACTGGAGGGAGTACACCAAAATAAGGGACATAACCACCTCTGTGATCAGAAAATCAAAATCTGACTTCGAAAACAAACTAGCAGCTGAAATTAAATTGAATGCCAAAAGCTTCTGGAATTATGTGAAGAAACAGACAAAATCAAAACCATCATTGCCTGATCTACAAAAACCTGACGGAACATGGGCTAAAGAGGACCAAGAGAAAGCCGAGACCCTTAATGAGTACTTTGGTAGTGTGTTTTCAGTGGAGGATATTCATACAGTTCCAATACTTGACAAGAAATGCAGTAATCTTCTCACTATCATTGAATTTACACCCGAAGAAAATCGATGGCCTGTTAATGCATCTGGACATCAACAAATCTCCAGGTCCTGATGGCATTCATTCGCGTGTGCTGAAAGAAACACATACTGAGATTGTCGAACCACTGCAAACAATATTTACTAAGCTAATGAACGAAGGGAAAAATCCATCAGTATGGAAACAAGCAACAGTGGTTCCAATCTTCAAGAAGGGCAAGAAGAATGACCCAGCCAACTATCGACCTGTGAGTCTGACATCCATTATATGCAAGTCTATGGAGAAACTAGTAAGAAAGCGTGTCATACATCATTTAGAACAGAACAAGTTAATGTGTGATGAACAACATGGATTTCGGGCTGGAAGATCTTGCTCAACTCAACTTTTAGAAGTTTGGCGAGGAGTGGACAGATGTCATTGACCAGGGTCATAATGTAGACTGCGTCTATCTGGATTATCGAAAAGCATTCGACAGCGTGCCACATCAACGGCTCATATGTAAACTTCAATCTTACGGAATAGAAGGTCCCTTACTTGCCTGGATTAAAGACTACCTCTCAGACAGGACTCAAAAAGTTACAGTAAATGGAAAGAGTCGAGATCCATTCCTGTGACGAGCGGTATTCCGCAGGGAAGTGTGCTCGGACCAACATTGTTCAATGTCTTCATCGATGACCTGCCATCAACTGTTGACTCCCACATGAAGCTTTTTGCCGATGACACTAAGTTATACAGGACAGTGGACTCTAAAGCCGACTCAGATTTGCTACAGATGGATGTCAACACCGTAACAAACTGGTCCAATGTATGGCAATTGCCCTTTAAACGAAAGTAAATGTAAAGTACTACATTATGGAAGAAAGAACCAAGGTTTTGACTACACACTGGCTGCTGGTACAAATATATTTTCAGTTCCATCTGGTAATGAGGAAAGAGATTTAGGAGTGCTGTTTCAAACAGGACCTGTCTTTCAGCACCCATGCAGCAGATGCTGCCAAGAGAGCCAACATTAAGTTAGGAATGATCAGAAGGTCTTTTTCAGCCTTGCAAAAGAAGGGGTTCCTTAGTCTCTACAAAACCATTATTCGACCAACACTAGAATACTGCAACTCTGTATGGTGCCCAATACTCAAGAGAGATGAAGACATACTAGAAAAAGTCCAGCAGAGGGCCACCAGACTTCTTCCTGAGCTGAGACAAAAAGCATACCCAGACAGACTTAGAGAACTACAACTTCCTACTTTAGCTTACAGAAGACAAAGAGCAGATCAGATACAGATATTCAAAATCCTGAAAGGCTTTGACAGAGTGAATCCTTCAAAATTCTTCCAACTAGCCACTGGCTCAACAACAAGAGGCCATGATTTCAAGATTGTCAAACAACGTTTCAACACAAGACTTAGGCAGTATAGTTTCTCAATAAGGAGTGTAAATAATTGGAATGCTCTGCCTAAGGAAGTAGTCAATGCTGCCACCATTAACCAATTCAAGTCATCCCTAGAAAGGTATTGGAGAAACAATCCAATTAAGTTTGAACCATACTTGAGACGGGATGCAACAGTAAAGAGGGACAAATAAGCTTTAGCTTCCAGTCTCTACACCCAAGTATACCCAAGTAAGTATACAACCAAAATGGATATGGGCTGTTGATCAGGCAGGTGGTCGTAAACCCTATAAGTTCTGGTAATGGGGAATATTAAAAATGAACTTAGCTGTTAACATTACTTGGAACAGATATATTAAACAAGTTAACAGAAAATTACTGGAAATCACATTCACTGTCCCACCAAATATATCTGCATACAACTCATCGCACCACAAATTATTCCTGGTGGTTGGCACAAGCTCAATTTCTTCACATTATGTGCCAACTGTTCAGATATGGACACAATCTCTACCAAAGTTTACAGCAGATATCATCAGTTTGTAGTCTGATCAATTTTATTTCGTATGAATCGTGACAAGTTCTATCATTATCAAAAACAAAGATAAACTAAGTGTACAACACTGAGGATTTTTTAATATTTGTGAAATTTTGTTTGTATAAAAATCCTCACCACATTCTCAGGTATTTGAGAGACTAATCACAGTGTGTCAGTCGAAAGATGGTGTTCAAATATTACATCATCATGAAATGTGGAGTGAGGATTTCTTGACATGAGTAAAGTAAAACAGGTTTGACATTTTGAAAAACAATTGCAAGTCAATATCGAGGGCACATTTCTCCCTCCACTTAATGCTGTGACCATTTTATACATTTTTATACAAATTTGTCCAAAAAATACCCACCCACCCCCCCCCCCCCCCTCCCCCCAATCGAGATTGTACAATACCAAAAGCAGACAACAAAATTACCGGTAAGATAAGAATTGTCACATATCAATTGAAACTTGTGACACAAAGAACCTCTCAGTCTCACTGCCTTGTGTTCCATCAGGAAAAAATGAGGACGTTTTGACTTTTGAGAGGAAAAGGGAAAAGGAGTTTCATTACACCAAATCACACATGATCAAATAAAAACTGACCGAAGCGAAGGTTAATTTGGGTTAAATATAATATCAATCGAGGTCCATTTTAACTACCTTCTCATTCAGATACTATCTCGAAAATTGATGATATCTTATCTCCAGGCAATATTAAATCAATTTACTGATTGTCATGTAGCCTTTATGAAGGACCGACAAGAGTAGCACATGTATTGCACCACTTTGGCTTGAGCAAGCAATCCACAGCCACGCACCACAACACGTTCCCATTCACACACTACACATGGCATTCACAGTTGTCGGCGACTCTCGCCATGTCTCGACTCACTGCACTCAGTCACAGACACGATACCATATTTTCATAGTTAAATTTCCTCCTTAATATTCATTGTTTACCATTCATTTTTTCAAAATTGAGCAATTAAGGTTATTAGGTTTATCAAATAAGCGTCATTTATATTTCATAATAGTTTGGGCGTCTTACTTTAAGTCTTTTCGACACGAAACGATGTGCACGCCAAGAACCAAATGATAACCTTAGTTGAAAGAGGCTGTTCAACGTCGTCCAAAACTGAACTCGCATGAACGCGAGATGATGCGTCGGTACGGTTTGTGTTTCGGTACCATACTACGCATGGAGAGATTGTCAGGACTTGTTGCAATGTTTTTTATTTATTTATTCATTGATTTTTATTTTATACTTTTAAATTTGTCATTAATTAATCTCCTAACTTCTTCACACCTTTGGAGTGGGCAAAGGGAATATCAATTTGCTCCACCTCATCAATAACTTTTCAACCATGAGATATGAAGAAAGATTTTAAAATCTAATCCAATTTTCTCAGAAATTCTCGCGCCCCCAGTTGATCGCAATCGTGTTTTTTTAATATTGTTTATTGTGCTTCCTTTCAACAAATTCATATAAAACAAAATGACATTTTATGGATAAAACAAAAACAAGCTCATAATTTTCAAATAATATGACAAATACAGAATGGAAACAATATAACATAAAATACCTCAAACTCCCTCTCCTCCTAAACCTGCCCCCCGCCCCCATTCAATTCAATACAGAAAAAAACAAACTTAAATCCATCCACGATGAATGGAAACATAGGGACACTAGCTGATATAATATTCAAATAATTTAGGAATGGAACAAAATTAAGGAAAACATAATAGAATCCATCATACAATGAGTATAAGTTTTTATATCTTCCTTCCGACCACCAGAATGGCCTCAACTCAAAGGACATCTACATAACCCCTCCCAGGGGCGGATCTACTAGAGGGTTAGGGGGTTTAACCCCCCCCCCCCCCTCCCTCTGGGCTGGCCACAACAAAAGTAAAACAAAATCTTTCTTCAAATGTCGGGGGCAAAATTACTTTTAAAGAGCTTTCTACCCCCCCCCCCCCCGAAATATTGGTCGGCACAAAGTTGGTGCTCACTATCACCCCCCCTCCCCCACCTGGGTCAACCCCCCCCCCCCCCCCCTTAGCAAAAAGCTAGATCCGCTCCTGCCCTCCCAGGCTAAGGATCCCCGATCACCCACATCCGGCCCCCTTCATATTTGGCACCACCCCGCCCTGCCCATCTATCCCTCCCCAACTTAGATTAGTTTTTCTTCTACCCACCTCTGAAAATGTAAAATTAGTTTAAGACCTTTTGTGGCTAGTTCCTTTTCTTCATCCCTAATTTTATGTTTTATGTAGAGCCTACTTCAACTGGCGGATACATTATCGAACTTATTCTAGCCC